>JAJEJO010002821.1:546013-705108 GCA_020662805.1 Glaucomys volans | reverse complement strand
CTTTTCCTATTCATATTCCACTAATTTCTTTGGTCTGTCTAATTGCTGTGGCTAGTTTCAAGGACAATGTTGAATAGAAGTGGAGAAAGAGGGCATCCCTGCCTTTTTCCAGTTCTCAAGGGGAATGCTTTCCATTTTTCTCCATTTAGAATGATGTTAGATGTGGGCTTAGCATAGATAGCCTTTACAATGTTAAGGAATGTTCCTACTATTCCTATTTTTTCTAGTGTTTTGAGCATGAAGGGGTGCTGTATTTTATCAAATGCGTTTTCGGCATCTATTGAAATAATCATGTGGTTCTTGGCTTTAAGTCTGTTGATGTGGTGAATTACATTTATTGATTTCCAGATGTTGAACCACCCTTGCATCCCCAGGATGAAACCCACTTGATCATAGTGCACTATCTTTTTAATACACTTTTGTATGCTACTTGCTAAAATTTTGTTAAGAATTTTTGCATCTATGTTCATTAGGGATATTGGTTTGAAATTTTCTTTCCTTGAAGTGTCCTTCTCTGGCTTTGGTATCAGGGTGATATTCACTTCCTAGAATGAGTTTGGAAGGGTTCCCTCCTCCTCTATTTCATGGAATACTTTGAGGAGTATTGGAATGAGCTCTTCTTTGAAGGTCATGTAGAACTGGGCTGTGAATCCATCTGGTTCTGGACTTTTCTTTGCTGGTAGGTTTTTGATGACTTTTTCTATTTCATTGCTTGAAATTGTTCTATTTGTGTATGTCCTCCAGATTCAGTTTGGGTGGCTCATATGCCTCTAGGAACCTGTTGATGTCTTCCAGGTTATCTATTTGGTTGGAGTATAGATTTTCAAAATAGCTTCTAATTATGTTTTGTATTTCACTATTTTGTTGTGATATTTCCTTTTAGTAATTTGAGGTTTCTCTCTCCTACTTGTTAGTGTGACTAAGGGTTTATCAATTTTGTTTGTTTTTTCAAAGAACCAACTTTTTGTTTTCTTCCATGTTCTTGGATAGGCAGAATTAATATTGTCAAAATCGCCATACTACCAAAAGCGCTATACAAATTCAATGTAGTTCCAATTAAAATCCCAATAACGGATCTCATAGAAATAGAGCAAGCAATCATGAAATTCATTTGGAGGAATAAGAGACCCAGAATAGCTAAAACAATTCTTAGCAAGAAGAGCGAAACAGGGGGCATCACAATACAGATATTCAAATGTACTACAGAGCAATAGTCACAAAAACAGCATGGTATTGGCACCAAAATAGACAGGTAGATCAATGGTACAGAATAGAGGACACAGAGACAAACCCACATAAATACAGTTATCTCAAACTTGACAAAGGAGCCAAAAACATACAATGGACAAAAGATAGCCTCTTCAACAAATGGTGCTAGGAAAACTGGAAATTCATACATAGCAAAATGAAACTGAACCCATATCTCTCACCCTGTACAAAACTCAATTCAAAATGAATCAAGGACCTAGGAATTAGATCAGAGACCCTGCACCTAATAGAAGAGAAAATAGGTCCAAATCTTCATCATGTTGGCCTAGGACCAGATTTCCTTAACATGACTCCCAAAGCACAAGAAATAAAAGCAGGAATCAATAATTGGGATAGAGTCAAACTAAAAAGCTTTTTCTCAGCAAAGGAAACAATCAGCAATGTGAAGAAAGAGCCCTCAGAGTGGGAGAAAATCTTTGCTACACACACTTCAGATAGAGCACTAATCTCCAGAATCTACAAAGTACTCAAAAATCTTTACACCAAGATCACTAATAACCTAATCAATCAATGGGCCAAGGAAATGAACAGACACTTTACAGAAGAAGATCTACAAGCAATCAACAGATATGGGAAAAAATATTCAACATCCCTCGTTATAAGAGAAATGCAAATCAAAACACCTTAAGATTTCATCTCACCCCAATTAGAATGTCTTTGATTAAGAATACAGGCAACAACAGGTGTTGACGAGGATGTGGGGGAAAGGGTACACTCATACATTGCTGATGGGATTGCAAGTTAGTGCACTCACCCTGAAAAGCAGTTTGGAGATTCCTTAGAAAACTTGGAATGGATTCACCATTTGAACCAGCTATCCCACTCCTTTGCCTATACCCAAAGGACTTAATATCAGCATACTACAGTGATGCAGCCACATCAATGTTCATAGCTGCTCAATTCACAATAGCTAGATTGTGGCACCAACCTAGATGCCCTTCAATAGATGAATGGATAAAGAAACTGTGGTATATATACACAATGGAATATTACTCAGTCATAAAGAAGAATAAAATTATGGCATTTGTAGGTGAATGGATGGATTTGGAGACTGTCATGCTAAGCGAGATTAGCCAATCCCAACAATACAAAGGCCGAATGATCTCTCTGATAAATGAATGATGATGCATGATGCGTGAAGGAAGGAAAGCAGGAATGGAGAAAGGATAGATTGCATAGAGAGGAGGGGGGGTGGGGCAGGTGGGGGTTACGAAGAATAATGGAATGAGACAGACGTCATTGCCCTGTGTACATGAATGAATGCACAGATGGTGTGATTCTACTTTGTGTACAACCAGAGAAACAACAGTTGTACTCCATTTGTGTACAATGAATCAAAATAAATCAATTTAAAAAAAAAGCACTGAGGAAAGAAATTGAAGAAGTAAATGAATATTAGTAAGAATTATACCCTGTCCATGGATTAGAAGACTTGATAATTTTAAGTATGTCAATTCTCTACACATTCATCTTTAGATTAAACATAATTTCAATCAACATTCCTGTAGAAAATAAACATTTTTCTAGTAGTCATTAAAAAAAAGATTTTAAAAATCATCTGCCCAATAAATTTAGTTAAAAGTTTGCTATACAGAATTGTATATTTATATTCATAAATAATATTCTTATATGAGTATCTCTACTTTTATATCTAACAGGTAAATCATCTATGTATTATTAGCATAGATTCTATGGTCATGTTTTTTTCTTGATCTACTTATCTGCTTTGTATACTCAATTTCATTATCCTTTAGTGTCATTAACAGTACATTTTTGTTTGTTTGTTTGTTTGTTTGTTTGTACTGGGAATTTAACCCAGGGGTGCTTAACCATTGAATTACATCCCCAGTCCTTTTTACATTTTATTTAAAAAACGGGTCTCACTAAGTTAACCTTGCTGAGTTGCTGAGCCTGGCTTTGACCTCATGCTCCTCCTTCCTCAGCCTCTCAAGCCACTGGGATTACAGATGTGCGCCACTGTTCCCAGCATTAACAGTACGTCTTTTCCAGTATGGTAATGACAAAACATGTTAAATGGGTGTGTATCTTCACATTTAACTCATGTTTAATTATTATATGTTTAGTTATTTTTATGATTCTGTAAATCATATTGAAAACACATTGTTTATTGTCAAGACCACTTTGAAGAACAGATTTTAGGACTTGAATCAGAATCTAGAGGGATGCTAACAAAATGTGAATGTATTTCTTTAATGAAAAATATTTCATACCTGAAAAATTATTTCTGAGATTTGGTACAAATAAATCATTCATTTAGTACTCGTATCTATGGTATTTCTCCTGTTTACATTAAAATTTTCTTTTCTGGCAATTTCTTTAATAAAATGTAATCTTAGGGGTCTAGGGATATAGTTCAGTTGATAGAGTGCTTGCTTTGCAAGCACAAGGCCCTGAGTTCAATCCTCAGCACCACAATAAATAAATAAATAAATAAATAAATTAAAAAAACTTTAAAAATTCTTAGGTTTTGTTACTGATTTAAAGTGAACATGTGCTTTTCGGGAATGAATAATTTAAATTTGAAAATGAAGCCATTCTCTTTTTTAAAAACTAGAAAATTAGATAAATTTTCACAGCATGAACTGTCACCTCTTAATGTTTAAGTATAATGCACTTATTTTTAAATTCACTCTAAGTAGTTACTGGATTTCATATGTAAATATAGAAATGAATAATTTTTGATCCAGGGTAATTGAAAATTACATATAGATGTGTCTTAGAGATTTTCAATAACAATTTTCTTTACTTCGGAAATGAGTTACAGATAAGCACCAACATTTCACCATTTTAGTCAGTTAGTATCTAAGGGTAATATTAACTTCAAACAAAGTCCACAACTATTGAATTTCTTAACATTTTCAGACTTTCTCTTTTTTCCCCTCATATATTTTGGTCATCAATCATTTTTCCTCTCTCAGATTTTCTTTATATATTGTTTTATCTTTTAAAAATTTGTTCTAATTACTTTTATAGGGCAGTAGAATGCATTTTGGTACATCATAGGTAAATGAAGGATAGCTTCTCATTCTTTTAGCTGTACATGATGTAGAGTTACACAGGTTGTGTAATCATATGTGCATTTGGGTAATAATGTCTCATTCACTCTAGTGTCCATCCTCCTCCCTTACACCCTCACCCTCCTCTCTCTTCATTCCCTTTTGTCTTAACCAATGGACCTCAATTCTTCTCCCTCACTTATTGTGAATTAGCATCTGCATATCAGAGAAAACATTCAGCCTTTGGTTCTCTGGGATTGGCTTATTTTGTTTAGCCTGATGTTCTCAATTCTATCTATTTCCTGGCAATTGCCATTATTTCCTTCTTATGTAAGGCTGAGTAATGTTCCATTGTATATATATACCACAATTGCTTTATCCATTCATCTGTTGAAGGGCAACTAGGTTGGTTCGATAGTTTAGCTATCCTGAGTTGAGCTGCTATAAACATTGATGTGACTGTGTCACTGCAGTATGCTGATTTTAAGTCCTTTGGGATAAACCTAGGAGTCCAATAACTGGGTCAAATGGTTGTTTCATTCCAGGGTTTGTAAGGAAGCTCAAGGTGTTTCCATAGTGGTGCACCAATTTGCAGTCCTATCTGGAATGTATGAGTATTCCTTTCTCCCCTTATCCTCTCCAATTTTTGTTGTTTCTTGTATTTTTGAAAATTGCCATTCTGACTAGAGTGAGATGGAATCTTAGATTAGTTTTCATTTGCATTTCTCTAATTGCTATAGATGCTGAGAATTTTTTTTTAAATTTTGTTGATGGATTGTGTTTCTTCTTCTGGGAAGTATCCAGTTCCTTAGTCCATTTATTGATCAGGTTACTCTTTTCTTTGTTGTTGTTGTTTTTTTTTATTTCTTTATATATCCTGGAGATTAATGATCTGTCTGAGGTGCATATAGTAAAGATGTTTTCCATTCTGTAGGCTCTCTCTTCATGTTATTGATTGTTTCCTTTGCTATGTAGAAGTATTTTAGTTTGATTCCATTCCATTAATTGATTCTTGATTTTAATTCTTGTGCTTTAGGCGTATTGTTAAGGAAGTCAATCCCTACACTTACATAGTGGAGATTTGGGCCTACTTTTTCTTCTATTAGATTCAGGGTCTCTGTTCTAGTGCCTAAGTTCTTGATCCAAGTTGTGTTGATTTTTGTGCAGGTTGAGATATAGGGGTTTAATTTCATTTTGCTATGTATGGATTTCCAGATTCCACAGCACCATTTTTTGAAGAGGATGTCTTTTCTGTATTGAATGTTTTTAGCACCATAGTCTTGTATAACTACATTTACGTGGGTTTGTCTCAGTGTCTTCTATTCAGTACCATTGGTCTACATATCTGTTTTGGTATCAATACCATGACATTTTTGTTACTATGGTTCTGTAGTATAATTTGAGGTCTGATATTTGATGCCTTCTGCTTCACTTTCCTTGCTAAGGATTGCTTTAGCTATTCTGGGTCTCTCATTTTTCCAAATGAATTTTATGTTGCTTTTTCTATTTCTATGAAGAATATTATTAGAATTTTAATAGGAATTATATTAAATCTGTATAATGCTTTTGGTAGTACGGCTGTTTTTTTTGTTTTTTTGTTTTTGAACCAGGGATTGAACTCAGGGACACTCTGCCACTGAGCCACATCCCCAGCCCTGTTTTTGTATTTTGTTTAGAGACAGGGTCTCACTGAGTTGCTTAGGGCCTCGCTAAGTTGCTGAGGCTGGCTTTGAACTCGCGATCCTCCTGACTCAGCCTCCCAAGTCGCTTGGATTACAGGCGTGCGCCACCACGCCCGGCCAATATGGCTGTTTTAATAATGTTAATTCCACCTGTCCAAGATCATGGGAGATCTTTCCATCTCAGAAGCTCTTTAAATCATGAAACTTAAAGATAATAATAGTAATAATGATAACATAGTTGAAATTCTGACTGATATTTAAGGAATTCCTACTACATATCAGTCACCATATATTTTAGTCAGATTTTTCACTGTGTGACAAAAGACCCAACCATAACAATTAAAGAGGAAAAAAGTTATTTTGGGGCTCATGTACTGGGGATTGCACTCAGGGGTACTTGACCACTGAGTCATATCCCTAGCCCTATTTTGTATTCTATTTAGACACAGGGTCTCATAATGATTTGCTTAGCAACTTTCCATTGCTGAGTCTGGCTTTGAACTTACAATCCTCCTGCCTCAGCTTCCAGAGCCACTGGGATTATAGACCTGAACTATTGTGACTGGTGGTTTCAGAGGTTTCAATTTATATACAGCCAGTTCCATCCTTGTGGCTGGAGGTGAGGCAGAACATCATGGCTGAGGAGTTTGGTGAAAGCAGCTCACATGATGATCAGAAAGCAGAGAGATAGACTGTACTTGCCAGATACAATATATATACCCCAAAGCACACCCCCAGTGTCCACGTTCTCTAGCCACCCCTACCAACCTTCAGTTACCACTCAGGTAATCCCACGCATGAGCTTTTGAGAGACACCTCACATTCAAACACTATACTAGCCTTTCCACTTGACTAACTAATGATTTAATCTTAGGATCCATTGAGGTTAATTCTTTTAATAGTCACATTTGCATACATAAAAGGAAATATAGGCATATAGTTGTCAAATGGCCTAGGCCAACAGTCGCAGTCAATTGAGAAACCAACTTTCAAACCTAAACAGTGTGACTCCCAAAGTTATTCCAATCATTTTACTGCTTAAATCAAGGCTGTGTTTTATTTATTCTGTATATTTCTAGTTGTACAACCTGCAAAACAACAGATTAGTACAGTACTTTTTTTTTAATTTGGTTGAATAATCATTTCTGTAGGTTTGAAATTTGTGTTTATTTTACCTTGAACAGTACTAGTCTGAGCCTGAAATGGTTGATTTTTTTTTTAATAAAATGTTATTGTTTCCATTCTGGGATCATTAAGAATCTGTGTTAGTCACCTTTTCATCACTGCGACAGAGTATCTATGAAAAACAAGGGAGGAGAGATTTATTTTGGCTCATGGTTTCAGAGGTTTCAGTCCATGGTCAGCTCTATTGCTTTTGGTTCTGTGGCAAGGAAGGTGAAGTACTGAGGACAGAATTAGAACAAAGTATATCCCATGCTTGTATAATTATGTAAAATAAATTGTATTGTCATGTATAACTGAAATAACTAATAAAACAAAAAGAAAAGAAGGATGTGATAGTGGAAAATGCTGATATCATGGAGACCATGAAGCAGAGAAAAAGAGAGTATGGGGACAGTGCATAGTCCTCAAGGACAAAGCCCCAAGGACCCACTCCCTTCAAAAAGGTCCCACCTCTACAATACCCACTACTTCCCAATGGTGCCTCAGCTATAGATCCATCACTGAACTCATCCATTGATGCAGTCAGAACCCTCATGATCCAATCACTTCCCCAAAATCCCATCTTAGAAATATTAGTGCACTGGAGACCAACCCCCTACACATGAGACTTTGTGGAACATCATAGATCCAAACCATGAAAGGACTCTTCTTTTCCATTGTGGGTATGGAACAAAAAAATAATAGTTCTCAAATCTTAATTTTGAAATTTCTTAAAGAAGTTAAAGATTATTTATGTAGCTTACAGATAATGATATTTGTGGTATTGAAAATTAAAACAAAATTTTAAATATACATGTATTGACTTATTTTAAAATAATAATAAATAGCAATAAACCAACTATACATTAAATGAGATATTTTATGGAAAATAGCTATATTTTACAAATTTAGAACCTAAGAAAGGTATCACTAATCTCTTTAATCCCTATCTTAATAGAAAACTGCTGAAATTTTATATCTGCTTCCACATTCAATCCATTTGAAAAAGTTCTTTTAGTTTTTGGACTCACAGTGTTGCATATAGTTGGAAAAGGAAGATGTATCACATTAGTTCTTTATGATAGTGTTCATTTTAAAAGATATGATATTATACTAAAATACAACTAGTAGCTTCTTTTTGTAAAACCACTTTAATGAGGTATGATTGACACAAAACTTTGTAAATATTTCTTGACAGAGATGGAAAATTTAATTTTTGCTCATGATAAACCTCTGGAATCAGATGCTTTGTGTCAAACACATTTGATTTCAAATTAAATTGTAAATTAAACACATGATTATTTTTCTATCAAATATAATTTCAGTAACTTTTTTGTTATTTAATACTTCTACAGAAACCTTTTGGAATAGAGAATTAATGAGTAAGAAAGATGTAAAAACAAAAATTCCAAAAATTAACTTCATGATATTGGACATCTCCCTCTAGTCAGTCCAGTGGCATATTCATGAACATAAAAATCTGAATAATCTATCACTTATTACTACAGCATTGCCCCTTAAAAGTTCTAGGAACTCTAGTGGTACCAAGAGATATGAGTTCAAGACTGTATGGAGACCTGAACAACCACCTGAGATCACAAGTAATACATAAAAGCTAAAGAAGGGGAGAATTACAACTAATTTGTAATAAATATTACAGACATTAAATTACATTTTTAATGTTATAATAAAATATGTTTTCTGTTCCTATGGAATTCTCATTAGCTTTTTCTCAACTATAGGACACAGAAATACAATTCATTCAATTTATTCACCAAAAGGCACACATAATGTAAGTTGTCCTATTCTTCGTATCAAGAATAGGACAACTTATTTGAGTTGATACGAATTTCCTAGCTATGTTCAAGGAAAATATTAAATAAAGGAAAGAGTATTGATGCAGCTGGGAATCAGACATCTTTCCCTGTCTCTCATTTCTGTTTTTCTCTATACATGTGCTTCATTTGCTCTCATGTGATACAGATTTCCCCCAATGTTTGAAAACATCTCCTCCCAAATATTTATCTGCAGTAACTTGACTGCCCTTTACCAGATTTCAAATTTCCAGATTTCCCAGAAATCAAAGGGAAAGGAGCTCATTTGCCTATCTTGTGGCAGATGAATGCTCTGTGTGAGAGTAATGATCATGATGTCAGTCACGGCTCTCCCTCCTTGAACTCCATGGGTACAGTATGGGATGTCAACAATCCCAAATTAAAAGTAGCTATAAACACAGAATGAAAGGAGTGACTATTAGACTGACAAAATAAAAGTTTACATAGCACAGATTCATTGTTACAATATGTTTTTAATTAGGTCTATTAAAAGGTATTATAAATTGCAGTTATAAAATGTATTCATATTGAATAAGAATAAACCCATTACTGGGCAACTGCCAGTTGGGGAAAACAAAACACAAAAAGATGCTATGATTGTGAACCCAGATGAATCTTTGCATGTAAATTAGTATTTGTTAATGTTAAAGCAGAAAATGATAAGCATATTAATCTCCTAACAAGAAAGCATATTTGATAAACAAACTATTTTCAAATTGGATTGGCGAATATTTTATTTGTATTTGTATATTACAAATGGAGTAGGATGTGACTCTTCATATTTTGCTTAGTATTATACTGGAAATAAAATTATCATAGGGAAAAAGGTATATGAGCTTTCATTCTTAAAATACAAAGCATTTTTTCACATTTGAAATACACACAGTCGTTCATTTTTCCTCCCTAGATTGAAAATATTTTTAAGTCTCTTGTTCTATATCTAAATAACTGTAACATTCTTCCATCAATTATTTAATGTCCTCAATTTATTAATCTAAAATATTGAATAACCCTATCAAGTAAGGGAATTAAAAAAAATCTTTGTTCTTTTTAGTAAGCACATGTCACTAGAGTACAATTTTACTTACTTATACAAACATGGAGTATATCTTATTCTAATCAGGAACCCAGTCTTGTGGTTGTACATGATGTAGAGATTCACTGTGCTGTATTCATACATGTACATAGGAATGTTATATCAGAATCATTACATTGTCTGTCCTATTCCTTTCCCAACTACATTACCTTTATTTCCCTTTGTCTAACCAACTAAACTTCTACTCTATATGTGATGTATTAGCATCCACACCTTTGGTTTCTTCAACCAAAGAGAACATTCAACCTTTGGTTTCTTAGGATTGGTTTATTTTTCTTACCATAATAATCTCCAGATTCATTCTTATTCTGGCAAATGACATAAAGTCATTCTTTTTATGGCTAACTAATATTTCATTATGTATATATTCCACATTTTCTTTATTTATTTATCTGTTGTAGGGTACCTAGGTTGGTTCCATAGATTAGCTATTGTGAATTGAGTTGCTATTAACATTGATGTGGCTGTGTCACTATAGTATGCTGTTTTTAAGTCCTTTGGGTATATACTGAGGAGTGGAATAACTGAGTCATATGGTGGTTCCATTCCAAGTTTTCTGATGAATCTCCATACTGCTTTCCAGCTCAAACTATCCCTATTTGCAGCCATGATCCTATATTTAGAAGACCCAAACCCTCACCAGCAAACTACTAAAACTTGTAAACAAATTCAGCAAAGTAGCAGGATATACAATTAGCACCCATAAAACAATTGTATTCCTATACACCAATGATGAATCCACCAAAAGAGAAATAAAGAAAACTATCTCATTCACAATAGCCTTAAAAGAAAAATACCTGGAAATCTATCTAACAAAAGAGGTGAAAGATACTCTACAATGAAAACTAGAGATAGAAATTGAAGAAGACCTTAGAAGATGGAATGATCTCCCATATTCTTGGATATGCAGAATTAGTATTATCAAAATGACCATACTTTCAAAAGTGCTATTCATATTTAATGCCATTCCTGTTAAAATTCCAATGATGTTCTTCATAGAAATAGAAAAAGCAATCATGAAATTTATTTGGAAAAATAAGAGGCCTGGAATAGCCAAAGCAATCCCTAGTGGGAAAAGTGAAGCAGGAAGCATCACCACACCAGACCTTTAATTATACTACAGAGCTATAGTAACAAAAACATGATATTGGTACCAAAACAGACATGAAACCAATGCAACATAATAGAATATACTGAGACAAACCCACATAAATACCAGTATCTCATACTGGACAATATTTTGTGAATTAGGTAATGTAAGGAAAACATTTGAATCTGGAATAAAGTTTATTTTATTCATGCAATTGTCCTTTTTGAACTTCTAGGATAGCACAAGTGAGAGAAGAGAGATACAAGATAATTTTAATCACATATATGACACATATAAAACTAAAAAACTGGATAATGTTAGGGACTGCATTGTGTTTTCCCAAAATTAACAGATTGAAGTCCATGCCCTAATTGCATGGAGCTATGCTAAAAGAAGACAAGAGGCTGGTCTGATGGGTTCTGTACCTTTTTAAGAGAAGACACTAGACAGCCTGTTCTCACCTCACCCTCATGAGCATACAGGGAAAGATCATGAGAATACACAACATTCTATAAAGCATCATCTATAATTCTCTATAAAGTGGTCATCTATAAAGCAGGAAGAGAGTCCTCACCTGAATCTGACCATTCTGGCACCCTGCTCTTGGAATTCCTATTTCTAGGATTATGAGAGTATGAATCCTACTGTTTAAGTCACCCAGTCTTAAATATGTGTTATGGTAACCCAACTGACTGTGACAGATAAATTAGAAGTTAATTCAGAAAAAAATAGATTGAATTGCATAATAAGCATAAGAGTGCCATCAACTTCCATCTCAATAAATATCATAATACTGCCACGTATTTTCCTTCCATCCACTTCTACAAAGGTAAAATGGGGGAGAATAGTTGAGGGATCACTAAAGCTTTCTAACCACATTACTAGAAATTGCTTCATCTTATAGAGAAAAAGAATACAAAATAGAAAATGATTCACATTTGTATACCTGTAACAGTGTTGCTTGAATTTTTCTATCATTAGCTTTAATATGTCAAATACAAGTGGTAATAAAAGCCATAGAAGAGCATGAAAGTGAAACATTTTACAACAAGAAAAATGTCAGATCATAAAAGACACCTCATTGGTATCCTTTTTGTGTGCATTTCTTTTCAGCATCTTATTCTCGATGAAATTCCCTCAAATGCTCCTTAGAGGCCTGCTTGCTTGCAGCAGGGTCCATGATGTGAGAGGACTGTAACTCAATTTTCTGATTTAATAGTGCAGGGTTATTCAAGCATGAAATTACCTCCTTCATGTAGAGCAATCCCCTTTGCCTAGCAAGTCAAGGCTCAAAAACTTGATGTCTACTGTGATTACAGCTGTTGACCCAACCAATTGTTGCTGGAATCAGAGTTAAGCTTTTCTGTATGCCCCACTGAAGAAAATACGTCTCTTCAAACAGTTAAAAGGTGAAAATAGGTAGGTGGCTGGTGTTAGAATTTCAGCACTATGTGCCTGCCTGCTGGGTTAAAAATTATCAAATATGATTACAGCACAGGTGCAAAGTGTTGGATTTCTTAAACTGACTAAAATATGCTTTTGTTAGGTATAAACAAATTACTTTTCATAAAACTCATACCATGTTTAAGGATGATGGAAGAGGCAGTCTACCTTAGCTTTTTCTATGGCAATCTGCTAGACAAGAAATGATAAAAAATAATTTGGATTTTCCTCATCAACTTAAATGACATAAGTGCTTTTGTTTTGCATTTCTGGTATGTGAGAATTAAAATGGTTCAGGCCCCACAGTAGTAGTCTAAGCCAAGACACAAATTCAAGCCTCTGTGAAATCATGTTTTTTTCCGAGTAGTCCTCTTTTAAAGTAAAAAAGAAACAGGAGAGATTAATGTAATATTACAACATACCCAACATGTCAAAAACCTGCTATTCCAACACTTAGTAAGATACATTTGATGAAATTTTTATATTCTTTTTCATAGTAGATCTTTGATATTTTATGTATTTTAAGTGGGAGCACATCTCAACTTGGAGCAGTCATATTTTGAATCCTGAGGAGCTCCCTGGCTCTCATCATCCTGAACAGTTCAGGCCTCCTCTCCTTAATATTCTAGAATGTTTTCTTTGGAATCAAGGGTGTGGGAACCTTTGAGTGGTAAACACTGGAGATGTGAAATATTTAGAGGTATGGACAAGAATGTCTGCCTTAGTGAGGACTTTTGAATAAGAGAACACTTTAAACGGTGAGTTTCTTGTTTACACAATGGGAATGATAATTACACACACACACACACACATACACACACACACACACACACACACATCTGACTTTCTGGCCTTCTTGCCTGGTTTACTTGCTTTTCTTTTCCTCATCAGGGAACTGATGTGAATGGTTTCGATATATTTAGATTTTAAATGCTAGGCAACTTCTGTTCCAGGAAAAAAACAAAAAACAAAAAACAAAAAAACATTGATCTGGAAAGGCTTAGTTATGGGATCAGATTTAGTGGGGAGTGAGAGAAGAAATTAAAAATGGCAACTACTCGAAGAGAAATTCATAAGGTTTGTCAATGCATATGAATGTAAATTCATTTTGTGATAGGAATATAATCACCTGAGTAATACATTCCAGTGCCTTTGATAAAGTTTAAATCACTCTTCAGTGTGTAGAGGGATTTAGCTGATGGATTTTAGGATGTGACAGGTTACACAGATGGGTCATGAAGTCATTCAGGTTTATTTGGGCTGCATTTATACTCACAGGGGTTATATGATCAAAAATATATATCCTATTTTTTAAATGTTTTTTATTGGTACTTTTTAATTTTCCATAGAATGATATTCATTTTGACATATTCATACATGTATATAACAATTTGATCAATCTCATTTCCCAATACTGCCTCTTACCTCCCCTTCTCCCTCACCCTGATCTCTTCCTTCTACTCTACTGGCTTCCTTTTTATTATTTTTTCATAAGTGCATTGGAATTATATACAGAAGTGGGACTTATTCTGTTTTATTTGTATGTGGTTTTTTGTTATCAGAGACAATTTTTGTATTCTTCATGAGGTTTACATATTTCTATAGATCTCTTACCAAATGGTCTGAATCACTAACAGATAAGTAGGGGATCAATTTAAAATGTTTGGGGTTTTACTTTTAAAAACTTCTTTGTACCAGCTCTATAGTATGCACACCTGTGCTTGACAGCATTATGAAATAAAATAATTTGTTTTGTTCTTTTGTGTGTGTTTGTGCAAACATGGGATAAAACTTTACAACTGTCTTTATAAGATTTGTTTCTCCATTATCCTCCTACACTAGCAACTAGTTCCATTTTTACTAAATACTTTCCATTTGTTTAAGTCAAATACATAAAATTTTCAGACATTTTTTTTAGATTAATTAAAGGCAGAACTTGAGAGACAACTTTTCCAAACCAAAAATTGAAAAGTTCTAAGGTCATTATTTTATTATTTGCTTAAGGCTTAGGTGTAGCTTGAATTAAAATATTAACATATCTTTGTTTCCAAGAGCGAGTTTCATTATTCTGGGGACACAGACCTTGAAAATCACATTGTTAATTCTCATTAATAACTCACAGTTACCATAATGAAAGTTCATATTTGGTGAGAGTTCTTCAAAATGACTCTAAATTTTAATTTTTGTACAAAGATACCTTTGATAAACATTAATTCAAATAATTAAATGCTAAATATCACATACGTTAAAATATTTTGATTGAATATTATATGTGTGTGTGCCCATGCACACATGCTTGGGTTTCTTAGCAAGGAAATGTAAGCATGTGTGTCTTTTCCTTCAAATCAGAATAAGATCTCACTGCCCATTTCTAAAGAATGAGAGCAAATGCTTTTATCTGAAAATACCCCAAGAATTAACTGCACAGAGAAGCATATGGATACAAATATTATTCTGTTTTTTCATGTGCCTCAACCTAACTTCTCTCCTATAATCCCAAACGATATTGATGTATCTAGCAGCTTTGTTCTCCATTCTTATTTGATATACCCTAGACTCAGACTTGAAGCACACTTTTCATTCTTATTTGATAGGACCATGAACCAATCCTTCATTTCTGTCTCCTGAATTAGGTCAGCTGTCCTTGGGGATAGTAGGTGGCCTTCCTCAAAGTTGATAAATTGGCTACATGCAGTTTTTGGTTCTTGACGTATCATGCCTATAACTCAACATCACTTGAATGTTAGAAGCTTTCTCCTTCAACAGTTTTTCTCCAGGAGCCTGATTACCCCTAGATTCCTTGTCTTTGATTCATCACAGTCCTGATCCTTATGGGGACTGACAAAAACAGCTGCAAGATCCCAAGAAGTTCCTGCTGCGGTGCTGCACAGAATTCCCCTATGCCTTAGGGATAACTACTGAGGGCAGTTTTCCTGTAAAATTTATTTCAACTCATTGCTTGAAATTGGTGGTCAAAAGACTGCATTTTTTTCTAATATTTACAGGCAAGCACTGTCCTTTGGAGAAATACTTTCTGCCTGGGTTTCAGTCAAAGCTGCTCCCCTGCCCAGGGCTAATCACTTGAGTTTCTGGTACCTACCTCCATTTTTTCATCTGTGAAATGGGAATGGTAATGGCACCCTAGTTTGTAGGATCACCCTGAAGTTTTAATGACTCTAAGGTTAGATGTGTTAATTCATATAGACCACCTTAACAGTGCCTGGTACTTGATAAGCAACCAATTGTTATCATTACCTGGTGCATGAGATTGCATATGAGAATCAGCCAATGAAAAAATGAAAAATCAATATATTTGAGTCTCAACTTAGATTTACTGAATTAAATTCTTGAGAGGTAAGTCCCATCTTGTGTCCTTAAAAAAATAGTTCCACAGATAATTCTGATATAAAGCCCAGTTGGAATCTGACTTCAATAGGAAGATATCATCAGTGTAACTAGTGTGCCATTTTGACTAGTAATGAACTAATCAAATAGTAACAATAGATTTTGTCTTTTATATTTGATTGATTCTAAACCATTATTCAACTAAGTATTCACATGGATTAGTTATGAACTAAATACTAACAAATACTAACAGTGCATTTTGTATGCTATATTTTGTTGACTCTAGAGCATTAGTCAATATTAGTATTTACATGGAGATCTCAAATGAGAGATTTTTTCCAATGCCATTCATACACAGTTGAAACAAAAGTGGAATTAAAAGAGGATGATAAAGGGTTCAAGCTTATCTATGAAAATATAATGTAGACACAAAGAAACATCAACATTTCTATTAAACCATGGAGTGAGTGGCAATACTTGGAATGAGTGACCTCTGTAATGGTACATTTGGAGGTCTTTGTATCTGTGTTTTCCCCAAGATATCTACTGTTCCTTCAGAATATAATTACACTAGATTCAGGATAAATGTCTCAAGTTTCCCTGGGCATTATGATTAGCAAGATTTGTTAAATGTGGTCTGAGAGTCATACACCATTTTATGGAATTTTCAGGATGTTATCACAATAAAACAAAGAAGTGGAAAATATTAATATCACAATTTTTTAACTTTTAGGGGCCTGTGGTCAGAGAGATTAAACAACTTTGCCTAAAGTCACACAATTTCTAAGTGATGCAGCCAAGACTTTAAGCATTCAACCCTGAGAGTTGGACTCCAGAGGCATGTTCTTAACCTCTGCTCAATGCTGCTGCTTCCCTCCACTATAGTATTTCAGCCAGAACCACAAGAATCACCTGATTCTGGAGAACAGATATAGTCCTACCCTGGGAATTTCTCTCTCCTGACTGTTCTCTTCAACCACAAGTTTTTGCCACTTCTTAGTTAATATTGTTGTTCTTAACATTTCAAATCTCAGTGCTATTGAGAGCAGTTTTCCATTTTCTTCTAAAAATTTACCGTGGGAGAAATGCAGTCATTTCTCCTTCAGGGCTCTTTCCTTTAACATGATTAAATAATATATCTCAATAAATGTACTCAACCAGGTAAAACAAAGAATTCCTAGGAAACCATAATTCTACTAAGTTTTAAATTCTCTGCTGCTCACTTCAAATTGTTCAGATGAAATACTTCACCTTCAATTCAATTTTACTCATATTTTCCTGAGTTTTTCTGCCTCTGGCATTCCTCAAATTTTTAACACTTTGGTCTGACAAATGATATTTTTTGTTCATCTTTTCTTTGTTTAATGCTTAGGAGCTTCCACACATACAAGGTATGTAGTACCTGAACTATATATATAAGGTATAGTTCATTTTTGTGGTCATTAAAGGTGAATCTCCTCGGTCCTAGGAGTTATAACTCAGTGGTAGATTGCCTTCCTAACATTTTGAAGGTCCTATGTCTCAATAAATAGAGAGAGAATGGAGGAGAGGGGGTGGGTTTCTCCAAATTTTGAAAAATTCTCAGTTATAGTGCTAAGTAAATTAATGATTGTGTCTCAACTCTCAGACTGATATTTATATGTGCAGACCAACTCTGCACCGCTGAGCACTTAACAAAGAAATGCTTTTGCCATTTCATCTACCCAACTCCTCCTCCATGTTAACAGAACCCCACCTCCACTCTGAGAACTCTGAGTACCTGTCCTATTCGTATATCTATGATTGGGATAAAATTGACCCAACATGGTTGGAAGCTAGATCCATGAAGTTCAGTCTCTTGCCCATATTAATTTCATCAGATGTTGACACGTCTGTTAGTTTGAACAAAGAGGATACTGCTAATATTTGCTCTGATCTGAGTATGAAGCTTCCTCTGCCTTCTGAGAGCTCTGCAGGAAATGTAGTCTCTTTTCTTTTAGGCATTGGGATAGAAGATTGTAAAACTAGAATGGGTGCAGCAATTTCTGAATAGATATTAAAAGCCAGTCATAGAGAGGATCAGATAATCTGGAAAAAGTCTCATCAATTACATGGTGAGAATTCAAATCAAAGTATATGTGAAATCAGAGAACTCTGAGTTTTTCAATTCCTTTTTATGCTTAAGGCGGTGTTGTCTGGGATTTTGATACATACAACAGAGTCAAAAATGGTATTTCAAAAGAGAAAAAGAAGAATTCAAGCTTGAATTATAGAGTGTTGTGTCATTTCTTTTTTTGTAATTTACTTTTAGTTTACTAAAGTTTTAGTAAACTAAAACTAGTAAACTAAAGTTTATTAGTTTACTAAAGACACAAAGGAGTGAAATATTTAGCTAATCATAGATTAGAGGCAACATAAAGCAGAATTAAAAAGCAAGCAGTAATAAAACTCAGTTCCTATTTAGTTTAAAAGCTTCGGTTCAATCACTATGTTATGACCAATAGGTAAACACAAACACTGCTGAGAAGAACCTACTACCAGTCATTGTGGGTTCATTTTTAATTCTGCTGTATAAACTTTGTAATAATTACTAATAAGCCATGTTTATTCACAATGATAGCTTTAGACTTGCAGAATAATATGTACTCTTTTGATCTGTTTGTACTCACTTTCAAAGAATGAATGCAGTTTTCTTAAAATTATTTATTGACCTTTCTGCAGCAAAGTATTTTTGGCAACCTCTGCACTAAGTGAATATATGTCCAATGTTTGAGCACCATGACTTGTAATGTTGACTGGTTCTTACGATTACTATGTGCTCCTTAGTATCAAAATATCAATTATACCTTGCTATCTCATTTTCTTGAGCCATTCTGCTTACACATGAAGGACTTTTGGAAATTTAAAGATATTCTTGATAATTATTATAATTATTTTTATATTCTCCAACAATCTTGCTCGGGATAAATTTCTTTAACATTCAAATTGTTTCATTATTTTTCAATATGATATAAATATAACAAATTGGTTTTCCCTTAAGAAGGTGACTACCATACTGGCACAGAAAATTTGGGTGAATAAGATGTAAAAAGAAATTATAATTTTTTTCTACTTTTAAGGAGAGCGACTTGGACCTTTCCAGCTTAGGGTACAAAATAGAATAAAAATGTTATTAGAAAATATAAAAAGTAGAATGATCCAAGAAAAACTCAGAAGGTGGAAGCAAGTGGTGAGTCCAAGAGTAAAGGAGTCAAGAATAACTTCTTACAAATTGGAAAATCAAGGTATGGTGTCTAGAAAATCAAAATACAGCTATTGATATAACTGACAATAGTGTTACAACTATGTTGAACAGAGGATTAAGATATAAATTGTGTATATATTAATATAGCAGAACTCCAAAGGTCAGTGTTAACTATTCCCATAAAAATGTGCATATGTTTTCAAGGTAAAAGATAATGGTTTATTATTTACAGCCATGAAGAAATAGTAATAGAAAGATTTCTGAGCACTTGCATCTGAAGAGGTGGATTTCACATGGTGAAGCCAATATGGAAATTGAATTCTTTATAAGTTTTATAGGTTTTTAGTCATTTACATAAATATTTGATTAAAATTATCATAGTGGTAGATTCATACAACTAATTGTTTGCCATTAATGGTTCTTAGATTTGGGTTACATCTAAATTCTTTTTTAAATTAATTAATTAATATTGCTATCTTTCATTTTCTGGGGATCAAATTCAGGGTTCAATCATACCAGACCAGTGCTCTACAACTAAATAAATTTCCAGCTCCTAATTTCTCTTATTTTGGTATAGTATATTTTTTATAGGTTATTGTGAAAAATAGCACAAAATACGGAAAGTATGTTAAGTTCAGGAAGGAGACTAATATAACTGAAAATAACTGTTATAGGTTTTTCATTACTTAGAATAAATTTCAATCTTGATTTTGGGGAGGGTTTTTCCCTGTACTACGCTTGTTTTATAATCAAGCAGAGCATACACTGGGAAAATCAAATTTCAGGAAGCTTAAAATTTAGTAACTTTTCCTTCTTTAATATCTTATCAAATATTGCAGTGGTTTCATTAATTGGGTTTTTGTATTTTATGTAATTCACTTTTAAGACAGGGGAGTTACTGAGAGTTTTATAGTTGTTCAACAGTGAAGCTAAACAAGATGTGTTCAAGTAGAATTTTTCTTAAATATATGTTAAAACTTCTTATTAGTGAAAAAATAATTGGTCTTAAAATTGTGTCAGAAAGTTTGAGAAGGAGCATAAGAGTGGAGATTATAAGAATATTACAATGTGGGAATTTTGTAACATTTTAATACCTAATTTGGGAACACATTTCTTTTGGATGACAAAGAATTTTTTGACCTTGGGGTAAGAAATTGTTTATCTGAACTGTATCCTGGATTTCCTAAGATTTGTAATAATCAATGCTTATATTGAAACCATATCAAGTTATTAAGATATGCATCGTGCTCTCAGTCTTATCATTGTAGGGCAAGAATTCCAGAGTTATATAAAGTTGCTATAGTCCATATAGATCCTCAGAAATCATATCGTCAACACAAATTACTTTTCCTAACAAGTCACTTTTGGGGGAACATGGAGAAAAGGTGTCATTCCTGCTTCCAAGATGGTACCTTGTTGCTGCATCCCTAGGCAGGGAGTTACAGTGTATCTCCACCTGGCAGACAAGACAAGAGGGCTAAAGGTTATGTGAAGCGTTTTTTATAAGAGTCTTAATTCCATTCACACAGGAGGAGCACTCATGGCCTAATCACCTCTTACAGGGCCCACCTCTACTATTATCATATTGCCCATTAAGTTTCAACACCGGAATCTTGGAGAGGATGCATCAAACCTTAGCAGAGATTATGCAGTAGAGCTTTACTCACGCATATGATGTTGCTGTTCATCCTCTTAGCTTTATTGTGAGCTAACGTGACTTTAGGAAGTAGCCTAGAAAATAATACTCCATACATTTTACTTAAGAAAATGAAATCCTATTTTATAACAACAAAATGAACTTTAAAAAAGACTTTTCATAATATTATGTATTTCTGCATTTGAGGTCCTTTCCTATCAGTCTGTGTGCATGTATGTGTGGTGATATCAGATGTTGCATACATAAATGGTGTGCCTTGTATTAGCTTGTCAGAGCTATTTTCAAGTTCAGGTTAACTGAAGGAAACCTGGTCAGCCTACAGAATTGTGATCTGTATTCATAATGTAATCTGGGTGCCTGTGCAGTGATGAAATTATACTGTCAGTAGTTAATAAAGACAAGAGAAAGTCTAACATGAATGTCTATTGATAATAGTGCGGGAGAATAATGCTCTCTAGGTGCACTTTGAAATTCTCGCATGTCACATAAGCTTTGTTTGATTTGTTACTTTTGCTTTCTTGTCAAAAATTCAATTTAGGGAGGAAGCTCTGAGACCAACGCATCTGTTACCTGCTTTGTGAAGCATGGCATTGAAGAATGTCTCATACCTATTAGCAATCATGATGAGAAAACATTTGTAATGATGGCACACGTGTATATCATCACCTCTAGCTTACTTAGAGTAGCAGGGATTGTGCCCCTGAAATAACTATTCCAAATAGGCTTGGATAATGTTTGGCTTACGTATACACAGGAAATCAAAACAAAATACCATAAAATATTCTTCTGAATTAAAAAAAAATGACCCTTGGTTATCTCCTTCTTTCAAATGTTTCCTTTATTTGCATTCCACTATAGCTAAAAGCCATTTCTACATATTTTTTTCCAATAGATACGTGAATTTGAGAATTATTTACTCCTTACTTACAGAATTGACATATAGTTGAACAGATGTATCTAAAAAAATTGATAAGATTTGTATCCAGCAGTGCTTTCCCTTCACATAACTTCTTATGCTCTGTGAGTTTTGTCCTTGACATCCCAAGACTCTGATTCAACTAATTTTATTACAGCTGTTTATAGTTTGTGTTTTCACAATCATGTTTTTTACAACTAAGCTACATTGATGAAAGTATATTTCTGGCATTGATATTATTTGCCCTTAGATTTTAATTGACTCTAAAAACCTTTATGAAACACCTACTGGATACCTGGTGCAGGAGTGATTGTTTCTAGCAGGGAAGACAGTCAGAAAGCCTTTGGTTTAGTAAAAGCACAAATGGAGGCAGGATTTTTGTTATTCTTATTTTTAATATGGATCCTGCAGATGAACAATCACAGATTAGGATTATGATAATAGCTCTCCTTCTTCAACCATAGTTCAGGGACTACAGAGTAATTTAAAATCATGTAAGAAAGTAATAGATTACTGTCCTAGAAAAATTTAGCACTCTCATGGCATTATATTAAAAATACTAAGATCTTTGGTTTCTCTTAGAATCTACCCTCCTTCGAAATATCCAGATATGTTAAGACCATACTCCTTAATCCTTTGGGGCATATAATGTAAGCTACAAGGACCATTAATGTTTCCAATCTAACTGTACGTCAGCTTTATCCAGAGAAACGAATATAAATATAAAATCCTGAACCTAATATGGAGTGTTTTGCTGAAATAGATATGGAGAAGAAAAACAGTGAGGGTTTTGTGTTTTGTTCTTTGTTGTTTTATTTTTTTCTTTGTTTTTGTTTTTGTTTTTTTTGTTGGTTGGTTGGTTGGTTGGTTGGTCTGTTTTCAGGATATGAACCCAGGGTACTTAGATACTGAGCTACATCCCATCCCATTTTAGTTTTTAGTTTGAGATAGAGTCTCACTAAGTTGCTCAGGATGACCTCAAACTTGCTATCCTCCTTTAGGCTCCCAAGTTCTGGGTGTTTGGGTATGTGCCACTTCACCCAACAAGGACATTGTTTTTAATTGACAGATGATAACTGTACATCTTGATGGAGTATGGTGTGATGTTTGGTACATTTATACACTCTTTATTGATCAACTCATAATACTTAGGTTTCTATCATCTAAAAAATACTTATAATTTCTTTGTAATGATAACATTCAAAATTTAGCTATTTCGAATTATACTGTAAAATATTAACAATAGTCAGTCCCTGTGTAATAGAATGCCAGAACTTTAAAACAGGTTTTTTAATATGTAATTTAGGTAAATTTTATTCATTCAGTCTATGAAACAGACCCTGGAAACAATCAAATCCACTTTTCATATTCCAGCCAGTGGAAACATAATGGGTATTTTTGGTTTGTGTTTTTTTGTTTGTTTGTTTTTTGTTTTTTACATTATCCAGTCTGCATTTTTGTTGTAAGGAGCTATAAGTGGTCCCCTAACAAAGATATTCTGAACTCAATGCTTATTATAACCCGACCTGGGGGAAAAGAAGGAGAAAGATACCAAATAATGAAATTCAGTATCAGTATTCATAAACAACCAGCTTTTGCCTTGAGCAGCCTGGCAGAAAATGATGGGGGAATAAAGGTGAGTTTTTGTATTCCTCCTTTTTCGCTTCCAATTCTGTTTTCATGTTAAACATCTGGGCAATTAATAGTTTATTAATATTCTGCATTAGGAAGCTCTCAATTTGTCAAGGCTGAAAGCCACACTGTCACACTATCAGGATTGGCATTCCCAGTTGTAACAGAATTGTCTTTTCTAAGAACTGTCTCATGTCACATTGTATACATATTTTACTTTAACTATCAAATCTCCAAAGACATTTGCACCAAAGGCCTTGAGACTATGACTAACTCCTGATTCCTAGGACACCTTCCTTTGTCTGCTCCTCATCCAGTCTTCCCTGCATCAGTAAATAACAACACCTTCTACCCCATACTTTGGAGAGTATGCCAGGAGTCTTTTTAAAAATTTTTTTCCACTTACAAACCACCCTCTATTTACCCAGCTCTGTCATGAATCCTAAATTAACTCACTTGTCTCCTTATCTTAGCCACTGCCATTGTCTGTGTTTCCACAGTTGCTTCCCCAGAATCCATCATCCATGTAGCAGCAATAAGGGACTTAATGAAAAACTGAGTGTCACAACTTCCATAGTGAACTTTCTAATAGATTTTGACTGTGGTTAAGATGCGCTATTCTTACCTTACCTACTAGGCCATGGATAATATGAAATCTGCCCACCTCCTCAACTGTTCCTATGGCATTGCATTCTCACAAGCTCATTTGGATCCAGACACAGAGGCTGTAACTCTGTTCTTTGGTCATTCAAGCTCATTCTCTCTGGATCATTGCCCTCTTCTCTGAGGCACTTTACCCCTGACTGACTCCTCATTAATAAAGTGTAAGTTCAAACATCAACCACTTCAGATAGCCGTTACAATCAGCCTAATGGTATCACCACAATTCCATTCTCCCAGTTCATTACCACCTTTACTTGTTTCATGGAACTTAAACTTACTTTAAAAAATACAAATATATATATATGTATATATATACATATAAATTTATCTACATACACACACACACATATATATATACATATATATTTAATCAAAGTTTGTTATTGCTAAAACAGGACTTTTTTTGGTCTTATCATTACCATATTCCTAATTCTAGAAAAAAATGCCTTAGATATTTTAGGATAGATATCCCATGAAAAAATAAATTAATATATTTCAAGGCATGATAATTTCAATTGTTTTCTCTCTACCTTATAAGTTCCTGTGTTATGATATTCCCAATTATAATGGTCTAATAATTTTCCTTTTTCTACTTTATATTTTTCTGTGATCCATTTTTGACAGAGTTGCCAATGTTAAATTTCTAAACCAATAAAATGATGTTGGTGTCATTTTGAAGACTTTTACAACTCCCTAACTCTATAACATAGTCAAAAGTCTTGAGAAAAGTCTAAAGGCTTTTTATAGTTCATTCTCTGTCTTTATTTCTAGCTTCTTTTTTGGCTACTTCCCCTTGTATATCATATTACAGAACCACAAAAAACATGAGTAGTCCCAGGAATACCATATTATTTTGTAATTCATGCCTTTTTAATACTGGTACATTATTCCTTTTGAGGTTGACCTCAAATATCAGTTTTCCCTCTTTAATGGAAAGTTAGTGGCTTTCACAAGTCTCAATTTTAGCATTTACTGCATAATATGGGAACTACTTCTTTATGTGCTATTCTAACCCTGGGGACTAACTTAGTTATCAGCATAATTTCATATGTGCAGATTGACTGAGTGATTGATGGATGGATGGATTGAAGGATCAATGAAATAATTTTTCTTACAAATCCACAATCATCATGCAGAGCTGTGTCCTCAACATAGGGCTTTAAATATGCTGAGGACTTTACACTGTATGGAGTATGTAGATAAAATACCTAAGTACTTAAGTGAGTGACTAAAATAATAGCATTCAAATCCTTTTGTCTAAATAAGAATTACCTTCTTAAGAAAATTCAGTTTTCCTGTGTTCCAGAACTTTGTTCTTCAATAGAGAAGGCACAAGTCATTTGAAGCTAGTTATCATGAATACTGTAGTGAGTTCAAGTTGAGTTGTGCTGTAAGTATAAAACAGACACAGTGCAAAAAATTATTGTAAATATCTACAGAACAACTTAAAATATATTACCTATTGCTATGTTAATAATTTGGATATGCATTGTTGATTTATATAAGACATTCAATCAAAATTAATTCATCTGTTTGATTTAATGTCTTTAATATGATAATTAGAAAATTTAGAACTACACATCTAATCGGTATTTTATTTCTGTATCATTTATATCATTAAAGTTATAATTATCTTTTCTCAACATTTCCATTATTTGCCAGTAACAATCATTTCTAACCCACACAATGTGTACAAAACAAAGCTACTCACTTTGCAGGGAAATGTTCTTTTCATCACATTTCTCTTTTTTGCAGGAAAAAATGGTTAATTCATAAAGCTTTGTATTGGTGTTCTAATTTATCAGTCACCCTCTCAAGATATAATAGTCCCATGACCTATGTTCCTTTTGATCACTTCTATCCCCAAAAGTCCAGAGGTTCTTTTATCTTCAAAATTGTGGAATATGTCTGATTTTCCCACAGAAAATAAGTCATTCTATGTTTTTATTTATATTTCACTCATCTTTATTTAAATGTCTTAGTTGGCATTGCATTTAATTCACAAGGTTTGATTTACACAATTTGAGTCAATTATGATTTTTATGTTTATTTTTTAGCTATGTGGAAAATTTGTTTTTTGAAATCACATGTGTGTATGTATATACATATATATGTGTACATATGTGGATGTTTGTGTGTATATATATGTATGCATATATATAATATATGTATATTATATATATATATATATATATATATATTTCTTCAGTTGAATCAAAGTTGTAGATCTAAGTCTGCTTCCTCACCACATACAACTACCTTATAAAGATCCTACATTTGGGACCATAGCCGTCTAAAAGTATAAGATTATAGGTTATGGGGTGAAGAATAGGCCTGAGATCAAGAACAAAGAGGCTCTTTGAGCTTGCAGAGACAGCCACCTAGCCACTGGGACTTGGCTATCAAATGTGTTCATGTGTTCATCTCTAATGCCATGTTCTGTTCAAGGGCTTTATTATCTCTTACTTGACTTCAAAAATCTTGTAACTGTTATCCTTCCTTCCAGTACTGTCTCTCTCCACACTGCTACCAGATAAGTGATTAAATATTTATAATCTAATGATATCACTTTCCTAACTAAGAGCCTCTGTTATTCATTAACCATGAGGTTATTAAGTACAGAGATGAAGTCTGAACCCTGGAAAGGACAAATATGCCCCTATGTAATTGACCTTTTGGCTACCTTTCCAACATTGTGTCCTGCTTGCTACTTTCTACCTCCTGCTATATATTCTCACAACATCAATCATGTGTCCCTCTTTTTCATCTCCATACTCCTCTGCTATTTGCCCTTGTTGAATCCTTTTGTCACTCTTCTTTAATAATCTGGATCTATTTTTCTATATCTGATTTTATTATGAATCTGCTTATTATAACTCTCCCCACAAGATTGTTCTACAAGGTGGGGATCTTGTCTTATTTTCTATAGCTTACTTTCCTCTTGAGATAAATGAGAAGGCCAAGTTACTTCCTTTCTAGGAGGACTGAGTGAGGAAATACACATGCCTGGAAAATAGCCAGTGATCATTTGTTGTTATCTATATCATGATTATTGTTTTGTTCTTATAATTATTAACAGTAGTAGTAACTTGTTATTATCACACTGTTGATATACAGTAGGCACTCAGTAAATCTGTGCAGAATAAATAATGATCATGTGATCAACAACATTTAGGAATCCAGGAAAAAGGGACTGTGAAATAACTGACTTAAATCAAAAAAGGACAAAACTGAAAAAGAAAGTTTGAGGCCAGAAATTTCCTGCTTAAACTAATGATATCTCTCTACCATGGCCTGAAACTTGTTCACTGATTTTGCTTACATACTATTTTTCCCCTGATGAGCCACTTATCACATTTTTTTGTAAATTCCTTCAGACTCATGGTAAGTATCAAGTGATGCTGGATGGGACGAAAGGAATATATATATATATATTCCTATATAGCTTTGAAGCAAGATTTTTCAATGTGTGGATCTGTACTGATGTTGATTTACTTGTTTCAGTTCTGCACTACCTATTTGGGTCTTTTTTACTTAGATAATAAATATTTAGGTGATTGTTTTTAGCAACCAATAAGGATTTTAGCAACTTTTGCTAATTTTCCAACTAGATCAAAGAGGAGATATATCATGTAGTTGATAAAAAAAAAAGAATGAATAACCAACAAGGTATTCTGCAAAGAGCACTGAGAAAGAAAGGAAACCTTCTGTATTAATTAGTAGGAGATTCCTTCTTTGTGTCTGGCCCTACTTATTAAGCAAGCATAACATATTTTTTATCGAACAAACCTAGTTTCTAGGTTTTTGAGTTGTTATTACGAGAAAAACAGAACCTAGAGTCAGAAAACTTACCTGAATGTTGCATTGTTGTTAAAAATTACTCATATATACACATACATGATATATAAGTGATATATATTTCATATATGATATATGTATATTACTTAATATATATTGCTGCAAAATGTGTTATATAACATGATAGATGAAATCTAACAATATTGGGTTATTTTTATTGAGAATTTATTATGTATTCATGATTAGTCCTTACAGTAATCTGGGGCTAGGTTTAACTATGTTTTCTGGAGTCATGTAGTGACAGAACTTCAAAATCCATCTGATATTTTTGACCCTGGGGTCAGCATATGAAGTACTGCACTACCCCTTTTTAGTGACAATGTGTGTGTGCATGTGTGTGTAGCCAACTGAATATGCCTAGAGGAGTGCTAGTCATACAACAGATAAGGGTCATTTATTTTATTACCTCAAATAACCTTTAGTGTCACAGTTTTTCATAATTGCTTATCAGAGTTAAAGCACCTAATCCCTGAATCTATATGTAATTTAATCCTATCTGAATACTCTTTATAATGAGACACGTGATTATTTTGCCTGTATTGAAGTACAGAGAATAGAAATTATTTCGGTTTTAATGAACTTTGTCTCTGTCCTGCTTCAAAGGTTACCCATAATAATCACACTTAAGAATTTGTTGAATAGATCTGTATTTTTCTTTTATATGTGTTGTATGAATTTATAAACTTTGGTCAGATCTATTCCTATCTGTCATCATTCCAGATCAAAGAGTTGGAATCTTTGTTGTGTTTGAGCATAATAACAAAAGGAAGAATTATGATTTTCAAAAAATAGGGTTTGCAAAAGTTCAGAAGGAAGTGTAAATAAATGAAAGCAAACAATGTTTTCTGACTAGATAAAATGAGAATACCCAAATCCTTCATAAAAGCCAATTTAATTAAATCTGAGGATACAGTAGAGTTTTGTGGTGACGGTGGTGATTGACCTATTTTTAGGTCATAAACCTCAGTGGAGAATTTAATGAAACCTAAGAATCCTTTTTCCCAAGTAAGACGGATGTGTGCAAATAAATACAATCATTTTCATATAATTTCAGGGAAGAGGACCCAAAGGATGTACCTTAGGCTAATAACTTCAAACAGCATCTGTAAATTAGGATTCACTTTACTGAATTGCACTAGGTTTCTACTATCTCCTGCTCAAGGTTTTTTTTCCTTCTGATCTATAACATATTTTAATGCTTTGCAATTTGATGTCTCTACCCATCATTTACATAATGATGATCCTATTTTAGCTTGCAGGAAAACATTCCTTTTATCCAGTAAAATGTTTTAGGAAAAATTCCACCTTTCAAATATTATTCCATGTGCTTAGGATATTTGGACATTGGAGTGATCATTTTATGTTCCTTTAAAAAAATTAATTGATAGATCATCATTTATGGGGTACAGTGATGTTCTATTCCCCCACAATGTGAAACAATTAAATCAAGTCATTTAGCGTACCCATCAACTCAAGTATGCATCACCTTCTGTGGTAAAAAACAGCTGAAATTTCCTCTCCGAGCAATTCTAAAATATGCATTATCATCAACTATAATTTACATGTTGCATAGTGGGTCTCAAAAATAAAAAAAAAACCTTATTCCTCCTTTCTAACTGAAACTTTATATCCTTTGACCAACATCTGCCTATTTCCAGAGTCTCCCAGACTTTGGTAACCATCTTTCCTTTATCTGCTCCTATGGATTTGATTTTTTTAGATTGCACATGTAAATGAGATCATGTGGTATTTGTCTTCCTGTACCTGCCTATTTCATATCACATAATGTCTTCCAGATGCAATTCTGATAGACTAGGAAAGAAACCACCATATGACTCATCTATATCACTCCAAAGTATTTTTCCAAAAGAGGTGAAGTCAGCATACTATAGGGATACATGCATACCCATGTTTATAGTAGCATGGTTCCCAAAAGCCAAGTTAGGGAACCAGCCTTGCTGCCTACAAAAAGAATGAATGGATAAAGAAGATGTGAAATATACATATTATATATGTATGTACATATATATATAAAATACATGCACATAAAAATACATATTTATTATATATAATATATATAAAATGAAGATTTTTATATATACATCCATATTATATTTATACAGAAATACATATAAATACAATATAGATTTCATATACCCCTAAAGAAGAATATATCATGTCTATTACTTATTTCATGTTAAGGGAAATAAGAGAGTCATATTTTTGTGAGTCCTCTATTTCCTTTCATATGTGAAAATTAGAGAGAAAAAAAGGACTTTTACCTGAAAATATCCAACCAATAGAGTAGAAGAGGGGTACTGGACAATGAAATTAGCAAATTGTTTTATGTATATTTTCTTCATGCATTCAACAATTGATGGACATTTAATTTGATTAAGTATCTTAGTATAAATAATGCTGCAATGAACATGGAACATAATGATTTCCAAACTTTTGGATATATACCTAGAAGTGGAATTGCTAGATCATATGATAGTTCTAATTTTACTTTTCTAAGGAAATTTCCCATAATGGCTGTTCTAGTTTAAATTATTGCTAGTAGAACACAAAACTTTCCTTTTCACCTCATTCTTGGCTATATTTATTATTTTTAAAATCTTTTTGATAAAACACATTTGGAAAAGTTAAAGATAATATTTTAGTTAAAATATTATATTGCTTTTTCCTAATAATCAATTATGTTGAATATTCTTATGTATCTGTTGGCCATTTGTATATCTTGTTTTGAAAAATATCTATTCAGTTCTTCTACCTATTTTCTAAAGCAGATTATGTTTCCTTACTATTGGATTGTTTGAATTCCTTATACATCTCTTATTTTAATAATCTGTTATCGATTTGTAGGTTGTATTTTATTTCTATTAATTGTTTTCTTTGTTTTGCAGAGTTTTGTAGTTTGATTCAATCCTGTATCTAAATTTTTATTTTGTTACCTATTTAGGGGTCAAATAAAAAAGTATTGCCCACCACATCAATGTGTGTTGTTGTTCTAAGTTTTCAGTTGTTTTATTCTTTCTTGTCTTATATTTAAGTCCTTAATCCACTTTGAATTGATGTTGGCATGTGGTGTGTTAAAGATTTGATTTTATTATTCTGTATGAAGATACACACTTTTCCCCAAATTCAACTATTGAAGAAATCATTTTTTACATACTGTGTACTCTTGGCACATTTGTGGAAAATCAATTTACTGTAACTGCCTGAGCAATCTCATTTCTGGGTTCTCTATTCTGTTTCCTTAGTCTATGAATTTTCATACCAGTTATGATATTTTGATTATTATAGCTACATAATTTTTTTTAACTCAGTGTGATATCTCTAGCTTTGCTCATCATTGCTTTGACTATTTGGGGTCTTTTGTGATTCCATAAAATGTATAGGATTTAAAAAATACTTCTGTGAATAAATGTCATTGGAATTTAGATAGAAATTTCACTGATATGTAGATTGCTTTGGGTAGTGCTATGGTTTGTATATGATTTGTCCCCTCTGAAAATCATGCTAAAAATTGATTGCCATTGTGGCTATGTTGTTATGAGGAGGGGCCTGTAAGTAACAATTAGGTCACAAAGAGCCATTAACACCTTTATTATGGTACTGGATTATTTATCATATGGTAAATGTTACACAAGGCCACACCTTCTGTTTTTTTAATTTGGCATGTGCCATATTCCCCTTTATTTTCATGGGATGAGGCAGCCTTTCAAGATGATGACCCCATTCATTTAGAAATGTAAGTCAAAATAAACCTATTTTCTTTTAAAATTACTCAGTTTCATGTAGTCTCTTACAGCAGTAGAAAATAGACAAATATAGTATGGGTATTCTAGCAATACTCATTATTCCAATTCATGAACATAGAATATCTTTTCATTTCTTTGTATTTCTCTAATTTCTCTTGTCAATGTTTCATGTTTATCAGTGTTTGTATGTTTTTACTCTTTGGTTATATTCATTCATAAGTATTTTTGCTTTGTTTTTATGTTATTATAAATATATTTATAATGTTTTGGGTTGTTTATTTGTTGTTGGTATGTAGAAATGCAACTGATTTTGTCTGTTTATTTTTTGTCCTGCAACTTTACTGACTTTTTTTATTCCAATGGTTTTTGGTGCAATCTTTAAAGCTTTCCATATTTAAGACATAGCATCAATGGAGGAAGTATGGATGGTGTAGAGGAAAATGGGATGGAAGGGGCTGGGGAAAGAAAGATAGTAGACTGAGATGGACAGTATTACCCTATGCATATGTAACATTACATGAATCATGTGAATCTACATTGTGAAAAAATATATCCCTTCTGTATAATTATATCAAAATGGGTTCTACTGTCATGTATAATTAAAAAGAACCAGTAAAAAAAATTAAAAACAGACATATCATCAATAGAGACAATTTTGCTTGTGCCTTTTCTATTTGTATGCCTTTTATTTCTTTCTCTTTCCTCATTGCTCTGGCAAGAGCTTCCAATATTATATCATGCTTCTTCAGTTTTAGTCATGGGTTTTCTTAAATCTCTAATGAGACTACCAATATAGTAAAACTTCTAGAAAGATGACTGTGTACCAACGGTTTAGTTTTTATACTAGAATGAGATGTAATATTTTACATTTTAAATTTCTGACATGCACATATAATAAAACTGAGATCATTGAAATGTATTGAATATTTGAATCATATATCTTGACAACAGTGTATGTATATAGTTTTTTCCTAATTGGTATCTTTTTCACATATATTTTTTTTAAGTTTCAATTATTGGGAGATATTACTAACATTTGATGATAAAATGTAGAGTACATTTAAAATTATAACAATTTATGTTTTGTATATTTATTGAACATATGTAGCAATTTTCTAGGTGCTTGGAATATAATGTTTTGGATACAGAAAGTCCCTTGACCTGTTGAGGTCTATATTTGAGAATAGGAAAGACATTAAGCCACAAAAGTGGATCTGTAATTATAATTTTTTGAGAAAGTAGAATGGAGAAAAGACAGGACATTGTGAAAAAGAACAATTTGATCAGGAAACCAGTTAAAAAAAATTGTGTTTGTGTGTGTGTGTGTTTATGTATGTGAGTACATATATATGCATGTATATATTTTTTTCAAATCTGAGTTCAGCAGCTAGTGATGGGAAAACAAAATATCAAAAAAGTATGCATTGAAGCTGAAAAATTCTTAGCACATTTAAAGAAATAAATGAAGGCCAATATGTCTACCTATGCTATACACATATTTTTGACTTACAAATTACACATATAAATTACTGGGAGAATTTCAGTCAATGAGGTTTAAGAGAAAGTCATGGTCCTTATTATTGGAGTATCTTGAAGGAACTATTAAGTTGTCATGGTCCTTATTATGTAGTATCTTGAAGTCTTGAATGAACTATTAAGTTTGTCTTGCATTTAGATATAACACTGTTCGTTTAATAAGTTCACACTTGGGATTGATATGAGTCCATTTTTGAAAAAAATACCATTTCAAGTATTTAAAAGAATGATTAGGAATTGGCAAATATGGTGGCAGAGAAACTATGTAGGAGGCATTTTATTTTTATTTTTTATTTTTTATTTTTTATTTTTTGTCCTGGCATGGAAATTGTAGTGGTATAGTGAGACAGATAAGAGAAGGTACAGTGAAACAGATTAAGAGAAGATGGATTAAAGTTATATTAGGGAGTAATTGGACTGAATGAATGTTTATGTTGTAAATAACTTAATGGATATAGTTATCGATAGAGATTTGGAAAACTTAGAAGAATCGTAGGTGTAATAATTCCATTCTGAGTATGTTAATTGTAGGTGCCTGTGAGACATTGAATTGGATATATCAACTGAACAGTCCAGAGAAGAGGTTTGAACTTGATAGAGACATGCATGAGTCATCTGTGTATATATATATATGATATCCAGAGTCATGATCCAAGGAGTGATTTCTTAAGGAAAAAGTATGAAAGAAAAGAAACAGAGTTAGCCTTGAAGATGTCCACATAGGTGATGAATGACAATACAATAAAGGGAACTCAGAAGAACTATTAGAGAGATTAGAGGACAATAGAAAAAGCAAGTAGTTCAAGAGAAATATGATGAAAGGTTGGTAATCTGTGTAAGATATATTAAAGTCAAACAGTGTGGATATGACTGGTGATACTCTCCAAAAAGACATGGATAGAATATGAGGTTCAGAGGCAAGAAATAAAGCAGTCAAGACAGCAAGTGTAGACAATTTTCAAGAAAGTGTTTGGAGTTGTGTTACAGTTGGAAATAAGGTGTCCCAAAACTCATGTGTGAGATAATGCTAGAAAGTTCAGAAGTGCTTGGTAGATTCTGGAGATTAGTGCTCTGTCTGAAGTGTGTGTGGCAAAGATTTTCTCCCACTCTGAAGGCTCTCTCTTCACATTGCTGATTGTTTCCTTTGCTGAGAAAAAGCTTTTTAGTTTGACTCTATCCCAATCATTGATTCCTGCTTTTATTTCTTGCGCTTTGGGAGTCATGTTAAGGAAATCTGGTCCTAGGCCAACATGATGAAGATTTGGACCTATTTTCTCTTCTATTAGGTGCAGAGTCTCTGGTCTGATTTCTAGGTCCTTGATCCACTTTGAGTTGAGTTTTGCACAGGGTGAGAGATAAGGGTTTAGTTTCATTTTGCTGCATATGGATTTCCAGTTTTCCCAGCACCATTTGTTGAAGAGGCTGTCTTTTCTCCATTGCATGTTTTTGCCTCCTTTGTCAAGTATGAGATACCTGTACTTATTTGGGTTTGTCTCTGTGTCCTCTATTCTGTACCATTGATCTACCTGTCTATTTTGGTACCAATACCATGCTGTTTTTGTCACTATTGCTCTGTAGTATAGTTGGAGGTCTGGTATTGTGAAACCCCCTGCTTCGCTCTTCTTGCTAAGGATTGCTTTAGCAATTCTGGGTCTCTTATTCCTCCATATGAATTTCATGATTGCTTGCTCTATTTCTATAAGGTCCATCATTGGGATTTTAATTGGAATTGCATTGAATTTGTATAGCATTTTTGGAAGTATGGCCATTTTGACAATATTAATTCTGCCTATCCAAGAACATGGAAGATCTTTCCATCTTCTCAGATGCTCTTTAGCTTCTTTCTTTAGTGTTCTGTAGTTCTCAGTGTAGAGGTTTTTCACATCTTTTGTTAGATTGATTCCCAAGTATTTTATTTTTTTTTTGAGGTTAATGTGAATGGGGTAGTTTTCCTAATTTCTCTCTCAGAGGATGCATCACTTACGAATAAAAATGCATTAGATTTATGAGCATTAATTTTATATCCTGCTACTTTACTGAATTTATTAATGAGTTCCAGAAGTTTTCTGGTGGAATTCTTAGGATCTTCTAAATAGAGAATCACTTTAGACAGAGCACTAATCTCCAGAATCTACCAAGTACTCAAAAATCTTTACACCAAGAACACCAATAACCCAATCAATAAATGGGCCAAGGAAATGAACAGACGCTTTACAGAGGAAGATCTACAAGCAATCAACAGATTTATGAAAAAATGTTCAACATCCCTCGTTATAAGAGAAATGCAAATCAAAACCACCTTAAGATTTCAATTTACCCCAATTAGAATGTCTTTTATTAAGAACACAGGCAACAACAGGTGTTGACGAGGATGTGGGGAAAAGGGTACACTCATACATTGCTGGTGGGAGTGCAAGTTGGTGCAGCCACTCTGGAAAGCAGTGTGGAGATTCCTTAGAAAACTTGGAATGGATCCACCATTTGACCCTGCTATCCCACTCCTTGGCCTATACCCAAAGGACTTAAAATCAGATTGCTACAGTGATGCAGCCACATCAATGTTCATAGCTGCTCAATTCACAATAGCTAGATTATGGAATCAACCTAGATGCCCTTCAGTAGATAAATGGATAAAGAAACTGTGGTATATATACACAATGGAATATTACTCAGCCATAAAGAAGAATAAAATTATGGCATTTGTAGGTAAATGGATGATGTTGGAAACTGTTATGCTAAGTGAGATCAGCCAATCCCAAAAATCCAAAAGCCGAATAATCATTCTCTGATAAATGAATGATGATGCATAATGCCGGGGGGAAGGGTGGCAAGAATGGAGCAAGGATAGATAGCATAGAGGGAAGGGAGGGGTGGGGGCGGGTGGGGGTTAAAATTAATAACAGAATGTGTGACAGATACCATTGCCCTGTGTACATGCATGAACGCACAGATGATGTGACTCTACTTTGTGTACAACCAGTAAAACAATAGCTGTACTCCATTTGTGTTCAATGAATCAACAAGTAAATAAAAAAAAAAGAATACAAGCAACAATAAATGTTGGCAAGGATGTGGAGAAAAAGGTACACTCATACATTGCTAGTGGGGTTGCAAATTAGTGCAACCAGTCTGGAAGACAGTACAAAGATTCCTTAGAAAACTTGGAACACAACCACCATTTGTCCCAGCTATCCCACTCCTTGGTCTCTACCCAAAAGACTTGAAATGTTCATCCTATAGTGATGCAGCCACATCAGTTTATAGCAGCTCAATTTACAATAGCTAAGCTATGGAACCAACCTAGATACCCTTCAATAGATGAATGGATCAAGAACCTCTGGTATAGATACACAATGGAATATTACTGAGCCTTAAAGGAGAATAAAATTATTGCATTTACAAGTGAATAAATGGAGAATTTCATGTTAAGTGAAATAAACCAGTCCCAAAAACCAAAGGCCAAATGTTTTCTCTGATATGTGGATGCAGATCCATAATGGGGCAGGGGGAGTGATGAATGGAGGAACTTCGGATTGGGCAGAGGGGAGAGAGGGGATGGAAGGGGGCAGAGGAGTGGGAAAGATGGTGGAATGAGATTGACATCATTACCCTAGGTACTTGTATGATTGCACGAATGGTTTGACTCTACATCATGTACAACCAGAAAAATGAATAGTTGTGCTCCATTCATGTACAATGAATTGAAATGCATCCTGCTGTCATGTATAACTAGAACAAAATATAAAGTGTATATGAGCAGAAAAAAAAAAGTTCAGAAGTGAAATGAACAGGTTATGAGAAACTTGACCTAATCAAGTGAATTTATCCCCTGATAAGGGTTTAACTGAGAGGTAACTGAAAACGGGAAGATTGTGGATAGAGGAAGTGAGTCCTACAGGATGTGCTTTTGGGGTATATATTTTGTATCTGGCAAATGGAGTTTCTCTCTTTCTCTCTTTCTCTGTTTTCTGATGTGATGTCTTGAGCTACTTCCCTCCATCACACTCTTCCACCATGATGATCTGCCTCACCTTGGGCCCTGAGGAATGGAGTCAGCTTTCTATTGGGTGAGAGCTCTGAAACCATGGGTCTCCAAATAAACTTTTCCTCCTTAAAAATGTTCTTGTCAGGTCTCTTGGTCACAGCTATGAAAAAGTTACAAAGGTAGCATTGTGAAGATATGCAATCAAGCGAACATTTAAAATGTTCGCTTAAAATGCCTCTTATTCTTTTCTTTTTCTCCCTCTCCCCTTCTTCCTTGCCCTAATTCTCCCTTTCATTCTCCTTTTGCTGAGGCATAGATGCTAGAACAAACTTAAATATGTAGAGATAGACAGTAAAATAGAAGTAGGGATGCAGATGAAGATAATTTTTAACCCCTTCAATCTAATGCGATGATTTAGAATTGTGCACATTCCTTTCCAGATCTTCCCACTTAAATATGTATATTTTATTAGTCATAATAGTAGAAATAGAAAATAAATGTCTCAAGATATTCTTATACTATGCCGAAAGTATAATATTCATTTGGGATATTAGGATCAAAGGCTGAGCCACTATTTGAAGACCATTTTTAGGATTGGTTTAAAGAAGATTAGTCATAAGACTGTAATGATAAAGTATGGAATTTGGTAAAAGACAGTTTTCTTTATATTGTGTTTGAGATTGTTAAACAAATTTCAATCTTAAATATTATACAGACAAACTAGAAAAGGCAGGTTGTACATATGAATTTATAATTCATATTTATGAAGTCATATCCAAATTAATAAGAGAAATATCTGGAAGATAGCAAACCAGAAAAGAAAAAAGAATATTTAGGTGGGTATGGGATATAAGAAGGAAAGAAAGAGGTGAATTCTGCCTAAAGGGAGGTGGTGGTGGGGAGGAATACACACAAGACAGAAGGTGAGAATTTTGACATGGAGGTTCCACTAGGAGATGACCACTGAATATGGCTGGAACACCTTGTTTTGAAAGGAGGGAGAGGAAAATTCATTATTTTATATCAAGGCATAATAGGTTTTAGTAAATACACAGATAAACCAACATTCATTACTCTTTAATTTTCATTTGTCTGAAATTATTCGCATTATGATCTCATTATTATTTGAGTAGAGTGAGAACAATTGTCATCTTCATGGATGTCTCTTCTGTTTTGATGCTCAATGTTTTTCCTCTTCTCACTACATGATCTTGAGTTTATCTTCTCATTCGGTTAAAGAATCTTAACTTTTACAACATCAACAATTTCTCATCTTTTTTCTTCTTTCTTTTTTTTTTCTCATGGTGCTACAGTTGAACCCAGGGCCTGTTGCATGCTAGGCCTGTGCTCTAGTACTGAGCTACATCCCCATCCCTCAACTTCTATATATCTAGCTCTCTGAGGCCAACCTGCCTCCTGGGATATTCTACTTATATACTTCTATAATTTATCTTGTTGTTGTTTACTTTGTTGTTTATAATTTATCTTTTATGTTAGTGAATAAATGACAAGTTACCATAACTGATAATAATTCATTAATTTAGTCTGTGAATCCATGGTAGAATTCATTCTTAGTGACCAGTGCTACCATTCAGGCTATTCATTGACACCAAGCATCAATAGTCAATCATTCCACATTTTTTACAGTCAGTCCTTTATCAAATGCTATCTAGTCTTTGAATTCATACTTAGTTGTCTCGTATCCAAACCCAATTTTTTATCCCTTTAGTTTAAAATCTACCTATTACATGGTTTAGTAAAACTTTCAACTTCGGGAATCCAACATGTGTGTACTGCTAGTTGTGCTACTGTTGTATTTGTCTCTCATCCTTTCTTCCATCTTATTTAAATAATATCATCCCAGTTACAATTAGGAGAGCCGTCCTTTCCCTAGTGTCAGTCTATGTGACTGAAGAGGAATTGCTCGACTCCCTTACTCAATGGGTGGGTTTGTGATGGGTGTGCTACTAAGAGCATCTGTTATCCTGGTTGTGGTGTGAGGTTCACAGAAGGCACATAAACAAAGATGATCTATGAGAGTCTTTACTCAAATTTCATTGAGGTTGTTGGGAAAAGTAACATTGTTTTCAGAAATATCTCTGAGCTAGGTTGTATTTACAAGCTAAAAGTTTTTGATGGTTTATTCAACAGCATGTGGATAGAGAAGTCAATACAGAGGAAAATCGCCTATATGAGAGGAGAGGCACTTAACGCCATTTCTTGAGCACAGGGATCCATCTACAAAACGTTCATTGTCTCTTGAATTTTCAAATTATATGAGCCAGTAATTTTCTTTTTGTGCCCAAAATAATTTGAGTTGGATTTTTACAGTAGCTGTATTTCCTGAATATGCCCCTTTCACTATGTCTTCATTCCAATCTAATCTTTACCACTACCAGATTAATCTTTCTGAAACGAAAACCTGGTCATCTAACCTGCTCAGCTTTATTTATACTTACCCCTCAGGGTAAGTCCAGTGCCTTTCAGGGATATAACAGATTCTTCATGATCTGGCCTTAGACCTACCTTTACAATTTTCTCTCTTTGCACTCTTCCTTCACCAAACTTGTTCTCTAATGCTTCTAAGTATTTATATATCTGTTGTTTTTTGCCTGAAGTGTCCTTTTTTTTTTTTTGAACCAAAAATCCTTCACTGTTTTCTTTCCTTTGCCCATAGTTTTACTTGACATGGTCTTTCTTGTACTTCATCTTTCCATACCTTTTTCAAAGGCCAGAGGGTTCTTTTTCTTCTATTTTAATACACATAAAGGGAAAATGTTTTTTTTTTTATTTCTTCTCTTTCCAGATCATTCAGTATTCATTAGTTCAATCATTATTTAACTAATGAATACTTAGAAAAACAAATGGATAACAATCTTTAAAGGAATAAAATCATATATTTATAGGATACTTTCAATGAAAATATTTTGGTGGAGTTTTTTGCTCCACTTCAAAACACCTTCCCTTTTAACTATGGTTAAAGGCATCATATGGTTAAGGGCATAATAGCCTAAAATTTAGGGATAATAATCATCATAATTTACTTACTCACTATAAACCTAAAGATAATTGTATTAAAGCAGGTAAAATTAGAAATATAAAATTAATATTAATATTGTTAAATTTGTAAAATATTTACTTTTCAAATTTGTTAACCACACAACAGTGAACTGAAACATTTTTCACATGTTGTCTCATTTCTGATACACACATATACAAATCCCTTTGAGATTTTCTATAATTCCTTCTTACATATAGTAATGTGTTAAATATTAATACTCCAGTTTGGAAAATTCCCCTTTGAGGCTTTGATGTTGAAGACTAGATCAGAATATGTCATCATTATGAACTGATAGCTAGATGTGACTGAAGGATCTCTGTCCTTACAAAATAATAACCTATTTATATTGCATAATGGGACACTAGAGAGCCATTTTCCTCACACATTTCTATTTTCATGATTTCCTACATATAAAAATTAATTGGCTTTTGAATATTGTTATTCAATTAAACTCAAGAAGTTAGTGAAGATGTAGTTATTTTGTAGATTCTATTTTTACATATGAAGCAAGTTTCTTGTTGTTGATCACAAAAATATTAATTTGAAATTTAAATGACTTCCATTAGAGAAATGCTGTAAATATCATTCTACTATTTATTTAAATTAGATTAAGTCAGGGTGGTCCATAGTAATAGAGTAAAAGTTCACATGTCATTTTTATTTAGGCAAGGTGGAAGAGGTAGAACTTTCAGAATAACTACTTGCCATATTGTATTCATGCTTTTGCTTATATATGTTAAGGAGAAACACAAAAGTAAATTGTTTATCCTTATTTAAAATTCTTCATCCTTCCTTAAATTCTTCATAATGGCAAGAGTATCAAAACTCTCCATCTGTTTCTAGTTTTCCTTTTCATCAAGCTACTCAATCTTCTGTCCTACAAAACGACTTTTATATTATTGGGGATTTTTAAAATGACCTTGCTTTTTGCTGTACCTCCTATGAACACTGTTTTAGTCAGCTATTCTGTGACTAAATGATTTGACTAACACAATTATAGAAGGGGAAAGGTTTATTTGGGGGCTCATGGTTTCAGAGGTCTTAGTCCATACATAGAAGGCCGCTCCATTCTTAGGGGCTCAAGGTGAGGCAGAGCATCATGCAGAAGACTGTGGCAGAGGGAAGCAGCTTGCATCACCAGGAAGCAGAGAGAGAGAGAGAGAGAGAGAGAGAGAGAGAGCGCGCAACTCCTCTCTCCAGGTACAAAATATATATCCCAAAGTCACGCCCAATTCCAATCTCCTCTAACCACTTCCTAACACTTCAATTAATCCTATCAGGGATTAATTCACTAATTGGGTTTAGACTCTTACAACCCAATCATTTCTCCTCTGAAATTTCCTGCATTGTCTCACATGTGAGCTTCTGGGGGACACCTCACATCCAAACTGTAACAAACACCATCCCTAAGAATATGACAAATAACAAATAAGACGTTAACTCCAGATTCTAGCAATGAAGGTCTCAGTATTGAGTACACAACTCACATTTAACTTCTTATTTTGAAACATAAAAATGAGCAAAGTACTATAGTTTAAGGGGATTACATCTGGTCATGCAATTGGAATTCAACCTATTGTGTTTGAAGGGAAAATATAACTGTAAATTAGTAGAAAGAAAGGTTATCAACATTTTTAAATTTGTACTTTAATTTTATATACCATATTCTGTATTCTAATTTGTATAAATATATATATATATATATATATATAAAATCTTGATTTCTGTGATATCAAATGATATTATACACGTTCTGGCAGTTTTTAGCCTCATGAGTTTTCTGAACCATACTGACAATGATTATCCTTATATATACAAGGCTTTGGAAATACCTTTCAAAAAGAACGAAGTCTTCACTGAGGAATTAGCATTTCAGTGATATTGGAATTTGGTAATATTAAATACTTTGAATATTTTATTAATCCAAGAACAATGTATGCTTATAGTTTTAAAAAGGGAAAGTTGATGCTTTTCTCAGAAAAACAATGTTTAAGACTTGTTTTCAAAAGGTTTGAACAGAATTTATATGTACTTAATGACCTCTGAACTTAGTAGACAATATACAAAATTGTCCTCAATGAGATCCTAGCTAGGCAGTAAGGGTCTAGGAGGTATACATTTCAATAAAAGACCAGAAATATCTACTAAAAGATGGAAAATCCAGCAAGCACATACTTATGAGATCATGAGGACATTTCAATTTCCAGGACAGCAGAATTTCAGATTCAGTATGGTTCAAATATCAGATTACAGGAAATAATAACAGAAGTTTAGACAAGATGCTGATTCATATAAGGGAAAATACATAGACCAGCAATTCGAGTTACAATAGTCATCCTGGGTTCACTGATATTCAGTCAGAGGTATATTTTCTCAGTTTAGGAAAAGGCTGTAAACAGGTCAATCACTACATATTTCAGATTTAGCCACAGATATAGATGTGCCAATAACTACATGCCTTTCCTCAATCTTCAAGCCCACCTTCCCTCTTACTCTTTTGTTTGCCAATAGATATTCTCCCATCAGTTCTACAATACAAAAATAAATAGGTAAACAACTTTCATGCAAGAAACATACCATTCATTGTCTCTCAATACTCTTCTTGATGTTGCTTTTTTCTCACTTTTCCTTAACAGCTAAAAAAAATAAAGTAGTCTTTTCTGACCATCTCTACTTACATCTAATTTATCATTCCACTGTGTAATCTGGTGGCTATCCCTAAGAGTGTTATTAGGGTCACTCTTACTAGGTTCACAAAGGGCTTCCCTATAAGGACATCCCATGGTGACTCTTCATTTTTTCTGTTAATGTGTGTTCTAAGTCTTCCATAAAATCATTTTATCTTGAACCATATATGGATTTTCTCAGTCCTCTGCCCTAAGCTCTTCCATGAGTTCTGCTTTTGCCTTTCATACCTTATACATTAGTATTCACTTTTTTAATTTATTTTTTAAATTTTTACAGACTTCATTTTGATTCATTGTACACAAATGGGGTACAAATTTTTACTTCTATTGTGCATGATGTATATTCATACCATTCATGTAGTCATATGTGTACATAGGGTAATGATGTCGGTCTCATTCCATCATTTTTCATTTTTTTTGATACACATTTTCCTATCCAATATTACTGATTTTGTGAAATATTTTGTGTTATTTGCTATTATCTGTCTCAATATTTGACTAAATATAGGTCCAAAGTAACATATTTTACATTTATTTGGCATATTATCAACAGTCACACTAAATTATGCATGAGGTCTCTCTTTGTCTCTCCCATGCCAGTTCCTTGTTGAGTATTTCTGAATGCTATCACTGATACTTGAAAATCTGGAGCCATCTCAATTGCTCCATATTTTTTACCACATGTCAAAATCAATCACTCAGACTTAAATACCTCTTAAATGCTTCCTTAATTTTTATCTGCTTCCTCGCCTATTTTAATAATGATGATAAATTATGATGTGTATAATAATGGCTAACATTTATTGAGTATTCACCATGATGTAGGCACTTTGCCAATTGCTTTATAGGTGCCAATTCATTTGATCCTCCCAACATCATTAAGAGGTACACATTAAGAGTAATTTCACTTTAAAGATGAGGAAATTAATTCAAAAGTGATTAAGTCACTTTACCAAGGTTCTGCTTTAAATAAATGAGAGAGTCAAGGTTTGAATGCAGGCAATCTGGTGCCCAAAGCCTTGCCCTTTTATCTCCTTACCTCCTTCATCTTCCCAATCTTACCCCTTTCCAAGACTAAATCTAGATCTCAATATTTTTATCCATATTGTTTTAGTCAATACCATTTGTAGATCAGATTATTAATAAGTCTCACACCACTAGCAAGTGTCCAATTCTGCTTCGTTAGGTGTTTTACCAATAAGTCACTTCAGTTTCTGCTGAAGATGAAGTCACAACTTGACAGTCAGTCCTGCTCTCACATGAGCTTTCTTCAGATGGCCTCTGCCATGCTGCTATTTGGGAACTGAAACTAACAAAAGGACAAAACAACTTTGTGGTCTCTGGCCCCTCATTTGCTATGGTCAGGTCCTGTTCCCTGCCAATGTGGATCATGGGACGGTTTCTAGAAGAACTTTTGTCCTGTGGGAACCTTTACAACTGTTGTATTCAGCCTGTGAGCACATATAACATTAATCCATTAATTAATTTGTTCATTTATTTATGAGAGAGAGGGTCTAGCCTTTTTCCCCAGGCTGTTCTCCGACCCCTGTGTTCATGTGACACTTCCTGCCTCAGATTCCCAAGTAGCTGGAAGGCTACTCCAGGCATGTCTACCACATCCAGCTCATAGGACCTTTAGATGTCTGATACACTGAAACAAATTGTCCCTGAGGAAAGAGCAAACTAATCTCTGATATATGAGGATATATTTTGTAAGTGGCCAGGAGCAAATCCAGGGCAGATCCAGTTCGTAGGGCTTAAAACAGATTAATTTCTTCTTTAAGAAAAATAATAAAATTGGTGCATATAAAATTAGACATAGGGTCCCTGAATGTGCTGTGCAAGCATTGAGCTCTGAGGCTGTGTGACTTTGGCCTGGTGTGCAGCTGCCTCTACTCACTTCAGTGAGTACCAGAATCATGTTGGCTCAACAGTTCCCCCAAAAGTGAATGTGCCCATATGCTCCAGGCACAACTTTTATCCCTGAGCCATAAATGAAAAGTTTGGAAGTGTAGGAAAAAGGAAAATTTAAATGATGAGTGAAAATTCGAAAGTATAGTAAGAACATGGAGAGAGATATTCAGATTGGTAAAAATAATTGAAGATCAAAACCCTTGGGACAAACTAGTTGCTTTGGTGTTATACCACAAAGGACTTCTCAGTTTTCTAATATATTCTCTCAGCAATTCTAAAGTCACATTTTTCTAGATCTTAATCTCTTAATTTCCTGGTTTTCTGCTTGTTTTTTTTTTACTTCACATCTTAAAAATACACATATGTATTTTTACATATCTGCATATGTGCACTGCGCACATGTACATACACACAGGCATATAATTTTGAAGAATCAATTGTTTTTTCAATTTGAATATTTGCATTAAAAATTTGTAGTAGACGTTCTTAAATGTTGGTGTCATACAAAATTCAACACATAAGAAAAAATTCTTCTCTTGAAGTTTTTGTTCAGATCTATGACTTTGGTGTTAATGCCACTAATAAAGCAAGTTGTAACATGAGTGCAAAGAATAAATCACCCTCACCTCTATGTTCAAAGCCAGCATCTGTTGTGATAAGTATTCCTTTTAAAATAACTTCTTGACTTAGTACTCTACCTAATTAAACTCTTTTGTTTTCCAGGTAAGTGTTGCTTATGACAGTTGGGCTGAGATTGATTTGGTTCCTTAAACCTGGAATATGTAATTATGGAGTAATGTACCATTTGAAATCTAAGAGAGGAGTGACCTTGAGTTTGTTATAATTTGACAATCACAACTGCAGTAATTTTTCCCCGGAGAGTGAAAGTCAATTCTATTTGAAGCATCTAGTAAAAGATACCAATGACAATTTATTCCTTCCTACAGCATGTGGAAAAAAGGAATTCGATTTCAGAGACTCTTCACTGCTCTTGAAATTTTCCTTATGACAGGGAAACTGTCTTTTAGGGCACAAAGACTGAATTAAAATGAAGTACATTTTTTTTCTTCAGTGAAAGTATGTCTTGTTTCTCGTCTTATAAAAGTCATTTGTTTTACTTTTTATTAGTCTTATCAAGCTGGGCACAAGGTGGCCTTTCCTCTTTCCCAAGAGGACACGCTAATGTAAGGGACCAGAAAAGGAGGGTCCCTTCCAACATGTTGCCCTCATAGTTGTTAATTCTTTTAAAGTTGTTTTGTTTCTAACTTTGTTTGTTATATTGGAAAAATCTTAAAATACTATGGTTGGCTGCATTTCCCAGCATTTCAGAAGGCCCTTTATTTTATCTTCTTTCCTCGCCTTTTGTTCTCCACATACATTTATTCTACTCCTGGCTATTTCCTGTATGCAATTCATAGGTTGATCCCATTCTCACTAGGAAAGAAAGCATTGGGTAAATTGTCTATAAATCTTGTGTATGCAATCAAACATGTAATTTACATAAATTCAAATCCCTAAAAGAGCACTGTAATAAATGCTACAATGGATTATATAAATTGTCTATCAATGAGAAAGGGCTTTGAAGTATGTCACTGCTTTTCTTCATGTATACTGTGTTGTTTCAATGAAACTATATTCTAAATAGCCAACATCATGACAAAGAAAGTTTAACAGTATGAAAACCAAGTAGGAAAGACTTAAGTGTCATATGTTATTTGAATCCCAAAGTTGATTTTTGATGAATCACAGAATGAAGTTGAACTCTCCTGTTTCTTTTGTTTTCTATCTGTTGCTATATGCTTCATAAGGGAAACATTTGTGTATGCCCTGCTAGTTCCTGGATATACTAATGAGGCAAAGTCACTTTTCAGAGAGTTCAAAGACCTGGATACTGGTCACAGCAGAATGTCTCTTGTCAGAACATTTTCCCTGGTTGTGATGCACTTAAAATGCACACAAAATTAAGGATGGTCAGTAATGAACCTCGATTCTATGAATAGTGTTATAAATAGAGTGCAGAATGGGAGAGTAGCAAATAAACACTCAAAAAGAGCTTTGCTTATGATTATAAAAATGGTTCCTTGATAGTCTTGGTTACTTAGTACGTCCAAAACCCATCAATCCTTTCTCCCTCTTCTTTGGTCAACTTTCCACCTCTTCCCCCCAGATTATGGAGATTAATGTCTCCGTGGACATGATCTTCCAGAAAGGAAATTGGGTTAACTGTCTGGGGACTAAATCCCAGTGCTGATACCAAGAGTCTAACCCATCTGGAAACTAATGAAAAGGGAGAGCAATATGGAAATAGATTCTAAATCTAGCTAGAATGGCTATTAGGGAAAGAAGGTAGGAAAAGAAGACTGAATAAACATATGTTCTCTCTTCAAACAGGAACTGGTTCAGCTATTGTGAGCCCATGAAGCAATATTACTGAGACAATAAGAGTTATAGGTGTCAGCAGAAGAGAGAGACAAAACAGTTTTTTAAAGAATTTTACTTCATCACAAAAGGGTTTAAAGATAAAGTGAAAGCATGTTGATTAAATAAATTTTAAAGACTAAGTTATTTTTTCAAGTTTAGTTTAGGACTTGTACATTGTGGGAAGAGATATTTCTATTTGTTAAATAAAATAATTATAATTCTTAAATTATCTGAAGATAGACTCTAGAATTTCTTTAACATGTAAAACTATAAAAATGTTCTCTGGGGAAAAATTTAATCTTATAATATTCAAGGTAACCCATTATTCTGGTATTCAATTTACTCTTCATTTCATTTTTATAGAAAACAGATATGCATATTTTAATAATGAAATTAAATGAACATATACTGTGTTTTAGATAGCTCAGTATAATCTCAGGGACATAGAAAGGGAGTGACTATATTCTGTTTTTTTCAATATGCAATTATAGCTGATCTATTTTGCTGAAATGTATTATTTCATTTTTAATAAATCATTTGAAAATTATCTTATTATAGGTAGAAATATTTATCACCAAGAAGTTTAACTCTTCAATAGTAATGGCTGCTCTTAACTAGCATTACATTAAAATTAAGAATAGATATATTTGACATTTTGATATTGGTTGCAGTCACTGAGGCGTGATATTTTATGTTACATTTAGCTATAACAGTTGAGGCTCAGGGCACATATGAGACGTGAATGATGGCAAGGGAGGAGTTGATATATGGAAATTGCTTTGTCTTCAGTTATTCATTATAATTCAGGAAATGCTCAGTAACAGTTCATTATTCAGTGTCATATATAGGAAAAGAAGCTTATATCATTTTTGTTTTGTATTTAAAAATGTAATATATATTGATATATTTGAATAATTTTTCATGGTGTATATGTGTGTGTGTGTGTGTGTGTGTGTGTAGAGAGAGAGAGGGAGAGAGAGAAAGAAGACAAAAGAAACCGCCCATAAAAGAATACATAACATATGACATCATGGAAAAATAATCACGTCATGGGAAAATATTTATATAATGGAAAAAACAGATATGTGGTTGATTTAGGTGACAAAAGTTTCCTGTGTAAAAAAATTATCGGCAGTTATTTCACTGTTTTATGTTTTTTTATTTTAGATTACACAAGTGTTTGCATGTTTCAAAGCTTAGGAAATGTACACTAAAGATGTATGTATTTCCTTATATATAAAATTTGCATTAAAAGAAAGAGGCTATAACAAAAACTAAAATCTGCTTAATAAGCATGCTGCAGATTGTAAGGAAGGACATGCCGGTGCATTAATATACATAAAAAATGATATGGATCAGAATGGATAGAGGGGCTCTTGCAGGAAAAACCATGCTAGAGTACCTACGAAACCAAAGAAAAAAGCCACAGTGGAGAACCAGTATGACCAGTTGGTAAAATATTGTTCAAAGAAACAAAAATTCTCTAATATGAATTGAAACAAATGAGCAAAAGACTAAAATGAATGTACTCACACATACACACACACACATTTAGCTTTTAAAAATATTCAATGATTGACTTTATTCTTAATTTGAAAAATGAAAGATAAAAATATTCTGAGATACTTTAATTTACCGATTAGACTGGAGAAAATTTTAAATTATGATGACACATTTTGCTTGCAAATTTATGAGAATAACTGTGACATATTGATAATGTGAAGGCAAATTTCTACCACCTTTATGTTGAAGGATTTGACAATGCCTAATACAATTTTATATGCATTTGCATTGACTTAGGGATTCTTCTAGAAATTTGAAGATTCATCTCCAAATACAGGGAAAATATATGCACAAGATGTATATTAAAGACGATGATCATAAATGTATGATATAGCTAGTAGATGAAATTTTGATAAAAACTATTTTATTTTATTTTCAAACTATATCTTCACCAGGTGCCTATTTTTTAAAAGGGAAACATATTCCATAGTGAAGAAACTTGGCAGATACCAGCTTCCTTAAATGATCACCATTAACATCAGTAATGACACCCATCAGCATTCTGTCACCTGTTGTCATTCAGTAGGGACACAATATCAATTCTATTACATTTCACTAAAAATGCTGGTTTCAGTCTAATAATATGAAAACACCAGGCTCTTCTTAACACATATTTTCACTCTGAAACATCACCTGTTACCATAATTCGCTCTGGCTACAGAGCTTTACTTGATCAAGTGAACTTTTATTGTCAGTAACTGCATCTTCATTTAAAACTGGGTGGTCCATAACCAACATATTGTTTAGTATATATGAGTTCTCAAACATGTAGTGAATATATAAATGTTCTATAGTCAAAGAATTTTCTATTAGAAGAATATAAAGGGGGAAATTACTTCTTTCAGGGAATCTTTCCAATCTTGTTGAGAGAACACCTGCCACAGTATGATGGAGACTTTTCCATCCCCTTCAGAATGTCTCCATTCTCTCAGGGGATTGAATTACACAACAATATTCTTGTATCAGAAGGAAAGGAGAATAAATATGGAAAATATACTGGGAGTTTAGGAAAGCAAATAGTTGACCATCTTTGGGAAAATTAAATTTTCATAGAGGAAATCTGACTCAAGCCCCACCATGGACATATACGTGAGTTCTTCCGAGAAAAAAAACAGTTCAAATACTAGGACTCCTTAAAGCTAGAAAAATAGTAAGGCATAAGAAATCTTTGTTTCCTGAAGGAATTGAGATATTCAATACTGCTGAAGAGTTACCAAGTTGATAGAGAAAGGAACATGAAGTGAACTAACTGAGATCTGTGACACCTATAGGTGTTATCATTAGATGATGAAGAGCCATCAAAACCTCAGGTACAGGAGTACATGTGCAGAATTTTCTTTGTGGTTCACACTAAAGAGAGTGTATTTTGAGTATCAAGAATATTTCATGGAGGCATCATGCTGACTGTATGTGATAGTGCAAGGATCTGTTGTTGACTCCTAATGTTAGCTTCACTGCTATGATGCCAACAGCATGCTACTGGCTTTGAATTGGGTGAATATAATTTTATTGCCTCAGGACTTAAAAAGTGAGAACTCCAGGGTGATCAATTGATTTGAATAAGTCCATACGTGAGGGCCAAAGGAAAACCTGTTTCAGAGTTCAGATCTATTGGTTAAAAAATTTGGTGCTGTTGTCATTAACAATGGAAGAATGTAAATCTACAAATGAAACTAGCAAGTAATTTTGTTAGTCACTTTAATTAAAGATTTTTAATACAAAAAAAAAACACAGTTATTCTAGACAAAGTTAAGTACTTTCAGCAACAGCAAAGAGTCATTTTCGGAGATTACACAAAAGGAACAACCTCTTTAATTCATGTTTTAAAATAACAAAGACCACAGGATTTATTTGAATAGTATTCCTAGACTTTCGTCTACAGAGTTGTATTTTAGTTTATTTCCAAACTTCAGGAGAGTTCTTCACAATAAAAAGAATATTAAGCTTACTTGTACAATATTCAGGGTCTTCTTTCTCAATTTTATGTCCTGTGGGGGGAAAGGCTATTTAGTAACTATTCACTTCAAGGGAGTAATAACTCCAATGGGATTATACAGTTGCCAATTTGGGGTGGAAATTAGAGCAATAATAAGTTTTATTTTTTAATAAAACCCAGCTAGCCACTGAGTGTACCCTGTCTGTTAAATGAGTCAACTGAAACCCCAAAGGAATTACCAGTGGATATTAGAGCTCTTCCCAGGTTTTCTTTAGTTACCTGGTGGATTTAATGTCCTGTTATTGCTTTTATGATTACTTCCTTTGCTCCTCAATATTGTACTTCAGATGGTAAACTTGGCTTCTTTCCTAAATTAGAGATATAGTCATGAAGCCACTATTGTAATTCATTTATGAATAGCCTAAATTTAATGGACAATGGGAGAGGAGATGGGATTGCATTAGAGCATTGTAGTCAAACTTGAATTTCAGGCATCAGTCATCTTTAAAGATCTTCCTGCTAATCACATCACTGAGAAAAGCCCACTGGCCTTCTTAGCCTTACATTAGTTTACTCCTCACCTCCTCTCCGTTGTCTCTTTTTACTTTTCTTTGGTCTCCCCCCACCTCAAGTCTCTACCCTCATGAAGCAAGGGTGAAGTTCTCTTCTCTTATTTATTCAAATAATTTAATAATTGCTTCTGTTTTGGGAATCCAAACCTTCATAATGATGCCTACCCAAAAACGTCAAGGGATTCTCCCAAACAGAGATAGTTCCTTCCTTAAGTACAATGACAGAGCTGTCTGATAAAACAGTAAAATACTTCCATAAATATGGAACTTAAATGTGCTTATAAGTTAAAATATATAATGACATCTTCCCTGTAGTTGCCCTGGAAGACTCCTGTTTCTATCAGGTTTTGCTCATGTAAATGGCTTCTGTTTTGGCTTGGTTTGATTTGGTTGATATTGCTCTTCTGCTAGCTAGTCGTGTAAAAAGGCACTGTATTAATTTTAAAAAGACAAAGAATATTTATTTTGAAAAATCTCCAATAGTACTAAAGTTTTTATAAATTAAGTCATTAAGGACTCTTCCTTGTGAAGCTTTATTTCTACAAAGAGGACAGTGGTACAATGGGTTCCAAATTACATTTCTTTGCCAGTAGAATGCTCTATGAACCAAAACAGTATCTAGATGGATTTTTGTATTTGCATTTACTTTTATGTATTTTTAATTTGAAGAAATCGTCTATGTCTATATGCAATTAAAAGACACAGGTAAAATTACATATATGTTATAAATATATATATATGTATGTACATACACACACATGTTACAAATGTATACTATATATAAAGTGCTGGCCCAAAGGCTTTGCATATATAACTCCCTCCTCCTTCTCACTATTATTATCATTATTTCTTCTTCTTCCTCTCCTCCTCCTCCTCCTCCTCCACCTTCTCTTTTATCTTCTATGTTGTTCCATTTTTTCAGCTAAGGAAATTGAGGCACAGTTAAAAAAAACAGTCTGACTCTATACATATTGTTCCATTCTGACTCTTGAGTAATAGCCCATCTCAGTCTCCAGAAGTTATACCACTGTCATTTTCTGACCTTGGCTATGTTTAAGGTTCAAGCTTTGATGGGCACTTATTGCTGTAGGTTTCAAAATTGTTATCACTCTAATAATCACTGTAGGAAATTTCTTCACATGCAAGTCTTTTTTATTTCCATCCAGAGATACTGGAAGAACAGTACCTCATCATCTTTATTAGCAAGGTGGTTTAATTTTAGGATAGAGGTGTCACATTGTCACCAAAATCTTTACTGTATTAGTAAAAAACCTTACCCCATATCTAAAGAAAGAGAATAGCAACTTTTGAGGCCAACCTGCCTTTTCCATCAGTTCCACTACTTGGAAACTCTTAGTGATTGGAACATTAAGTCCTTTCAAATAGGAGTAGTAATATAACTATTTCACTAGAAATATTGTGAGGGTTATATCTTCGTTTAGTCAGCTATCACCCAAATAACCTGTTGATGGAAACCTGGTTTATTTTCTATTGCCATAAAGAACAGCAGCTTGACAGGGAGCCTTAGATTTTGGAAAGGGGAGGCTAAGGTTGTCATTCATAGAACTTGGCAATCTGGGTTTAAGCAGTTTAAGACAGGGCTTTCAATGCAGGTATTTGAAAGTACGTGATACAATAGTTCATGCTTGATAGACATAATGTAATGAGGAAAGAGTCTTGAAGTCAATTGATAAGCAGGCAGTCTGTGCAGTTAAATAATATATTATCTGTTGAAGAGGGTTGTTTGCCTATGTCAGTAGTCCTTCCTCTTGAGAAGGAGACTGTTTGAACAGTTTATTGTTTGAATGAATTTACACTCTGGAAGTTCCTGAAGCATGAAATGAAATTATTTATGCTATTTTTGAGGTTACCATCTTATCATTATCCTATGTGGTTGTAAGAGGCCTCAGTTCTCAGGGTTGAATGAGACAATCCATGTAAAACACATAGTCCAATGCTTGCTACCTAATTAAGAGATGAATGAAAGGTATTATTCTTTCTCATATGTGCTTCTTATATCATGCTTAACTGGGGGAAAACATGGCCCAACCTTGCCTGAGATTGAAAGATGGTAATGAGGTAGACCTACAGGGTAGAGAAAGTGGCAGGGACCATTCCAGTTTGATTAATAAGAGGGGTTACATGTTTGCAGAGTGAGATCATGGATGTTCAAGTGCAACCAAGAAGGAGAGATCTTAGCAGGTGACATAATGTAATCTTTGGGTTCTTCTAGCACAAAATATTAAGCAGAAAGTAAGGTAAATGAAGAGGAAGATCAAATAATGAGTATCTAGAGCCAGAGATAACTTTGGGATTAGAGGCAATATATGCTTTAGAAGGATCCAAGGAAAGGAGAAGGACCTCCCATTCCCTTGCCTGAAGCTACACTAGACACACAAAGCTGTTTGTCAGCTTCTTCGCTGCTGTGACTAAATGACTGGACCCGCACAACTGTAGAGGAGGAAGTGTTTATTACATCGCTCATGGTTTCAGAGGTCTCAATCCATAGACAGCAAGCTCCATTCCTTGGGGCTACAGAAGAGTCAGGACATCATGATAGAAGAATGTAGCAGAGGGAAGCAGAGTGAGCTTCCACTCTCCAGAAACAAAATAAATACCCAAAGTTATGCCCCAATTCCAATCTCCTCCATCCATAGCCTACCACTGTAGTTACCACTCAGTTAATCCCTATGGGGGATTCAATCACTGGTTGGGTTAAGTTTCTTACAGCCCAATCATTTCTCCACTGGACCTTCTTGCATTGTCTCACACATGAGCTTTTGGGGACACGTCATATCCAAACCATAACATTGTTCTCAAATCTAAACCATCGGGATACCCACATCTGTGATTGAAACTGTATTGGACATGGGGAATCGAAGCTTGGTCATAGGAACTAAAGACAAGATATTAGAACTATGGCAATGGTTAGAATCCTACCAGGCACAGTGGGGGTCAGGTAATTTTAGAGACCTTATGTACACTGTCTATTTAGTATATCATGAGAATAATGAATTACATTCATTATTAAATTTGTGGCTCTCAATATAGATATGATGAGTTTACCTTAATTTAGGTAATAACAAACTGAAGACTGTAATTTACTGGAAGATTGTAAATGGCAGATGAGGGAGGCAATCATCCACAGATCTTGCCTGGAAATATGTCCAATATATCCAAATAGGAACTATGCCATGAAGTTTTGGGGAAAATGCATTAGAGTAGAACAGAATAATTTGCAGACCCATTTTCTTATTTATAATCTTTCCTTTCCCTATCTCTTGCCTATTTATTTGTCTGGTTCTGAGAATTAGAAAACATAAGCAATTGAAGATACAAAAAAGAAATGTAGAAAATTTATATTTCTATACCTCTAGTTCAGATTATAATAATGAAGAGATATGATTGGAGGGTTGACCTGATAATTCATATAATAGGCTGCTTTGTATAATGTGAAGTTTCATTTATTTAATTCATTATTAAATGTGTTCTTGTGGTACACAGGATGCTAGATTCTGGAAAAATTAAGATAAACAAGATAAATCTTCCTAGTTTTCTGTTTTTAAAGTATTTCCTAGTCTATAGGATTAGATAGCTTTATTGTGAAAGTTGTATATATTGACACATAGGCAATGTATGGGCTGTGGAAAGGACATGAGTAATCTTGTATGGTATTAGAGTAGGTTAGAGAAAGAAATTCCCTGGCTTCCAACCTGAGATTATTTCATACAGAAACCAAGAAATGAGAATCTCTTGGAAATGTATTCTGCTGATAACAGCCCTCTCACTCCATAGCTCCTAACACAAAGAAAACAGAAGGAGCCAGGAGTGGATCTGATAGCAAATGGGCCAAGGATGACTACAGCAAACGCTTGGACTTTAAAACCAAAGTATTTGGAAAGACAAAATACAAGTTTGATTTTTTTTTTTAATTTAAATTAGTCAAGAAATTAAGACAGGAACTTACTTTTGGAAGGCTTAACACATTACACATACAAATCAACCTAAAGAAACTCATGTTTTATTTTCCTCAAGGTCCCAAGCTGTTCAGTTTTATGAAAGAACTGCTTTCCTGTTTTCTTTTGCATGGGTGCTTTGGAACATGATGCCATTTCTCTCTGTGGATATGAATATTGATTAGGAAATAGAAACCACACATAATTTTGCAATTCTCATAGCTCTTAAAAATAAGAAATATGTAGAGAATTTTATTGTAAGTCTTTAATTATAATTATTAATCTTCTTTTACTCAGGCAGTTAAAGGTAACCACTGGCACTCTGAGCAGCAATCCAAACTAGTGTTGACAGCCACGGTGTGGAGTTGTAAACGGATTGTGTCTCACTAAACCACTGTGTAATTATGGATCTTTGTGATTCACTGTATCATCTTCTAGTCAATTTTTCTTTCTTTGATGTGGCATGTTGTGTTCTGAGCTTATCTAAAAACATCAATATGCTTTTGAAAAGGATAAAATCAAATTGTAACAGTTTATGTTCCCATAATGTGTACATAGCCAAGGGGAAAGATTGTAAATAGGCATGCTATCTCACAGTATTTCCGTGTTACAGACACTGGAAACATGATTCTACCCTCACATTCTATCCCAAGTACAGCAACAGAATTTTTTCCTCATATGTTTCTACATCCACAGCAAAGAGAAAGAAGACTGGAAAATTTGTGTACATCTAGATGACAGAAGAAGTTGCAAATAAAGTGGAGAACTTCTGACTAACCACACCTACAATTACAATTGCCATCTTAATTTAATCCGATATGAAAAGATATTAAACTAGTACATTTTATCTTACAATATTGATGTAGACAAAAAGAAGGTTTTACATATTTAAAAATGTCTTTGATTAAATAAATTTATGTGACAGTTCTCAACTATGACTTCACAAAGTAGTTTTTTATACCTAATATACATTGTGTAAAATACAAATCCCATTACTGAGGTCTATACCCCAGACACTTTACTTGCAATCTCTGTGACTGAAACTCACATACTAGCATTTTTCAATCATGTGGGATAATTACAACATTCAGCCAAAATTTGGTGTCACTGATAAATCATTAAACAATTAAAAGGAAATTAACTTCCATTTCCTTTAAGTATTACTAGTTCAGCATATCAATACAGTGTTTATAAGAAATTCTGCCATGTTAAAACTTATGAATTCACTAGAAAATCAGATCTCGGGAACTTGCTTTGATGAGTGGACACCAATTGCTATTGCAGTCTGATACTTTTACCCCAAATTTATTTACATACACATTGTGTATGATTGTGACACACAATCATGTCAGTTTTTACAATTCCATTTAGATGTTTACATAAAAGAAAATGCTGTCTTCATAAACCCATACAATTTAAAATTTCATAGAAGTGTTTGAGACAGGAAACATTAGTTAATGTTATTTTTAAAAACAAAATTGCATTATTTTGATTACTTTATTTTCTAGTAATACTTAATTATGCAGAGTATTTAATTAGCTATGTGACTTGGGAATTGTTTTCTGCAAAATAAAAATTAGAATTAGCTAACTTTGAAAGTCCTTTCCAATTTAAACATTGGAGCTTTATTTTGCTGGGTATGCTGTGCAATATCTATCCATATTTTGAATAAGACCTTGGAGAAAATCTATTTATTATTATTTATGTATTATTATTATTATATGAAAGATATATGAACTGAGATGAAAAGTGGTAAAATTATTCTTGTAATATCACAACTTGTTTTTCATGTTATCTGGGAAAGGAGACTATTACCTAAGTCACATCCATTTATTTTATTTTAAGAACTTAAACATACTTTTCTCAAATGATTTTCTTGTTTTGTTTGTTTTGAATTATTTATGGAAAAAAATCAGTGAGTTAAAAACTCTGCCAACTGAAATACTAAAGGCATTTTCTTAACTAAACATTACTTGAAGGAGTTTTTCTTAGTTAAACCAAAAACATATTGTATTTACCTGTTCTGAACTGTACATTTTTTTCACTTTGCAAGTCTAAAATCCTGATGAGTTATATAGTCAAGTTAGTTATATATTGTCTACCAGCTGGCAACAAACACATAGGCAGTATTTCTTAAGTGTGTGCGAACATGGTTCTCACTGCTTACATAATCATTGTGTCAGTTCTGTTATGTGCAGTAATTATATGTGTTGAAATTGTCAGTTAACATTTCTTCATATTGATTGCATTATGATCTAGACTAGAATAAAGAATTGTCTAAAAAGAAAGGCACAGAATTTGCAGCAAAAATTAAATTTTATATAATGAAGCAAAAATTTTATTGTTGGAACTCTGTGATTCTGCATTTCTTTATTCTTTATTTTGGTGGTTTTTTTTTTTTTTTTTTTTTTTTTTTTTTTTTTTTGTTTTTTGCTAATCATCAGTTGAGCAGGTTATGTAGCTTCCTTGCTTCTTATGTCAAATAGGAACCAACTGCCTTGGCATCTCCAAGGATCTTGTTAGAGATGCTGAACTGTGGGCTCATCTCAGATCTACTTGAATCAGAATCTGAGTTTTAACAAAATCCCTATATAATTCATTTTCTCCTTAAAGTTTGAAAATCACTTTATATAAATTCATAAAAACTTTATAGTACCAAGCAAGGTATCTACAAAGTGAAACTTTTATATTTTGATCCTGAGATGTGAGCTGAGTGTTTGCCTCCCATGTACTAAGCAATGCAGCTAGAAACTGGAGAAAGACCCTTAGAACAAGTCAAAGAAACTTAAAAGCACCAGGATGAGTGCTGATATAGTTGACTCATAAATTAAGCATGGCAATATTCATGGAAATCTGGTTCCAAATGAAAGCTTTTCTAAAAGTTCTTCTTAAATTAGCTATTTTTTTGTTTGCTTTCATGGTACTGAGGATGGAAACTAGTGGTGGATGGTCTACCAATGAGCTATATCCCAAGCCCTTTTTAAGTTTTTATTTATTTTTTATTTTTGAGACAGAGTTTTTCTGTGTTGCTGATGCTGACCTTGAACTTGTGATCCTCCTGCCTCAGCTTCCCAAATAGCTGGGATTACAATTGTGCACCATGGCATTCATCTACTATTGGAGTTTTGAATAGATTCTACTGATAAGATAATTGTGATAATTGTGCTGTAGTTTATTTGACATCATTATTTTTTCTTTCCCAGTGATACATAAAATTATGCTGTACCTTACAATACAATGACTTTGATGAAATACAAACATTAACACCAGTATAGTGTATTACAAACCCATCAGATGCCTTGAAATTATTATTCTTGTTCCTACAGATCTGTGTATTCAAGATAACTAGATGAAATGGCGTAGAAAATATGTAATGTATATAGCTTAAGAATTATCCTATTAATTATTTTATTATTACCCAAAGTCTTCTCTGATAAATGACATTTTTCCAAACATAATTCAGTATACTTTCAAAATAAAAATTACATACATTTAAGATGTAAACATTGATGTATTGATATAATCATAATAATTAGGAAATGATTATTAAAATCACGTTAGTTAAAATACCCATCTCCATGTATCACTATAATTTTTGTGGTGAGGAAGCTAGATCAATTCTTTTAGTACAATTCAAGTATACAATGCAGAATTATTACTATAATCATCATACTGTACATTAGATTTCTAGAATTTATTCATTCCACATAACTGAAACTTTATTCTCTTTGATGAATGACTGTTTATATAGGAAGAAGAGGAATAATTAATAAAACTCTTATCACATTTTATTTTTATGCTACATTAAATAATGACAGTGGATATTTGCTTTAAGTAAGCATAATAGTAAATTGGCTCATTATAACTTTGACACATATAATGAATATAAAATTAACATCTGTAAGTGAATTTTTTAACCACAAAAATAAAACTTGATAAGACTTATCAACTTGATAAGGTTTAAGATGTTGGACCTAAATATCTACTTTCAGTTTGGTATTGTAAATAATTTATCTATATTCATATCTCATCCATATGTTCTTATTTGACATTTAGTGTAACAAATGAAATTTCTATTTAAAAGAAATCACTTTTATTCTAAATGACACTGGAAAACCTTTAGTCCCTAAAATTCTTGGGTCAAGTCTGTGGTGGTTGACTATTGGACTGTCTACATCCTATTTTTTCCAAATTTAATTCTTTATTTATGATGCTCTCTGTCATATTTTGTGCTTGCCATGCTGAAAGTGATGGGATATTTTTGTTAAGCCAGAAGAGTGGGTTTTCAGAATAGTGGTAGAAATAAAGCACAGAGCCTGTCTTACTTACCCAGGTGGCTTTTCTGTCTCTCCCTGCCTGGAGATACAGGTCAAATGATAAGAAGGCAAACATCATTTGAATTTTGCCAACATAACAGGAAAAGATGGCTATGAATCCAGCTGCTTTTTCCATCCCCTACATTTTGATTTTCTAGGGCACAGTATCTTTTGTATTGTAGATACTTAGTAAATACTTTTCAAATAAAAAATATGCTGAAAATTGTTATAATTGAGAGGCACTCCCATTCTTACTTGACTATCATGCATATTTCAATGATCAGGTCAATCTTAGACTGTTTTAAATCATTATAAGATCTCAAGAGGCACATAGTACATTTTTGTTTTAAAATTATGTGCCTTCAACTCCAAAATTTTATTCAGGTTTTTCACTAACTTGTAAAGGAAACAAATTTTAACAATACTATTTTGTGTTGTGTAATGTAATAGGTTGTCATAAGTAGCATGGGATATATGGTTTATTTTATCTTATAGAATTATTTTAATTTTTAGGCCCTTAATACTTTATATTCAAAAAGAATTTGAGATGAATAAACTTCTCTTTTGCTGCAGATGCTCTGTAGCATTCTTTGCAGTCTGTAATCATGATGATTTAAAATTACATGACAGAAATATCTGATTATAGATAAGTTAATGGGGAACAACACTCTGCATTTGAAATTTGGGGTGATCTCTTTGATCATTGAACATATGATTTATCCAAACATATTTTTGGATTGATTGCTTGAAAGGTAAAATCTGGAAATTTTTGAATCTGTGAGCAAAGTTGAAGGCTTTTCTCAAAACATTAAGTTCAGAAATAATGGCAATCTTTGTATAGTTCCTCATGAATCTGTATGTTCTTGAGACCAGCAGCATCTGAATTACCTGGGAGCTATTCAGAAATGAGGAATCATGGGGGCTGGCGGGGTGTCCCTCCTGCCCAGGCTCACGGACCACACAGGTCCACACAGGTCCACAGTCTTCTCCTCTGTAGAATACATGATCGATGCTGATGGAAGGGAACATGGCAACAGCACCAAGCAGCAAGACCACCTGCATGGCCATACAGCTGCTAGCAGTGTCAGCTGATTCCCACCATGCAGCAAGGAGCTGACTGCCTCCCTGACTTAGGCAAACATACCTGCACACAGTACCCCCAACCCTACCACAAGGACCACACCTACAGAGGTGCCCACTAGGGAAGGGCAGGGTCTCGGGATTGCCAGGGACATCAGGTAGGCCCCAAAAAGCAAGAGAGAGACCACACAGAACTACCAGAAACCTAGGTGGGGACTGGCTCACCCTGGCCTTGACTGTCACCACCAGTAGACCCGGGTTCCCCAGCACCTCAGGCACAGACATGTGTGAGGGGAGACTCCAAACCTCCAGGAAGTTTGTCACCACCACAGGCAGCTGCACCAGATCCTGTTGACCACAGGCCACAAGTAGAGAAGGCCATCAGCGGTGGATTAGCACCAGGCAGCCCAGAGAGGGTGCTACCATTGAGCCAAATGGGGACCCTCTGAGCCAGGGTAAAGGTCACAGTCCACTCTTTTCCTCAGGTGATGTCTATGCACATTGAAGTTGGAGAAGTGCTGTGGTCAATTTTCTTTTCTGATATCCACTAGACAGGAAATTTTAGGGACCAAGATCTTGGCTCCTAAGCCTTGTCTTGAAAGTAGGCATGGCTTATGACATTCTCAAATGGAATGGATATCATACGTGATTAGATTTTAGAACATAAAAATAATCCCCATTTTATATGCTTTAAATTCCTGCAGAATCATGTGTTTATGTTCTTATGAATTTTTGACTTATATAATACTTTTTTATAAACAAAGAATAAAAATTGTAGCCACTAAATGAATTCAACTGTCTCAGTTGTACCGGGTGTTTTATTGGCAGTCTCAGAATGTTATTGTAGTTTTCTCAGATTTTTCTTCTTAGACTTGTGGAAATCATGCTGCTTTGTTCTCTGCAGGAGTTAAAATAAAATATTAGTAATTATGCATATTTAATTTTCAAAAGGCCAAGTGATTACTCATAGCACTTTTAAAAAAGGAAAATGATTTTAGATATTCATAAAATGTTTCCTTGGAAAGGGGTTTTCAAGTCTGAAGTTGTGTTATTATGAATATTCCATCTTATGATGATCAGAATGAAAAATGAATTCATTAACAACCTTCTTCTTTTTTCTTTTCCAGATGCAAGACAAAAGTCTACCCTGATGAACTTCCAAACACAAGTGTAGTCATTGTGTTTCATAATGAGGCTTGGAGCACTCTCCTTAGAACTGTTTACAGTGTTATAAATCGCTCCCCACACTACCTGCTCTCTGAGGTCATCTTGGTAGATGATGCCAGCGAAAGAGGTATAAAATATTTTTTCTTGTATTTATTTTTTTAGAAAGCTTTATTATAATAAAAAATAACCAAGCAATGATATGTATTTTGCTTTATAATTAATTAACTACCTATCAAATTTTCATCAGTATATTTTGACAGTGTTCACTCCAAAAAACTTAACTAATTCAGTTTTGTTGTTATTCTTTCTTTTATTAACCTAAGAGATCCACCAAAATGTCTTTCATATATATTTCTTGTTTTTCCCTATCAATTTGCTCACATTGAGAATTTATATACCTGATCTATAACGTTAATTAATTGATGAAATCTCTTACATTATTCTTCCTAATGAAAAAAAAAAAATTCTGAGTTGATCACCATTTCTGTATGCTGTATTTCCACCTTGGAAGTATCTCTACTCTGTCTTAAAAGCGTTTCAGTATTTTTTAAAAAACAATCCTATTGCATGTTGCAGATTTTCTCAAGTTGACATTAGAGAATTACGTGAAAAATTTAGAAGTACCAGTAAAAATTATCAGGATGGAAGAGCGCTCTGGGTTAATACGAGCCCGTCTTCGAGGAGCAGCTGCTTCAAAAGGGCAGGTCATAACTTTTCTGGATGCACACTGTGAATGCACATTAGGGTGGCTGGAGCCCTTGCTGGCAAGAATAAAGGAAGACAGGTAGGGATTCCTGTGTTATGTCTGCATGGGTTATGACTGAACCTGTAAGGGCAGTTCCAACTGTCCATCAGAATTTCTCTTCCAAGTTGCTGTTTTCAGAAAGTTTATTCCACAGTTTTTTTAAAGTAACATTTTCCCTTATTTAATAAAAAAAGACTGACTTAGTCATGTTGAATATTAGTGTTTGATTAAGAAATAAACAATCCAAACCATAAAAATGTGCTGAATATTTACTTTTTAGGTGAAGGAAATCAATTTGAAATAGTACAATATGTTATAAGCATATTTCCAAAGCAACTTTCAGTATCCTCACAACCACAGTGTGAGGCAGGTAATGTAGATGTTTTTATCTATACCTTATAATAGGGAGGAAGAAACAAGTTACATACCTTGCACTAGTTATTACAAGTACTGGGAACAATAATTTAGTTCTTCCCACTCCCTCACCAGTGTTCTCTTATTGCATCAGTGCCCTCAGTCTGTCAGAGTCTAGTTCAAAATTACATTGAGGTTCTTAAGAACATAAACACACACACACACACACACTGCTGAAATAAAGCCATGATTAAAAACATCGGGGACCATAAGATTAAACACTATTGGCACTTTCTACATACAAATTGTGAAATTTGATAAACTGAATACCACTTTAGATAAATTAAGAACCCTCATATATATCTCCAATTCTTTCTGATGATGAAGCCATGAAGTACAAGCTGTTTTGCAGATATCAATCAACTTTGGTGATAAATAACCTGAATTTCTAATGAAGGTAACTAACACTAAATACCATCTGATGCAATAACAAAACATTATATAACACCTTGGTTGTATGGTTGTTTCAAATGTAGAAGAGTCTTTCTAGAATTAAAGTTTTTAATTAGATGCTCCAGTGAGGGGCTGCTTAGTTTGAGCTAGTTCAACCATATCACATACATGGCAGGATTTGGTAGTTGCCAGGAAGATGGATAGAGTCTGTCAGTAAAATGAACCACAGCAGTTCAAGAAAGCAATGAGAACCTTTTAGTCAACTGAAGGTAGTACACACCTAATAACATTTCGTGTATTGTATAATTCCCAAAGGAGAGTAAGACTGGCAAAATAAAATGAACCTAGACCATCCTAAAATGCATTACTGGCAACTTTCCAATGTTATATTGCTTTCTTAAAGCATGTATTTCACATTCAATTTTAGTAATTTTTTAATATAATGTTTCATTATGGTCACACATTAGGCCATTTATTTTTTTCTAACAATGTATTTGTATTATATTTGTGCATAGTGCATTCTAATCTCTTGTCCTGATTATAAATTCTAACTTTGCCATAACTAGATAATAAAGTCTGTTCAAAGTTATTAGATCTAATTTCTTCTTCCCACAAGTTAAATCTAATGAGGAAAGAAAGATAATGATTTTGTTGAGTTTAGAATAACTAAGAAACTTTTCCAAGGCCAGGGAATCCTGCAGATTTCAGAGAACTTCAGGGTTGACCAATAGTATGAAACATGAGACTTACTTAGGTAACAGTGAGTTTTGGTGATCCTGGTGTTACAAAACAAGAAGAAAACTAATGGACAATGCTTTTTTGCTTTCCATATCCATGGGTGACTTGGGAGCCTATTTACATATTTATCTCCTACCCAATATGACAAATACCTCTTGTCTTCAGAATTAGCTACAATCAGTGGAATCCTGGGGAGACCTGGATTTCTACTTGTGGAGATGTCAGAAGTTTTATCCCACAAGAATACACATAAACTGGACATAGGGGAAGACTGAAAGAAGCGACAACATAGATTAAAAGAGAACCTAATGTTTCTCGAAGTAAAGTGTTCTAATAGCTACATCTTTAAAAAGTTACTATCAAGAATATGAAACATCCAGGCTTTCTTCTAACTTTAGAAGTAGGATAAAACATGATACTAAAATGACTTATCTTTCCCTGTCTTAAAATTTCATCTGGTTTGGAACAACTGGAAATTCTTAGATCTAGGATAGTTGACTCAGAGATTGTCACCAACCTGTTTTTCTTCACAGGAAACATTTACTTATACTGATAGTTCATGATGTTAATTGTTTATGTTTCTTGTTTTTCCTAGTGGGTGTTTACTCCATGAAGATTTTCTGAGAACCCTCCCTTTAACATAACTTATCCATTCTGAAATGCAAACTACCAGATCTAATTTTCTAGGATCCATTTTCCCCCTTCCCTATATTCTATCACTTTTCAGTGGGTTGTAGCTGAAATGATGCATAATCTCAAAATGAATCTAATAATCATGCTGTGGGTGGAGGTTTTATAAAAAATAGTCCACATTTACCCCGCTGAGTTAGTACTTAGAATGCATTTGATTAGATTTTAAATGATAACATAAAATAGACCATAAGAAAGACATAGTCAAAGGAAATAAGTCAAATAGAAAAAGGACTAAATAAAATTGAGGCATACTTAAGCCATAAAATAATTGCATTCTTATCATAGCAGCTAAAATCAGTTTGAAGAAGCTACTGTAGCATTTAAATGATCATTCATGTGTAAACTGGTTTTAATTCTTCTTCAGGAAAACAGTCGTATGCCCCATCATTGATGTGATTAGTGATGATACCTTTGAATATATGGCTGGGTCAGATATGACTTATGGGGGTTTTAACTGGAAACTAAATTTCCGCTGGTATCCTGTTCCCCAAAGAGAAATGGATAGAAGGAAAGGAGACAGAACATTACCTGTCAGGTATGTAAGTCATAGCAAACAAAGAACAGCATATATGTTCCTAGAATAGGTTGGTAATATTATAAATTTTTGTTTTAATATTTAATTATTTTAAAGTCCTATATTTATTATTCATGTGGATACATGCATTTTATCCTTTACATGATTGTATAAGCATCAATGTGATATTAAATCTACTTTAAGTTAGCATAGGAAAATCTAAGTATTGGGTGAAATGCCAAATATGTTTTGAAGGTGTATGCATTCTTATATTCAAAATATACTTACTACTAATTTTTATGTTACAGGAATGTGCTAGCCTGATAACATCAAGTAAATGTATATCTTATTTAGAAGTTTATACTTTATATTAGAAATGTTCTCAAAATTGATTTAACAAAAAATGTTTTGGTAAATATCTAAATTTATCACCCCTTATAAGGCTATCCTCCTTTAGAGACAATAGCAATATCTATTTGGAAAACTTTAGTATATTATCAGTTATGAGTTATTTATTGTTAGTTCCAAATTACTTTAAATAGTTACTTTAAATAGTTACTTGATTTTGAATTAGTAAAATATTTATGTATCCTTAATAATAAAGAACTATATATGTATATTTAGTTGTCTGGATAAGTGTTACTGTCTTATTAGCACAAAAGTATTGCCTTCCTACTTTAATACATTGTTGTGTACCTCTTACCTGCAATTAAAAATTGATTTCTTGAAAAATATTTAGGGAAATATTTACTAGTTTAGGTCTTTAAAGTTGAATTTGGCAAATCATCAGTAACAACAGAGAAATATCCTAAAATTCTAAAATAATATACATATTATCCATTCTTTAAACAATACTACCTGTCAAACTACTGAGAGTATGACCCATTCATTGTTAGTACTTAATAAATTAAAACTAATCTTAAAAATGGGCTAATAGAAAGAAATGGCTCTAATTACTTGTTATTGAATAATTAAGTATGGTTGGCTAGTAACTTCTTAAGGAAATACAACTCCATCAACTAGAATGGAATGTGGCTACTAACATTTGCATAAAGACAAATAAATTATCATGTCAATATTTAAAGTAAAATTTAGTGGTTTTTAAAACTTGCATCATCATCACATTCACCCCATTCGGATGATCCTTACCTTTAACAACCTGGGAAATACAGTGCTCATAATACCACCACTATGAGAAATTCTCTTTACCTAGATCCTGGCTTTATTTAGTATTATCTGATTGGTAAGCTTCAAAACTCAAATGAATATCAAAATGCTTGACCGATGCACTCAAATATAGGTAATGTGTGTACTCATTTGAAAATGAAGTTTGTAAGGATACACGTTTGTACTTGTTTGAGAAAACAAGATTTCTTTCATTTAACTTTATTATCTCAGAGAGTCAAAGATACATAGTTAAGGTAGCTTACATTCACAGTAAGAATTTACTGATCTCATTCATGGAAGTAAAGATCTCTATAGAAAACAAACATTATTACTCATTTTTCATTAACTAAAACAAAAGATGAATCACCAACTCTATATTTTAACCAGAATTTATGTTGTTTCATTGAAGTAGCATGAGAACTGATAAAAGTCTCAGTATTTTATTTGCACCAGTAACTGCAGATCATTTCATTTTCTAAAATACTGAAGAAGCAAGAGCAAGAGAAATGGAGAAACCTCAGTCTCTGCTGAAGTTTCTAGATTTTTATGGCAAAAGGTTAATTAATTCACTGGCTCGGTTGTAACAGCCTGCAGGTAATTTTCATCAGCATTGCTGTGATGTGAACTTTCTTTGTACTTGTAATCTATTACTTGAAGATGTGATCATTTTTCTCACATTTTGTACAAATAGATAAATCATTCTAGGCATTGAAGACAATTTTTCCCACTTGATTAACAGAATTCTGAATAGCTAAAGTGATTAAAATGAGATTGAAATTTTAGTTTTCTTAGTGAAATGCTTCATTTAAAATGTCATTTATGACAACTTTGTAGTCACCATACTTGGCTGGTCATCATGTAGAAATACAATCATGTATCTGTAAACAGTACCAACTTGAAATGGTGGCCTACGGTCAGTGACACTACATTTAGAGTATAGCTAATAATGGTTATACTTACTATTTTATTGTTAATCTCTAGACCTTGGTGTTTTCTTTCTCATAAAAAATGGAGTATGTGAAATAGAGATTTTGGATTATGAGTATGGAATAAAGTATATGAGTCCTGAATATTTAGACTTTAATCAGTAAAATTCCTTGACATGTTTGAAAATTGTATGAGTTTTTAGGAATATCTCAATTATGCATGCAACAATAGAGTTATCAAATTATTAAGCCAGAGGTCATAACCAGGAGCTTGTGTGCCAATTATGATTGATAGTTGTGTTTTATTTGGACTACATACTGTTTTGCTTTTTCAAAAATTAGCAACAGTTTGAAATAAGAAGTCTTAAGTAACATCTAGGTTTCCAGCTATTAAAATAGTTAAAGAATCTTATCACAATAGCCCCATACTCCTACTTGGCACCATCAGGTAGAGCTGAATAGAAAATGCCCATGTGAAAGTAACTAGAAAGCCAAGCCCAGTCCCTTCTAACTCCTGTGTGTCTCAGACTCTGAGCCTGAGGGTCAGTTGCCATTTGTCACCATTCCTGTACTTGGAGAAATATTTGTCAGCATCTATGTGTCAAGCAAAGTTGAGAGAAATACATTTACTGAAACCAATTGACTTCACATGATTAGTATGTTTGCCTATAGCCTTTTAAATATGCAACTCTCAACCTGAGGAATGGTCGAGTTTGAAATTTATCAAGAACATTAGCCCCACAAGAATATGCATATATGTTTGCTAATGGAATTTAGAATTAGAATTACAATGAGTAGCAAAATGACTTGATAATGTAGATAATCCCCCAAATCATTTAGTAAATCTGGGGATATGGTATACATTTTTATTAAGACAAAAATTGAGGTGATTTGGTTTAAACTATTGAAATGAGTCTGATTCCATAGACAAACACACATCCACACACACACTAGTAGGCACTGTGCTAGGTTTTGCACATACACCCATGGAAAGAGATCTCTGCTCTAATGTTGTTCATGCTCTGGCATTGGTCATATGTATGGTGGACGAGGAGAGATGCCTGAACATGCAGACTGAGGGTGGCTGCACTGGAGTTAACTATATGTACTCCTTACATGGTGAATATTCTGGAAAAGAATATCTGAAAAAATGAGAAGTCTTAAGTAACATCTTATTGACTGCCTTAGTCTTTTAATTATGCCCCATAAGTGACCCTCAATAGTTACAAAGATATTCATTCTCACTTTAATTTCTGGATGATTAAAATAGATTTCTTTATTAGAAACCTACTGCTTACTTTTTCAAGTCTATTTAACTATTTTACTCTCTACATCTCACCTTTTGGACTCTTACATTTTGTCATTGTTAATATTCTTAATTTGATTCTTATTTGGAGTACCATGTTAAGTGTAAGTTAAAGCAAAACAAAGGAGTTTTAGATTTTTTTTTAATCCTTAGCTATCCTAATGAGTTAAAAATAGATGTAATTATTAGATTTTATTCCTGACAAATTTTACTTACTTTTATAAGCATCCCTTTTTATTAACATTAGTCTTAACTCTTGTATATATTTTTCACTTATTTAGAATTAGGAATTTCTTAAAATTATCAAATAAATTAAATAAAATGATTGATAGTATTTTGCATTACAACTGTTGCAGCTTCATATCATTAAAAGCTCAGGGTGTTCACACACACTGTCTTCTATATCCTTCTAAGGTGGTAATCACAGAAGAAGTATTGAATTTGTGGGGAAGAGTCAAGTTTTTGCAGGCTCCTTCATTTGAGAAATTGATCCACTCTTTTAAGTATAAAATGGGAATTATTCTCCATGCCTTGTTTAACTAATGAAGTTCTGTAAAATATTAAATGAGCAATATATTTGGCAGTAATTAGATGTTAAATGTATTCCTAATAATGGAACACATGTGCATTGCAAAATAGATGTGACAAGAATCTAAATGTATAACACCAATTAGCCACTTCTTTTAGTAGTTTTCTTTATTTCCTTTCAGAGTATGTTTCTTCAGATGCATTTCCTCGCAATTTAAAATTTGACATTGATGATATTTATCAGTACTTTCCAAAGCTATTAAGGGCATTTTTCCCCACAAATAAAACACTTAATGTCTGCTAATGCTTAGATTTCCCCTACTATTTTGTAGCTAGTTAAGGTTTATTTACACCTTATTTATTTATTTATTTATTTATTATCAATTATTTCTTTTTTACTTACACTTTTTAAATATGATATGGCCTCTTTAGAATTATGTAATTTAATAATATAAAATTTGTTTTATATAATATTTAATAGCATAAAATATGTTTTCTTGTTACACCCTGCTAATGTTGTAATTCTGCCCTCTTCCAAAATAAAAACTGACTTTCACTGACTTCAACTTATGATTTCTCTAGTTAGTATTATCAATGATAAAGATTTTATTCTGTAATTTCTCATTTAAAGATAAAGTTTCTTACATTTAATAGTAACTAACAGTTTTTTCTTAATTTAAACCTTTTAGATTATTATCTTCTTTAGGCTTTTCTCAATCTAATTACTTTTATGTTTGAGAAAATAAACAGATATCAGAAAAACCTTTAAGATGTTTCTATACAAATTAGAGATTAAAACACCTGCACAGGTAGGATGAACATAGTGAGCAGAACAAATGCTTTGAAAGAAAAGAAGTAAAATTGGGGATGTTCAACTGTTTGACATTCTTGAATCCTCATGTTAAAATCTAATATATGTTGATTTCAAGAGATAAAATTTTCAACTCTGATGGAATCTTTGAATCCATATTCTTTACAGAAAGAGTATATTTATTTTACATTGTTTCCTCATGGTTTAGGGGATGTTTTGCTAGACTTTTTTAGCAGACTGCTGAAATGAGAAGATAGCAGGGATCCCATAGAAAGTTTTCAGGATTGTGAATTAAGTATCACATATATATACTGAATGATGTTATCATATTAGTCAAAGAATTTTAATGCATCTGATTCCATCTATCATTATTATTTATTTTGAACCTTCTTAGGCAAGAAATTAAAATGAAAGGAGATATGAAAATTGCTCCAACTTACTACACATCCTTTTGGAAACTTGGAGTTGTATCAGGATTATAAAAAGCCACTTAGATAAAAAGTAAAAGCAACTACTTCTTTATTAGAAATAAGGTCTTTAAGCACAGGTTAAGATATTTATTTTCCACCCTTATTGGTAAATGGGTTCTTTGACCCCAAAACAAGTCATTTGCCTATACTAAACAGAATTTTGTATTTTTTCTCATCCTTTACAAATAGTATGGACTTCTTTTGTGCTTCATAGACTCTAAGGATTTGAGCAAGCTTCAGTGCTCAGGGTCTAAGCCAGTATAAGTCCTTAAAGTAAGTTTCCTCTTTACAGAAAGCTGCTTCCTTATCCCCAATTGTATGCTCAAATGATTGTCACAGTGTACAATATTCCACCCAAATTTTCACTTTTCAGCTGTAAAATTCTTTAATACATTCACATTTGACATTCCCCACTCTGGTAGAAGAGGGTTTGTGCCTTTGCTTCTTTTCTCCTGTGTTCTCTGTACTGAATGTAGTGGACAGGATAAAGTAGGAAGGGAAACTTGAAGCATTTCATTTCCCATTGGTTTCTATATCTGGAAAATACTTAACCAAATGAAACCAATGTATTTTGTAATGTAAAAATTCAAAAGCATGTGAAGACCTAAGTTCTTCAAGACTCACACTTCTATAAATAATAAAATATCTTTATTCATTATCTTAATTATGATTAATACCTGAGGCAATATTGAAACAGACTGAAGTACCAATAGTCTAGAAATTGAGTTATTTGACTATTACAAATAGCAGCCTAAAGGATTGGGGGTTTTTTGGAGGAAATATGTGTTGAGTAATTAGAAAAGCAAAATTAACACCTAGGGAAGTGAGAACACAGGTAAGGAGCCAGTCTCATAAAAGTGACAGCGAAAGCCATGTGACAAATGATCTCACCCAGGTAAAGTGCAGAAAGAGTAACATGCCAGGAGAGATGCTTGAGACACCCTTCTAAGGACCCCATTTTGGACAAGAGAAAATAATTATTAAGCACATATATCCATAGACATATTTAATGGTATATTGTACTCATGTGATACATTGAAACTAAGAATAGGTCCAAAGTCTTATAGCTAGAGAGGGAGGAAAAGGAAGGGATATCTGTAAAAATGAACAGTCAAATCAGTAAAAGGAAAGACTTCTATAGAACAATGCAAAGGGAGCCTGAGGTGGAAAGAATCTGAAGCAGGAAGGCTCATGAATTATACTAAATACGTTCATAGGAAGAAGTTAAGGAAAGACTACTGAAATTCAGAATCAACAGGGACATTCCAGAAAGAAGTTATTGCAAGGTGGGAGCAGGATCCAACTTCTAGTTAGAAGGTCAAAAGGAGTTGAGGGAGTACGTAGAAATATCCTTTTGATAAGGTTACCAGTGGAGGGAATAGAAATGTATGTCCCTGGTTTGAATGAGCTGTGAAATGGAATGAAGATGTATTTTGGTTTAGGAAGAGAACTAAATTGAGCATGTTTGTAAGCTCAAGGGGACAATCTAGAAATCAAAGGCATAAAACTAAATGTAATTGTCAGTGAACAAGTGGCTGACAGAGTATGCAGGAGAGAGTCAGGGGAGGAGCAGGAGTGTGAATGTTAGCCCACAGCAGAGGAGAAGAGGTATTTTTTTCCTGTGACACAAGAAGAAAGAGGAGGAACATGCATAAACACTGATCAAGAGCTTGAGGGAGTTTAGACTTCATGCATCTCCTTAATTCCAGGGTTTTTAAATGAATTCAAAATTTTTGGAAAACATTCATTTCAATACTAGGTATGTATTAATAAACACGGATGAAAAGATGATTAGCAGTTTGTGAATTAAACGGAGAATCAATAACATGGGCTTGTAGTATAATCAGTTGTTCTCATCTCATTACTTTCCAGGGATACTCTGGGTCTTAGTAGCAGAATGTAAAGGGTAAATTTATCCAGGGACATAGAACTACAGAAAGAGAATTGGGTCAGACAATGCAAGAACAGAGAAGCAAGGGTACTAAGCTTGTTTTTCACTGACATGGTAGAAACTTGGAGAGGGGTATGGGTGGAGGGAAGAAGAAATTCCCTAAGATGCTTATTAATGTGAGAATATGAATTAAGTAAGGAACCATATCTATCAATGGGAGATGAAAAATGACTTTGATGGAAATGGGATGGGTTAATGAATAGGAAGTTGTGTTCCAAGGCCCATCTCAGAGTTAATATTGTGGATACAAAGTAGTTCTGAAATTATTTTGAAATACAGAGTATGCAGATGGGAAGCCAAAATTAAGTGAAGGACTTTGGGGGCTTTCACTTGAATGACTAACATCAATAAAAACAACAAAAATAAATAATCAAATCTTGTTAACTCTTCATTATGTGCTGGACACTGAGCTAATTGCTTTACTTTTGTTCATTCAATTCATCTTCACCTACTTTGTAGTAGACAGTGTTCACAGCCATTGGGATGATTATCCCCACCCCTACCAAACTGGCTGATTGATTGGTTGGTGGTTTTAATACTGTGTGGACACAAACTTGAAAAGCAAATAATCTCAGATAATTCAACTACAATCAAAATTTGTCTTTTTGTTGAGACTGAGGTACACACAGGCACATATAAATAGTTCATTTGGTACACTACAGAGAAGTCTACTTAGAACAGAATGTATAGTAGGACAATGGCCATGGCTAAAAGTAGTATATATTCTAAATCACAATCTATAAACTGTGTATAAGAGCAAATTGATATTGCAAACACACACACATACACAAACACCTAAGATCATCTGTCTTCAGAAAATACAGGATTGTTTCTGCAGAACTGTTCTTTTTTTAAAAAAAGAATTTGCTACTCTTCAAATGAAAGTGAGTTATTTGAGTCTTATGGCCAAATATGGGTTATTTTTAGTCATTTTATTATGGACTTCTCACATATTTATAGGAATGATAACAGTAGGATGAAATTAAACACATGCTTTTACATTAAAATGTGTTAGTACTTTATCTATAAGCAGAAAAATAGATATGCTTTCTGAACTGATCATTAAAAATGCATCATTTAACATTCTTAAGCATTTGCTTGCATTATGATGGGATAATTGCAGCAATTTTTGTTCCTAATTTTATTAAATAGACTCTTCAGCACCGTAATACTTTATGTAGTTATTGCTATAGAGTTACAAAACCCCAATCAGGTGAGGTCATTGCTACTTCATAATTACCATCTGTTTAGCTTTGTTAGTGTTTCTCATTATAACTCAGAAGGTCATTGATACTGTTCATGATAGGAACCCAGCAAGACCAGAAGTAATAAAACAGCTCTGAGACTATGCAAGGCTCTGCTACTCCAGCTGATGGACAGTTAATTACCGGAGTATAAAATAGTGAGAGCACAGGGAGAAATAGAGAATTTTGCAATATGGTTGATGTCCAAGTACAATATTATTTGGTGGTTTTTCAATGAACTAAACTGTTTAATTAGAAGACATGAGCAGAACCTGTGGCAGAGGAGCATACAATTTCAAGAAAAGTGAAATAGTTGGTTCTTTAACACTCTCACAGACTATGTACATGAGCATTCCAAACCTAAATTACTAGATCAGTGTTTCTCTTCTTTGATAGTACATTAGAATTGCCTGGGAGCTCTATACACTATCATTTGTTCCCTACACATGCCAACTAAATCTGAATACATGGAGGGTGGTAACTGAGTTTGGGTGTCATTTTTGATAGATGCTTCAATGCTGCTAATGTGCTATGAGGTTGAAAACCACAATATTACAACTAACATTCAAAAATAATGATTGCCAGTCTGGTTCTATTGTGAACAACTGGAATTTTTTAATGGTTATTTCATACTGCTTATATAGAAAGACTTCTGTAGGTCGCATATGCACCACTGTCCTTAGTTAGTCTTTTTAAACTTAATTAATCCTTTAAAAATTTAAGGTCTGATTGCCTGTGTCCTATACAGAAAATCTGAATATTAAAAAGAAAAAATAAAGGCTTTTATTGCTAAGACAAAGTTTTGGAATTTGCAATAATGTCCTAAAACTCTGAATGGCATACATGTTTTGTGTTTATCCATAGGTCAGATGATAAATTCTACCCTTTGAATTAGTTAAAGAGAAAAAACTAAGAAGTTGTAAAGTTTTTATGTTTAAAAATATTTTCATACTATAATTATATACTTATTTCATATAAACATTTTATATCATTTAATAGTTTTCATATTTAGGCTACAAATCTTCTCATAGAAAAAGCATGTCTTTAGTTTCTTAGGGTTTATATTGAAATGATTTATATGACCAAAGATCACAACTGATAGTTTGAGGATTATTTCATCTCTTTAAAGATGGTGCAAAGCAAAGTGACCTCTCCCCACTTTGGCTTTCAGAAGGAATGTAGAAGCCCCAGTTTTAAGAAGTCAGTGTTCATTCCATATAGCTATTTGATCACTTATAAGACAAATATAGACTCATCTACATTGAGTTTTACAGAAAATGTTAAATAAAATGTAATTTTTAAATCTTAAAACCTCTTGCAACTTGGCTTTGTGTTTCAATTTTGAACTTTTGGAGTACTAGTTTTAATATTTAAAATGTCAAAAATATTTGCTACAGTCTCATTAAACACCACACATTGTTTTCAAAAGATATTCTTTTGTTTTTGTTTTGTTTTTGTTTTTGTTTTTTTTCAACTAGGACCCCTACTATGGCTGGTGGCCTATTTTCTATTGACAGAAACTACTTTGAAGAGATAGGAACTTACGATGCAGGAATGGATATCTGGGGTGGAGAGAATCTTGAAATGTCTTTTAGGGTAATTGCATTTTTACTTTATTTTTTTAACTCTGAACATAGTATGCTGTAGCATGCACATATCAGACCTAGTAATTTACTGTCAAATTTTCTTTTGCTAAGTGATGCAATTTATTGATCAGTTGGTCCTTTCAATGCTTACTTAGAAGCCTTGTAAGAGTCCTATTGCATGAAATATTTGCTGTTAAATTGGGATTTAAACTTATTTTTTAAGTTTTCAAAAGTAAGTTTTTTATTCACAGTAAAAGGAAAATAGGGTTTTCAATTGCTTTATTTTTAAATGAAGTATTTCTCTGTGAAATCATTTCATGCTTTTGAACTGAAGCTTAAAAATGTTCGTACAATTGGAATTTGTAAGTGCTGCTTGAATTTATTCTCAAATAGCTTTAAGATTGACATATGGTCAATGAATTCCAGATAATTCTATAAGTTACATGACAATTTTGACAATTACAGATATTACTATTTGATGAATCAGTTTGAAAAATGCAAATTTATTTAATGAATAATTCTTCCCAATAAATAATTAATTAGGATTAAGTTTTTATAAATGTGATGTTAGGAAGTAAATAATTTTAAGATTTTATTATATTCAAAAGTTTAAAATATTGACACACAGAGATGCCTTTATGTTAAGAAATAAGGGCTATCATATTTTTCCTTCAAAATATATAAAGCATTATTTTTAAATGATTGGGTTAATAATATCATTTATTCCTTCCTGGAATTGAATATGAAATATTTGAAATACTATTATTCTGCCAAAATTCTTGAATAACAAAATTATTAGAGTATACATATATAAATCAGTAAAGTTTAATATTTATGCCTTTAAATTTCTTTTTCAAAAACTATTATTTTACTAACAATATAAATATGTTGTGTAAGAAAATGTTAACATTTGAGAATAAAAATCCCAATTTTTTAATGCAGATTTGTTGGAGTTTGGATAAATGAATTATTTTAGAAGCACCAGAATGACCTTGTTATGCTATGCTTATGTCTATTAACCTTCCTTGTAGACAGATGTCTGAGACAACCATTAATGAAATTTTCTTATTTCCATATTTGCTTATATACTTATAGTCTGATGTAACCTGCAAAACAAATGTTAGAACCAGACTTACAACTATCAAGTTGCTATAATGTTTATGGTACATCTTTGTAGGAATTTCAAGGAACTTGGGAAAAACAAACTTGTTACTTGGAGTGGTTCCCAAAGTAAAGGAAATAGGTGATGGCAGAAAAGAAAGGGAGGAAGGAAAAATGAAGGAACTAAGGAAGGAGAGGAGGAAGAAAAAAATGAAGCATAGAAACTCCTTAAAAACAATTTGTTTTGTCCCTTACATGCAATAATGAGAGTATTTACTCAATCATTAATCAATACTCTGAGTATTGTGCTGGGGTTACATAAGAAAAAAATCAACATAGCAACACTGCTATTACCTATGATACTACTGGTTACCATTTCTTTTTGTCTCTTGAAATTTATTCACCTCTTTTCTCCCTTTCTGTTAAACTTGATTCCCTACCAATGGACTAACCTTCCTTTTGACACAAAGTTTATGGATTAGATGGATACTCTTCTTCTAGCTGAAAAAAGTGTTACTAAGAAATTTAATGGACTAACGTGTTAACCAACATGAGATAGTGGTCAGAAAATGTAACCGAGGTATAAACATATGAAAAGGACTTAAAATACAGCTATCAGGGAAATGAAAGAATGCAGCTGGTAGCCATATGAATGATCAGATGTTTAGAAAATGATGGAGGTGTGTGTGTGTGTGTGTGTGTGTGTGTGTGGGAGGGAGGTGTAAATGGCTGTTTGGCAATATTAAGAAATAATGCATTCATGAGTGACTGTTTTTCAAAACAGAAAACTAGGGAAGGGAAGAGCAGCAATAGGAAGTATTAGATGTGGGAGGATAACCAGGGATTAAAACACCAGATAGAACTAAGCAATGGATAGCCGTATAAAATAATGCTCATACAATAGACTAACCAAATTGTGAATTACCATGAAAAGTACCATCTATCTTTAAATAATAACCTCATTATCAGCATACGTCTCACCAGTATGCATGGTCACCAAAGGCCCTTGAATTTCATAAATAATAGTGCGAGAAATAGTGTCTCCATGCATACATATCGTTTTGTCCATTTTGAAATAGATTCACTGCCACTGTTGAATCATTTGAGGTCATTTTCAAAAAGAAGTTCAAAGGCAACAGGGCCTCAGTCCTGCCTCAAAGCCATATAGTGTAGACTGAGGTCCAAGCACAGAGTAGGAGTCAGACCTGGGTTCAAGAACCAATGCTGGCACTTACTGATAAGCTTGAGTAAGATAGTATGGCTCTGAAGCTTTAGTTTGTCTATCTCTAGAATGGAAAAGACATAACAACACTTCCTCATATACTTTAGGGAAAGATTGACTGAGATTATGCACATAGTGCTGAGCGCCCTTCTTATTACATGTGAAGTGTGTCATTACTGGCATCTCATATAGTGGTTCTAACTGTGCAACTTTGGGCAAAACACAGCATTTCTGAAATCACTTATTAACAGTCTTGCCCTTAATAATCTGACCTCAATCATGAATAATGAAATGAGAGAATGAACATAAATCCTTGAGGTCTAGAATATACAACATACATGTAAAGTACTAAGTGTTATTCAAGATGTAACTCTAGAAATCCCCTGCCTAGAAAAGAAATTATTTTAAATAACTCTTTCTATACTGCCACAATAACCTTTGGGTAATGACTGACATCTACTAATCAAGGGTAGAAAATGTTTCCTACACTCACAAATCAGTTTAAATAAAGCAACATTGACTTAAAAAAATAAAAACATTACCTAGACCTTGATACCCGGAATAACAGACACTAGATTTACCTCTTCCCTAACACACACCTAAATAAATTTTTTAAATGAACAAATACATATGACACAACTCTTGCAAGCCATTGAACAGCAGGTCATGAAGGCCAGTGGTCTTGAGAGATAGGAAAGAAACCAGGAATGCATAGAAATTGCCAGGGTTTACTGCCTTGAGAAAGTTTCTAATCCTCAGTAACAGTAAGGGAAACCTAGACAGAGCCTGCAGGACACCATTAATTGAAGAGATGAAACTAAGTGTCTGGGGAGATCAGAGCAGCTAGAATTTGCTGAACACTGCACTGGAGAGAAGAAAGGTGAGTGGACAGGAAACTCAGGAGACAGAAGTGCCCATTTGAGTATTCAGCTGCCTGCTGATAGGGTGAGGAAATGGTGAGGAAATGATTCAAGTTTTGGAAAGAACCTTCAAAAAGGATTAACAATCTTATTGCCCAGTGATCTCTCCAGATAACCAACAATAAATATGTGTTCTACACAGTTAGATTTGTGGGCCCCAGGGGTAGTATAAACATTGGGAAACAACAAAACCCAATAACAGATAACTCATGTAGAAATTTCACAAGAGAAATTTAAATTTTTTTAATTGAATGAAAATGAGAAAATAGCATAAAATTTGTAGTGTCACTAAAACTGTACTTAGTATTTATTTATAGCACTAGACATCTAGACACAAAGGAATATTATTCAGTTATAAAGAAGAATAATATTATGGCATTTGCAGATAAATGGATGGAATTGGAGAATATCCTGCTAAGTGAAATAAGCAAATCCCAAAAAACCAAAGGCCAAATGTTTTCCCTGATAAGTGAATGATGATATATAATGGGGGTGGGGGTGGGATGAGAGAAGAATAGTGGAACTTTAGATTACATAGAGGGAAATGAGAGGGGGAGCATGAGAAATGGTAGAATGAGAGAGACATCATTACCCCATGCACATGTATGATTACATGACCGGTATGAATCTATATCATGTGCAACCATAGAAACAGAAAGATGTACCCCATTTGTGTACAATGAATCAAAATGCAGTGTGTAAAAATGAAAAAAAATAATAATAATTTAAAAAACAGAAAAAGAAGAAGAAGAAAAAAAAACAAGAGCCAGGCACAGGGCACTCCTGTAATCCCAGGGGCTTGGGAGGCTGAGGCATGAGGATCAGGAGTTCAAAGCCAGCCTCAGCAAAAGTGAGGCGCTAAGCAACTCAGTGAGACCCTGTCTCTAAGTAAAATACAAAGTAGGGCTGGGATGTGGCTCAGGGGTTGACTGCCCGTGAATTCAATCCCCAGTCCTCTCCCCACACATCCCCACGCAAAAAAGAAACCAAGATTGAAAATCAATGCCCTCAGCTCCCATCTTAGGAAACTAAATGAAATGATAGTAATTCCAAAAGATGCAAAAGAAAGGAAATAATAAAAATCTAAGCAAAAAAAAAATGAACTATGAAACATTTTTGAGAGAGGCAATGAAACCCAAATCTGTTTCTTTAATAAATAAAAATAAGATCAATAAAGTAAATTTCTAACAAAATTATATTGACAACTTGATAAAATAGGCAACTTCCATAAAAGCCATAAACTACCAGAGTTCATAGGAAGAAATAGATCAACCAAACTAATGAAACTTGTGGTAAAATGAAACTAAATGGTGAAATGCCCCGGGGTTCAATCCTCCATATCAAAACACCCCAAAACAAAACAAAAAGAACTAGTCATGGAGGAAACACTATAATAATATGATTTCATTGGTGAATTGTACCAAATATTTTAAATAGAAATAAGTGCATTTCTTTCTAGAAAATTGCAAAGGTGATGATACTGCCCAACTGACCCTATGAAATCAGCATTTTTAAGATCTGAAAAATTGACATAGTCATTGTAAGAAAAGGAAACTACTTAATTATATCCTTTGTGAACATCAATGTAAAGTTTCTAAATGAAACTAAAACATCAAGACTCAATGTGAAAAATAATACTTCTAAGTGAGATTCATCACAAGATTCAATGAATAAATAATACTTCTATGATTCAATGCAAGTTTGATTTAACATTTAAAAAATCAATTTAATTTACCATGTTAGCAAACTGAAAAAAAGAATAAATTGATCACCTGAATAAACTCAAGAAATGTATTTGACTAAACTTGATTAGTGTGATAAGAACAACGAAATAAAGTTATCCACTTTGGGAAGAGAACGGTAAGACCATCATTGCAGATGACAAGATCATCTGGAAAATCCCATGAAATCTACCAAAATTCTATTAAAATAAAAAATAAGTCATCTTATTAAGGTTAGAGAATATAAGAACAATGTCAAAAAGTAACTTGTATTTCTACATACTAGCAATAAACAACATTAAACTGAAATTTAACAATTATATATTATAGCACAAAATATGCAGTAGTGATGAATCTGACAATAGATATGGGAGACCTCAATGGTGAAAACTATATTATTGAAATTAAGACCTAAATAAACGCACAAATACACTATATTTATCAGTTCATAAATACAACATGATATTGAGATGTCAATTCTCCCTCAAAACAATAGAGATTCAGTGGAATACTAAGCAAAATGCCAGGGGAAGCCCAGTGCTGTGTCCCACGCCTATAATCCCAGCGACTTGGGAGGCTGAGGCAGGAGGATCTCAAATTCAAAGCCAGCCTCAGTAACTTAGTGAGGCCCTAATCAACTCAGTGAGACCCTGTCTCTAAATAAAATGCAAAAATAGGGCTGGGGATGTGGTGCAGTGGCCAAGTGACCCTGAGTTCAAGCCCTGGAACCAAAAAAAAAAAAAAAAAAAAAGAAGACAGGGGTAAGTTTTCCTTGGTAGAAATGGACAAGCTGATTCTAGAATCTCTTTAGAAATGCAAGGAATGCGGAATAGCCTGTCCCCCAAAAGAATGCTCAATAAATAAAATAGCAATTAACAAAATGTGATTTCCAAATTTTAAAGTTATAGTAGTCAAGGTTGGGTGGCATTAGCATAAAGACAATGAAATAAAATTGAAAATCCAGAAATAAACCCTCATATTTATTGACAACTGATTTTTCAACCATTATGTAAAACCTGTTCAGGAGGAAAAAAATCTTTTCAATAAATTGTGTTAAAACAACTAAATGTATATGTAGAAAATAAAACAATTTCAAATCATACTTCACACCATAAAAATATTAATTCAAAGGTAAAACCTAAAATTCTAAAAGAACATGTAGAAGAAAAACTTTTGTTAAAGGAATATTTGTTTGATACCAAAAGTACGAACCATAAAAGAACAAATTGATATGTTGACCTTCATCAAAATTAAAAAGTTTTGCTCTTCCATTTCCATACAATTGTTAAGAAAATTAAAAAGACAAGTCTCTGGCAGGAAGAAAATATTAGCAAATAACATATCAGTATCCAGAAAAAAGGAAAAAAAAATTTTTCAAAACTCATAAAAAGAAAATAATCAACCCAATAAAAAATGGCCAAAAATTTGAACAGACACTTAACTAATGAAAGTATACAAATGGCAATAAGAACATGACAAAATCCCTAACATTATTAGTAGTAGGGGAAATGAAATTTAAAATACAATGAGCTGAACTACTGAGCCATGAGAAAGAGTCAGATTACATTTTTGGGCCCCATTGGTGATGCAAATTAAGTTTAAGAACTACCTGCAACACTGGCAGGAAAGTAGAACAGGACACTAAACTCTAGGAAACAGTTTTACTATTTCATAACTCCTGAGCATTTACCCAGGGGAGAGGAAAACATATGTCCATATGAAGAGTTGTACTCTGATGTTCACAGCAGCTCGATTCCTGTTAGCCAAAAACCAGAAACATTCCAAGTGGCCTTCTACAGATCAATAAATGGACTATGGTTTGTGCATACATAGAACACTACTCAAAAAAATGCACTATCTATTGATATTCCCTGAAAGTCCATTGACTCTCAAAAGAATTATGCTGAATAAAATAACCAAGCAAAAAAGATTACATACAGTATGAGTTCAGTTATGTGAAATTTTAGTACAAGCAAGCTAATTTCTTTGACAAAGCAGATAACTTGTCTAGAGAGAGGGATTGGGATGGGAGAACAGGGCAAGAGGGAGGGATTGCCAAAGGGCACCTGGAAATTTTTGGAATAATCTATGAGTTCATTATCTTGATTGTCATAAAAGTCTCTTAAATTTCATACTATTTATTAAACTAAGCAATTTAAAAATGCGCATTCCTTTCATGCTATGTATATTTCAACAAAGATGCTAAAACAATTAAAACACACACATAACACACAGAGGCAGCTTTCAAAGAGAAATAAATGAAAAAGAAATATAGTTCAAGGTATCTAGTCAATGGTAATCCTGTATATATAACTTTATACAGATTACCAGTATTTTTACAGTTATTTTTAAATAACCCTGTTGGTTTAATTTTAACAATCTACCTGTTAGGGAAACTGAATTGATTAAATAAAATTGCACTTATTAAAGCTTTTTACTAATGTATATGACTATGGTATTATTATTTTTTTATTATCACTCTCCTAAAATAAGTTCTTTTGCCAGTTACTAATGTTTTAATTAGGAGGATAGAAATTACTTTAAATATCCCTATTGTCCTTAAAAATCACAATAAAAACATCAATATATTTATTTGAAGAATATAACCAAAGAAAATATCTTTTTCTCTGAAATCCACTTATTTTCAATTTGTACCTGCAATGAAGTTGAAAATAAATGAGAACTGATGTAATCAATACAGCAAAGATGAAAGGCAAAGGTTCCCATAGGAAAGAACAGTCTGGTAAACTATGCAAAAGAGTTTGTTGACCTTTTGGGAATTGTAAAATTCAGATTTTTAATAGCATTAAAAGAATGTAAAGACTTCTCTAGAAATGTCCAAAAGTTGAAAATTGAATAATGAAAATGTCAGTCATAATAATTTGTTAAGCAGAAATCAAATTAGACCAGTCTACTTGAATTACTTCTGTTACAACTCTTCGCCTTTTGTAAATTTAATTCATACAAGTCTGAGGAATATGGATTATCTGTCAACATATAAAACTTGACTACTTTGGTTTTACATTACTAGTCACAGAAGCCAGACTACAACAAAAGTATTTCCTGTAATTGAACTGAATCTAAATGGTCAATAAATGGACTATGTATGATTCACAGTTTTGGTGGATATGTGATTTTGGGAAACTTTAAATTTGATAAAGGATGCTCCTAATGTTAATATAGAGATTTATTTGCATCTTTATCAAAAGATTAGGGATCACAAACCATGATTAAGCATGTATAGTCTTTACAAATAATATAAACCAGTGTTAATAATTAAATCCAGCAAACTCTCTGGTCACCTATTTGCAGGCTAAACTCAACCATATTATAATACATTGAAATTTTACCTTCTATGCTTACAAGTAGATTATCTGATTTCCACTCCTCTGTCTTGAACTATTGCTTAAAAATACTTCTATTCAAAGAGGGACTTGTTTAATTTTGATCACAAAATAAAATTCTTCTGGATAACAGAGAACCCAGAGAGGATTATCAAAGACTGTAACATCTATTACCTTTTTCTAAAATATGGTGAATAGGTGCTATGGATTAAATTTACCTACTTCTAATATGACTCTATTCATCCAAAGTCAATATGTTAGAATTTTATTTTGAATATTAAATATGATAAATGTTTGACTTTATATATTCCCTTAGGAAAAAAAAAATAATAAAATGGGCCTGCCCATGGTGACCCTGGCCTATGATCCCAGGGACACAGAAGGCTGAGGGAGAAGGATCACGAGTTCAAACCCAGTCTCAGCAACTTAGTGAGGCCCTAAGCAATTCAGTGAGGTGATCTCAAAAATTAAAAAATGAAAAAAAATTAAAAGAGCTGGGAATGTGTCTCAGTGGTGGTTAAAGTGTTCCTATGTTCAATTCCTGAACAAAAGGGAAAAAAAGAGAAGAAAAGAACAAGTGGTTAAAATGCCCCTAGATTCAACCCCTGGTACAGAAAAGGAAAAGAAAGAAAAATAAAATACCAAATGGACAACATGTAATTTAGACATTAATCAAACTTTAGAAGAACATTAACAAACATTAATAGAACTTGTATTGTTAAAATTACAATAATCTAAGTCTTGATAATTCTGAAAATTATCTCATCATCTACATTGTGCACAGCCATAGAAAAGAAGAGTTGTACCCCATTTGTGTACAATGAATCAAAATGCAGTCTGTAAAAATAAAAAAAGTAAAGAATTTTGTTTCACAATCAGAATATTCTATTAAAGATTCTATTCTATTAAATAGCCTTTATATTTCAACTTGCAAATCTATGTAGAGACATGCTTATGTTTTTACAGTTACAAAAAAATTTTAGGAGATTTAGATGCACTAAAACTTTGTGTAATCTCTGGTGCTCTTTTTATTCACTTAATTATTTCTTAAAATAATTGCTTGAGAAAATAGTTTCTGGGTAGTCAGTACCACTCACAATTTAGTTTTAGAGCATGTCCACTTATTTACACTTCCGTTGACTAATTTCTAAAATTTTCCAAAGAAATTAAGGGTTTGAAAACTTACATGAAGATAATTCAAAAATAAAACAGTTGAGAATAAAGATAAAGATTCATAACAAAGGCAAGAGAATTAGAGTCAAAAGGAAATTGGAGTGAGCTAGTAACCTTGAGTAGTAGGTACTAATTTCGTGCATGATTACTGAGGTCTTGGGAAAGAAAAAGAAAAAGAAAAAGAAAAAGAAAAGAAAAGAAAAGAAAAGAAAAGAAAAGAAAAGAAAAGAAAAGAAAAGAAAAGAAAAGAAAAGAAAAGAAAAGAAGAAAAGAAAAGAAAAGAAAAGAAAAATTGCCCTGGGCTTTGTTTTCATAAGTAAGGAACTGGATTTTAGAAGACATTACCCATGTTTTGGCAAGCATCCAGTAATGTCCTTAAAATGGATGGCTGTTTTCTGGGATGTTCTAAGATGACCCAATTTCATTGCTTTCCAGCAATTTGATCTCTCAGAGGATTATTTCTTAAATAAGATAGAATATCATTTTAGCTTATTTTCTTAAATATGAGTTGTTTAAATTCAGTCTAGTCAGACTGTTGTCTAATTCACATTTGAATAATCTTAATTTTTTAAAATAAAAAATAGAACTCACATCTGTGGCCAGGTACAAAAACTATGATATTACCTTTTTTTTTCCCCTGTTCAACCCACCACATTTCTAAACAGGTTTTGTTCACAGAGTTGCTTCTGAGTAATTACTCAGATACAGTTTTGAAAAGAGGAAAATGTAATCAAGATATAAATTGTCTAGTTATTTCAGTTTTTGCTATATGTTTTCTGTTAGTTCCATAAATAATCGACAGTTACTGTCCACAGTACAGTCACTCTGCCAGCTTCTAGCAGCTTTCTTGGAATGAAATGAACAAATTAGAAATTCTACAAGAGTAGAAAGCAATCTTTGTTAGGCAATGGTGTGAGGATATAGAAGATGATAGAACAAAGCCTAATTAGTGTGAGGGTAAGATTAGGTGATATTTGCACTGAGTGTTAAACAACTGGTAAAAATTAGGTATTCAGAAAATATTTAGAAAGGCATTTTAGACACAAACAACTGCATATATGAGGGAATTAAATATGCATAGTGACTCTTTTTTAAAATAACATCTACTGCTACTTTTTCATGACCTCACAAAATCTTATGATCATTCCCTGGAAGATTGTTTAAGTGTGTGTGTATGTGTAAGATTTATCAGCCTGAAAAAAAAAAATAAACTTAAATAATGTCTAACCAATTCTGTCTACTACCTATCCATAGTGTATCCATCTGTCTATACCTATCTAAATTTATATGTGTGTGAGACTGTCAAATCTAAATATTCATGAAGATCCCCAGTACATGTTTCTAGAGGTAGTTATTATAATAGATATAATATGACAATAATATGTAAATTTAAAAATTAGAGCATTAAGGGTCTCTTTTGCAAATGAGTGCTGGGTAATACTCACTGGACATCCTGAGGAAGTTAACACTAGGATAGTACAGAGAATTGTGGAATTATGAAGTCCTAGAAAATAGAGTGGAATTCAACACATACAAAAAAACTGGAATGAAAATGATATAAAAATAACAATGTATCAAATATATATTTTTCATTTCCATTAATATATAATATAGGAATGCCATTTTATAGATTTTAATTAGATATATGCACTGGAGATAGATTTCATTGGAAGTTCAGTCTAATTGAAGGAGTTCTGTTCTGTCTTCTTGGATCATTCCATTGAATGAAAATAGAACTACATGAAAGAGAAATGAGCTATTAATTTCTCAACTGTGTTACAAAATCAGTTTTTAAAATGTTGATCTTTATCAAATGCAAGGGTATTTCAAAAACATTAAACAGAATGTCCCTGTGTATAACAATAAGACAGATTTTTGAGTGTGTGTGTTTCAGTACAGTAAGAAACCAAATCAGACTTGGTGGCACATGACTGTAATCCCAGCTCTACAGGAGACTGAAGCAAGAGGGTAACAAATTCAAGACCAGCCTCTGCAGTTTAGTAAGATCCTGTCTCAAAGTAAAATTTTAAAAAGAGATTGGGTGATTATAACTCAGAGGTAGAGCCACCCCTGGGTTCAATCCCCCATATCACAAATGCAATAATAATTTATGAGACAAATATCTGAAATGTCACCTTCTGGAAACACATTTCAATTCTGACTCTGCTCATGTGCACAGGTACCACACATTTTTCTTAAAAGTCATTATGATCCTTCTGATTCCAAATAGCAAGAAACTCAATTTATCTGTTTGAATTTTTGCCACTAGAAAGAGCTTTTCAAGAACGTTAATGTACACAGAATTATGGCATAGAAAAGTTTGACATATTTCTTTATGACCAAATTTTACTGGAGCCTCACATTAAGTGTTCTTAATCAAACAAAATGAAATTGAAAATTAAGGCAGTTATCCTGCTGATTTACTTTTGATGTGCCCCTGAAATATCCTGAAAATAAAATGTTTGTTTCTTTTTGTATTTAAATATGTGTTGCCTTTACCTAATTGTGAACTATTTATATTACGAATTAAGGTCCCTTTTTATCTTAGGTGGAATGGGAAAGTTAAAGTAGTAAATATCTTGTGAAATATATTTTTAGCTTTCATATTTGAAGAATCATTTATTCCTATTGGGTTTGGTTTAATGAGATAAACCTGCCATTAAATCCAAATGAAATGTGTAAATAATTATAATTCATGGAATTTACTCATTAATTAAAAGATATTTTTCATTGTTTGTGCATGCAGATATATAGAAGATAGAGTGCCTGGTCTCATGAAGCTTATGCTAGAGTGTTTAAAAGCTAATTAATTTAGGTAAAGTGCAGTAACAGAGGTGAAAGTGAGGGGTACACAAATGTGTTACCTAGAATGGTCAGAGATGAACTCTAAGGGGACATTTGCGCCAAGACCAAAATGGCAGGAAAAATCCAGCTGTGCAAGGATTTGCAGAGGGAATATGCAAGATAGAGTGAACTGTAAATGCAGGTTTTCTGTGGCAATGAGATGAACTGAATTTTCTCCATTTCACATCTACAGAATCACTAATAGCCTAAAGATTGGGGGTGAGAGTGGTTAAGAAATAATTCTTACTCTTACCATATTTTGGTAAATCCATTCAACAGTTAATGTGTACTTAGAATTTACCAAGCACTGTGCTAGGTACAAGAGATGTAGAAATGAAAGACAGGCCAGACCATGCTCTCTAAGCATTTGTCTTGGGCAGGCCTTATGTTTCCATAATACTTTAAAGATTCCAGCATCCTTTAAATGTGGAAAGATGTTTTTCCTCATTAACATGTTTTTTATCTTGAATGCATTTTGTATCATTTGCATTATTCTTCAGAACACCTCTGAAATAATAGCCAGGTACCTACCTTCTTCATTTTATCTATCAATCATATTGTCAGTTATCTACCTAAACCTGCACTAGACATTGAATGTCATGTACACAACTTGAGGCTCTTGATTTCAGTGCAGAGGTATGTAAGATAAATTGCACATGGGTAGTACATTAAGTTCAAAGGAAGTAAAGACTGCTGTGACCAAGAAAAATGGGTAAAGGAATTATAAATTAAAAATTCAAGGGTCTAGACTTCTAGTTGGCAACAAAAATGTACGGGCTAAAACTATGCAATCTTTTTTTTTTTTTTTTTTTTTTATTGAACACAAATGGAGTACAGCTATTGTTTCACTGGTTGTACACAAAGTAGAGTCACACCATCTGTGCGTTCATGCATTTACACAGGGCAATGAAACTATGCAATCTTTTAGTTTATAATCTATACTTCTGTATTCCTTCCTTATGATTTGAACAGTACCTAAGTGTATAGTACAACATTGGATCCCCCACATTTTGTTTTCCCTCTTGAAAATTACATGAATGAAATATCACAAAAGCATTACATGGGCACTTTGAAGGACCAACATGTACATGAATTCATGCATAAAGTATCCATAAAAATGCAATAAATTGAACTATTTTATATACACATATGTGATCCCTTGAAAATTTCTAGGACAAAGTTTCAAAATGTTGTTTCCATATATGTGCATTCAGTTAGGAAACCTACTGCACCTTGCTAGCCAACATTAATGCATTCAAATTTGAATCCACGTGCTTTCATTAAAGAGCCAAATTTAAATCTCTATGGTAACTACTGCAATAAATGTGCAACATCTTAAGCTATGATTATACTGTCACACTTAGTGATGTCTATCTTAGGTACTTGGCTACCAAACGCTTCACTGTTGTTCTAGTCAATCTGAAATGTAGTTTAAAAAGGAAACTAATTATGAGATTTATTCAAATAAGACTGAACAATTTCAGCAATATCAGATTGTAGATACTAGGAATGACTCCTAGAGGTTGTGAGAAAATGTTGAGAGGAGACTTTGATCCAACTGTCCTAAAATTGAATGTTAAGTACAATTGACACTGAGTAATTATCATTGAAAAGCTACTTTTTTAAAATTTATAACAGGTTTTTTTAATTACCATTAAAAATTGTTAACCTAATTGTTTTTACATCTAAAATTGGTGAAATTAGAAATACTAAAACTCTTTTATTAATTCTCAAACAGCAAATATGCTAAAATTAAGATAACAATTTTGGGGTACAATTTTTTGTCCTTTTCTATTACCACCGTGATCTGCCTGTGTACTGAAAAATGTGTCTGCATGCTCTATACCACTATCCAAGTTGCTTTTGATTTTTGCAATGGAGATTGAACGTAGGGCCTCATAAGTGATAGGCAAACACTCTCCAAGTGAGCTATTTAAAATGTTTTTATTTTGAGATAGGGTCTTCCTAAGTTGCTGAAACTGGTCTTCGATTGGTGATCCTCCTTTTTCAGTCCCCCAAGTAGTTGGGATTATAGGCATGCATCACCATACCTAGCACTATCAAAGTTTTGACTTTGTTTTCCCATTTATTTAATTATGTCAGACTATGTTATGATGATTTCTCAAACCCAATATTTTTGTTGACTTACCAAAGAAATTTGGGTTTGAAAAATTATTATAACTTCTGCAATTCTTAAGATAAGAAACTTTAATAAACTAAGGGAAAAGCATCCCATACTAATCTTGGAATGATGCATTTGAATAGTAATAAGACCTGCCGAAAGACAAGTGCTCCTTGATCGTTACTCTGGCAGTGAGTGAGGACCTCAGGAACTGCAATCTTTCTTTCTGTATTTGGGGAACAGAATGGAAAATCTTGACTCTTTAAGGTCATGAAAAGTTAAAGATGTTCCTGAGAAAGTTGGAAATCATGTTGTGGAATCAAGGCAAAGTATAAGGAAGGTGACAGATTTGAGAGTTAGCTTTATGGAATTTATAATTAAATGAGCATATGAGAATGGATGACTTTGTCAAGAAAGAAAACAGGGAGAGCAGAAGAGGAAGGCATGTCCTTAGGTAGCATCTACATTTAGGGGTGGAAAAAAGAAGAGAAAGTGAATGCTAAGTCAAAGCTGTCAGAGAAGAACAAATATAATGTCACAAAAACTTTGAAAGTTATGGTGATTGTCAACAGTGTCAAGTGCTGCAGAGAAGTAAGAATAATGAAAGCTCATAAAAGGCTTCTTGAGAAGTTTCAGATGATGGGTTCAAGATATTGGAATAGAAGTTGTTAAGATAATTGGATTTTGAAGATATGTAGGGGAGGAAAAACTTTTCAAAAAAATTTACCAGCAAACAGGAAAGGAAATGCATAATGAAAGTCAAACAATATCAAAGTAATTATTCTATATTTGCTTTCCTTTGATTTTATCATTTTATTTTAAATAACATATAAACTGATAGGAAGTTTGAAAATATGAGATGATAATGAAAAAGAAAGAAGAAAGCATAATTGATGAGTAAAATGCCTTTAGGGGTTGGAAGAATATTATAGAGATAAAATAAAGTACCTCTGTGTGACAGTTTTTAGCTGACAATGCAGTTTCACACTCACTGTTTCACAGTATCTTTTCCAGAACAATATGGTTAAGCTGTTATTTCATTCTGTAGCTGAACATTTTGAGCCTTAAAAAAATTGTTATGTGGCTAGATATTGGCAGTGCTTTATATCAGATCCACTTCTCTGTGCTCCAAGTCTAGTACTCCTCTATTCTGAATTCAGGAGGTCAGGGGTAGGATTAAATTTTGGAGAGGAGGTTTGACACTCTTTCCAAATGAGGGAGGAGGAAACTAAGACTATTTGAGACATTTCATGGTGAAATGAGCAGATTGTCAGGGCAGCTCCTCTTCAGCTCAAGAAAAGTAAAAAGGAAGAGACTATAGATAACAAAAAATAAAATTGATATTGGGGCTTGATAGGAGGAGAAAATTTGGACTAATCACCATTTCTTTGGCAAGCATTTGAACAAGCACTGAAATTCTCTATGTAACAATCTTTAAATGTCAGAAGAGTAATATCTTGCAATTCTATTGAAACAGAATAAGAAATTATCTTTACTATGCTTCAAGCATGGTATTGGCAGAAATAAACATTGTACCCCACTCTCCTTGTTGATGATTGATCAGTGAGCAAAACACTATGCTAAATATTGCTATCCATACTTCTTTGTTTATTTCTTCCTGGTGCTGGGGATAGAATGCAAAGGTTCACACATGCTAAAATGAGCTCTCTACCACTGGGCTGAATCCCCAGCCTTCATGGTTACTTCTTTACTCTTCTGAAATGTGTAATATAATGTGCATTGAATGCCAACAATTTATTTTTAAAAAATCAAAAACTGTTGAAAGTAGAATATCTTCTTCCCATTATAGTGTGCTTTGTGGGTTATTTTAATGAACACTTGAGATGATATCAATATGGGTATTTTTATGCATTTCATACTTGTCTCACTAAGAACTTTAAAGCAAAAACAAAAAAAAATAGTATCTGTAAGATGCCTTTTGGAAGGGAACCATAGTTTTCATTGGTAGCATTAGAATGTTATATATACCCCCTAGGGAAAGTATTTATCTGAAGCAACATTTACAGCTTTCTATAAAGATGTTTTGTGTCCTTGACAAGAAACAAGCTGTTAAAAGACCATGAACAGAGAACTAGGCTTGGGGTTAAAATTGTCCCTTTCTTGTATCACAGGGGACTGCTATTCAACTGTCACATGCAAACTGGTAAGTAGACTTTAACAAGCCCAATCTAACATTCACAATTTCACTGGCCGGTGAGGTACTTGAAGATAGAGAGGCATGCTTTATTATTCTTTCTCTGTGCTCCAGAGCCCAGCAGGGTGCTTGACATAAAGTCAATGGTCAGTGTGAATTTGCTGAGTAGATGCCAGCCAAGTCCTGAGAGAAAATGCTGGAGAGGACTGAGATTATTCCCTGTCCTCAAATCTATCACAATACTTAAGAAACACTTGACCACTTAATAAGTTATATGTTAAATTTCATTTAAACAAAAAATGAAGCAACTTTAGTTCAGAGAAATGGATTTTCATTTTCAGATAAATTAAGTTTCCGAAATGTAACTTTTTTCCTGAAGTATCAGGTATTCCCCATCCAAATTCTTTGCATTTTTGTCATGTGCAAAAGATGTGGCACACTGCAGCTGGGTACCCAGGTGGTCTACTGATGTTCAAAGGGACCATTCTGGCATGAATTCTAGGGCAGTGTCATGCAGCTGTCATGAGCTGCTCTGTGGCTAGCAGCAGCAGATGTTACTGATCTGACAAGCAGTCACACCATCAGATACAGAAGAACACCAATGTAAAATGCAAAATATCTGATCTGAATATCATTTAACATATCTCGGACACTTTCCATCTAGTTTAGAGTTACATCTATGTGCAGTTTTTTCCCATGGTCGAGATTTATTTATTGGGTTAATTGTATAACACAGGAAACACAAATTCTGATAAGTCTGTTCTTGTCTTAATGTTCCCCTTACATGTACTGAAAGGACTTCTAAAACATCCAGGATTTATTACACTTTAAGATTATTGATTGTTGAGGGATGATAAAATATAACTGTCACATGTCATTTCTTGAATGTGACATATCACATATCATTTCTTATTTTTTATCAGTTATCTGCTGAGAACAATCTGTGCTCATATAAAAGCAATACTTTTGTAAATATGAAAAGCTAGACACTAATTTTTTAGTCACTGCAACCTTATATTACATATGATTTTCAATATCCGGTTGACTATTTTATGTTCTTCATTTCTTTCCAGGTATTTTCGTACATTTCATTTAAGTAGAAGATGAAATATTTCCATAACACAATCAGGACCATGTTTGCCCTGTTGATCGAAAGGAGAATTGGGATTTTCCGAAACAAGCAGCCCCAGAAAGATGTAGAATAATGACATATAACAATTCTCTTGACTCCAGAAAATAGAATACCATAATATGTGGTAATTCTAAAGGTCAGAAAGCTCCAGGGAAAGAAAGTTGTTGAAAGGCAAAAGTGAGAGTAGACAATATATCATAGAATGTTGGTATTTGTATATTGGGAGTATCTCCACTGTGCATTTGAATTACTGGGGATGGGTGTTTGTGTTTGAGAGGAGTGGGACATGAGATTAAAACTCCATCTGTGACCACCACAGCCCCGACATATGTTGTATATACACTGGTTCATTCACATGCCCTCTCAATTCCATTTCAAAGCAGTTCTTTACATCAACATTACACTCAGTAAAAGCATATATTTCCATTCGTTGGATCCATTATCTTTTCTCCTTTTCCCCAACCTCATCTTTCCTATGCCATAGTCAGGACTCTGAAAATGCAAAGAGATATACTGTGGTTGGTAGCCTTCTCTTAAAAAGAACTATTTTAGGATCAATGTATTAAGTCCTTTAGAAAGCGAATCATTTTTTAAAAGGAACATTTTGAATTAGGAGCTTTCAAGAAGTTCATTTCTAAGTTAAGATGAAAAGAACCTGATAAGGGAAATATTAGATAACTGATCATTTTAGAAACAAATGAATAGGAAATAAGATGTGATATGAATTCAACTCACCATTGTCTACATTCAATACCAATTTGGAAATAACACCTTTAAATTACCTTAATGTATAACTATGTCTTGAAAACTTCTCTTGGAGAACAAAAGTGCTTTTGTAGTTTCCTTGTTTCCCTAACCTTTGTGACCTTTCTAAAATAGGCAATTCACATAACTTGAGATGGAGAATGTATTGCCTTATAGGAAGGTTCACAGGGCCATTTTTTTCATGCTTTCTCTTCATCAGAGAATAAATGACATTCTATCATGCTCTTTCGATACATTTAAGGTATGTTTACCTAAGTAGGAAAATGTTGACACGAATTTTAAATGTTTTTATTTTCATTTCCATCTATGCATATGATCTCTAAAATGGTCTGTATACCTGATATCAAAAGACTAATGTGAATCATAGAAATAGTTGTTAAAATATGTTAGGAACAACAAGTACAGCTTTCTTTGTTCTGGCAAAAGGAAAACTAAAACAAGATAAAGATACTGTTTGTTTCAAACCCTCCTCCCTATTCTTTTACAAGTGAATTTTCTAAGTACTCTCAAGATTAAGCAATGGGATTCAAATTTTACAATTGATCTGTGCCTATTTCAAAATCAGAATCTAGCATTCTGATCTCAAATCTGATGCTTTTTTTCCCCTACAAATAATTCTTCTTCCTACAAATAAATATTCTTCAAAACATCATTCACCTGGGCTGAGTGTATACCTCAGTAGGTGAGAACTTGCCTTGACTGTACATTGTCCTGGGTTAGACTTCTAGTACTACACAGGGAGAAATAGGAGTCCTGAGGCATGTGGAATCTCCCTGTGGTCACAGGCTAGTGAACACTGAAAGATCACAGAAGCTTGATGTGAATGAATCTGTATCTTGAAATATTGTTCTCACATAAAAATGTGTCTCCAGCTCTAGTGATACTTCCTGGATCATCCCTGGAACTACACAGTACAATGAAAAGTAGACAAGTGTCAACCAAACAATTAAGGCATTTCCACTCAAAGTAACCCTGAGGAATCACTGGCAAGTTTCTTTATAAGGATGAAGAGAAAATGCCTACAGAATCCCATGACTGCCCCTTTTGAATAATGGTTTCATGCCTCTTGTGTTTATCTCAACTTATCAGGGATCATAGTGCCTTCGGGATCAATGGAGGCTTTTTTTTAGAATTAAATTAATTTGTCATCAGTAGAATTAGATGTATATGTAAGCAGAGAGTCAAAGTGCTGGCAGGAGTTATTTGTAACAAACAGTATCTTTATCTTGTTTTAGTTTTCCTTTTGCCAGAACAAAGAAAGCTATACTTGTTGTTCCTACCTCAATTGCATGGCATACATACTTTACATGCATCATGTAATTTTTTGTATTTCTTTTCTTAAATTTTTTTGTTTTTAGTTGTAGATGGACACAATACCTTTATTTTATTTATTTATGTGCTGCTGAGAATCAAACCCAGTGCCTCACAGATGCAAGGCAAGCGCTCTACAACTAAACTACAACCCCAGCCCCTGTATTTCTCTTTATTACTATTAACATATCAATCAGAACATGTGGAACATTTATATGACTAAACATTTCTTTTAAACTTAGAACACACTGATGAAATGGTATCTTTAAATTCTGATTTTTTTTTTACTATAGGTAAATTATATCTCAATTTTATATAGCGAACCATGTGGTGCTTCTTCTCAAAGAGATAATGTGATTGGTATATAAGATTAATATATATATATAAGATCATACACATAACATATATAAATATGCAAGCATGTATCAATAACCTTATACCTGCACACATACGTGAACATTTAGCAAGAGGAAAAACTGAAGAATTGAGAAGTAATGGGTTGTTACAGAGGTGGATCATAGTGTTAGAAATTCACGAAGACTGAGATCATTAGGAGTTAAGTATAGTCAAGAACTGTTCACTGGAAGAAAACATAGTGAGCTGCACCTAATAGGAAGGAGGTAATCAGGGAAACACATACACAAAGCTTTAGTTTAATCCCCACAAATTGTGTCAGGTTATTGCATGCCTATTTTTTTGTCAGCACTCTAAGACTAGTCATTATTACTTTTTTCCTGGTTTATTGCAATAACTCTGCCAAACCTCCCTTGATTTTTCTATGTTAATCCATTTCCCAAGAAAAGGCTAAGTGTTCTTATGTGGACTGGTTTACCTTAATCATCACAGCTCCTGTCTGGGGTAGATTCTTCTATTTTAATTTTACTATCTAAAACCTGTATCATGTAGAAAGATGAAGTAACCAAGGTACCCAGCTGGTGAGAGGCAGAGCAGGATATCATCTTGGGAGGTGGAGGCTACAATCAAGACCTTTGTGCCACATGGCCTCCATTGTTTGTTACTGTTTGTTTTATCATTAAGGTTATATTAAACAAGAACTTTCTGCCAGAAATAATATGTGTTGGTTTGGGAAAGCAGAAAAAGATTAGTATGAATGCATGCAGCTGCATGAATTTGACACAACAGCTGTAATGTTAGAAACAATAGCAGCATTAGAACTGAGATTGCAAAGTTGGAGCTTATGAAGTTTCTGAACCTTAATTAAAATGTCACTAACATAGGTGCCAGAAAAACATGAAAAAGATAATGTAAGTTAGCTAATTGCCTCCTAGCAGGGGGAACAAAATCAAGTAGATAATCAAATGAGCAATGGGCATTTTACATTTTGATTAACAACCTCCTCTATCATCAAAAGATTCTCATAAAAATATCTGGGAACAAAAACAAGAAACTAGCTCCTATTCTGTATGGAAAAACAGCAGTTTGTATTTCATAAATGGTCAAATTTACTTGAGAGATACATAATGTAAAATGTTAATCTGTTGGAAGCCTAGGAAATAACAGATATACTTGAACATACATAGTAACTCAGCATCACCTGTTCATGTGGGTGACACAGCATGTTTTACTCAGTTTATACTGTTTGTTCAGACACTGTGATATAATTTCAGAAATCAAAATGTAGTATTCTAATGAATAACCAATTGGATATATTCTTTTAAACTCTTTACTACGTGCCTAAATTCTTAGACATATTATAATTTTTAAAAAGGCAATAATATAAAAATTATTATATTAATTTTATTAATACAAAATTATAATATATTATTATCACATTATTATACATTTAAAGAAAGGAAAAGTTCTTCAATAATTAAATTAAAAATTTTAAGCAAGCGTAATTAATGATCTCCCAATGTTCATATCCCTGAACAACAGAAACAACAAAATAACATGCAAAGGATCACTTTTCTTCACCTATGCCAAGTGCCACTTGAGATGCTTGATACATATAATCTTGTTATGTATAGTCTTGGATATAGTTAATTGCTATGATTATTTTCCAAAGGGAAAATTAAGTCCTCAAAGACTTACATAATTTTCACAAGTACACATTGATAGCAAGTCACAGGGCCAATGGAATATTCTTTTGCTAATTTCACAGCCCAAGTTCTTAATAAATGTGTCATACTATCACTTCCTTGTTTTCTTTCCTTTTCTACCTTCCTATATTTATTGAAGGTACAACTAAGGGATATTATCATGTTATCCATTGCAGATACTACTCAATTTGAGTTCTGTTTAACTTTAATGTTTAACCTTATAATTTTTGATCAGTTAATTCTTATCAATTATAATATTTGATCAATTAAATGTTTAATTTTTGGAGTACTTTATTCAGTAGCAGTAGTAATAGTAGTTGTAGTAGTCGGAGGAGGCGGAGGAGGAGTATTATGGTATTAGAGACCAACTCAGGTTGCTCTACCACTAAGCTACACCCCAAGTACCTCTTTTCTTTTCTTGAGAAAGGATCTTGCCAAGTTGCTAAGACTGACCTCGAACTTGCAATTCTCCTGCCTCAGCCTCCTGAGCTGCTGGGAATACAGGCAAGGGCCACTGTGCCCAGCTACTTACTCAGTACTACTATAAGCGGTATCAACCTAGGTAATTCATAAATTTTTTTTGCATTCCTACCTTGATCTTTTCACTCTCAAATTTTGGAGAGAAGTTTACCTAAAATATGCAAGATGATTTTTTCAGCATATTCTTTGTGTACAGATGGTGATTGGGAAAAGTACTCACATTATTCCCAGAGTCAGCAGTTGAGAACAAATATTCACTGAGTTATGGAACATTTATTACCACCTCTATGTATCTCTTCCAGATATATTTGAGATCTGCATCATCTGTGAGAGTTAAAATCAAAGGTAGTTTTTCCTTAAGTTTTATAAGTCAACGACCACTATCAGGCATCGTCCCTGTACACGCACATTCAAACTCTCATTGCAAATTAGAATTGTAATATAAAATCAGCACTTTCATATATCTTTACCTTTGCCACACAGAGAGAAAGGAGGAAAAGCTTTAATATCCCATTAAAAAAAATTCCAACCAGATATCATTCTGTTTTTTGTGTAGGTTCAGAGCATAGGGGGGAAATCATCTTATTACTTATCACAAGGTTCATGACTGATAACACTAAACTGAAAGAGTAACAACCAAAGTATTTAACCAAAGTATTTTGTAACATGGGAGATTGCAGAATGAAAGTCCAAATTTCGTGGAATACTTGTATTTGTATGTTTAGGATCAATGAAAATTGGACAATTATTTAGAAATTGATTGGTTTAAAAGGGTATGATCTGGTGGAAACAGGCAAGAGGGAAAAGAGTTGGAATGATTTAACTGATGAATTTTTTTGCATTCCTCTTGACCTTGGGGTATAAGACAGAACCCCCTTTAGAATGAGGGTCTTATGGCTTTCAGATGAGGTATGTCAGAGAATTCCATATTGTCATCTGTTATGGCTTAGGTATGAGGTGTCCTCCTAATGCTCATGTGTAAGACGATACAAGAAAGTTTAGAGGTGAAATGATTGGATTATGATAATATTAACCGAATCAGTACTTTAATCCAGTAATGTGGATTAACCAGGTGATAATATAGGCTGACGGAGGGTAGGTGGAGAAGATGAGAAACTGGGGGCATGTCTTTAGTGTTCATATTTTGCCCCTGGTGGTGAGTGCAGTGCTCCAGTGCGCTCTCTCTCTCTCTCTCTCTCTCTCTCTCTCTCTCTCTCTCTCTCCTGTTTGCCATGGTCTGAACAGCATCCTTCACTCAGCTGTGCTCTTCTGCATGATGTTCTGCCTCACCTGGGCCCAGCATAATGGAGTCAACCATCTATGGACTGAGACCTCTTTTTTCCTCCTCTGTTTTGTTCTTGTCAGATCTTTTGGTCATGGTATCAAAAAAGCTAACTAAAATACCATGTTTCAGTTGAGAAAGAAAGGAGAAGATCAGAGTGGTCGTCTGGTTTCTGCAGTTTTCTCAGTTGCCAATGTGCCATATTTTGTGATATCATGTTTTGAGCCCTGATATAATAAAACCCAGAAGACCACAAGTCATGGTAGGCCCCAGAAATTACAGAATGGAAAAACAGAGTGCTGGGCATCTAACACAACCACGGTGCTAATTTGCCCTTGCAAAAAAAGCAAAAAAGGAACTGAGGACAGCTGTCAATCTCTGGTTTATACGTAATAGGACTGTTTAAGTCAGATTTTTGGCTGCTGTGACTAAATGACCTGACCAGCACAATTTTTGAGGAGGAAAGTTTATTTGAGGGCTCACAGTTCCAAAGGTCTTAGTCCATAGAAGGTCAGCTCTGTTCCTTGGGACTCAAGGTGAGGCTGAACATCATGGCGGGAGAGGGTGATGGAGGAAAGCAGCTTACATCACGGTTGTTAGGAAGCACAGAGAGACTCCGCTCGCCAGATACAAATATATAGACCCAAAACTCCAATCCAATTCCCACCTCCTTCAGCCATACCCTACCTACCTCTAGTTACCACTTAGTTAATCCCATTAGGAATTAATTTGCTGATTAAATTAAGACTCTCAAACCCCAATCATTTCTCCTCTGAACCTTCTTACATTGTCTCACAAGTGCACTTTGGGGAAACTCCTCACATCTAAACCATAACAAGGATTTACTGTAAGGTCTGAATTTTAAATTGTTTTTTCTCCAGCTGTTTTAATTTTCTAAGAATATAGCCCTTCCCAGATTTAGGACATTTGGGACAGATTCTATAGTTCTATGGTTATTTTCACATATTGAAACCAAAGCTTCATAAGCACTATGTAGCTCACATTCTCTTTTCTCCCCAGGCTTGTAATGACAGAGAAACTTGGACTGAGGAAGAGCAGAGGTTTGGATGTTGTCTCCCCACCACCAATATTTAGGATCCCATAGGATGGCTAGAGCATGATGACTGCCCACTGTTGGCTCAGTGTGCTTCCACCTACACTGATGACCTCCAGCCATATGGTTATCTTCCATACATCGTTTCCTTATAACTGTGTCTATCTTCAAATCCTATCCCCTCTGTTATCCAAGAGTCTTTTGAAAAGCAAGATCTTAGTCTTTCTCTCACAACATTGGATCCTCAACTGCCTTTCTCTTCTCCTTACTAATCTGCCATATTTCTTTCCCCACAGCTCATTCTTTCTTTTCTTTGATCTATGCTCCATAGAATCCAGACCACCAAGTTCTTGACCAGTTGCGGTTAAAGATCACTTCCTCCTACCATCACTACATTGTTGGACCTAAATATTTTGCAAAGACACTGCACAATAACCCCAGTTCCCCGTTCAGAATTCCCTACATTAGAATCAACACTTATTTTACTAGGGTCATGTTTTCCCCCAACCCTTAAGGACTTGTCTAAGAACTTTGTGGACACACTGCTCCATGTTAATGATAGCACTAGGACATCTAGTGATACCTGTTCAGCAGGTATCTAGCTGGGATTGAAATGCCCCTCTTGCCTTCACTCACTTAGCCCCTTATTTGGCTTGTGAAGAAGGAAAGAAGTTCTTTACTTATGCCTAATCCAGAGCAGAGCAGGAACAGCTAGCTACTCCACTAACTCTGCATTCCTTATCCTAAGAAGACTTTGTATACCTTCTCATCTGCAACAAACTGTGTCTTATCTCTTCTGAATTCTAGGCACCTTTTGGAAAGTCCTGGTGGTGGTTACAAGTGCCTCTTTAGTTTATTAAATTGTGGTTTTAAAAGAAAGAAACGTTAGCGTACGATTTTGTAATCATCTTTGATGTACATTACAAATTAAGACTGTAGCATGCAGTGATCTAGTTTGCCACAAACCTTCAACCATTTCTAATTTTTTTTTGTTTTTGTTCTATTGTGACATCCAAAGAATTTCCCCAACTCCTGAGACCCATGGAACAGCCCACATATCATTTGACTAAATTATTTCACCTAATTTGATATTTGAAAAATACTTACAAAAATATAATTTAAAATCCTCCCAAAATATTTCCCTTTAAATTTCATCATTCTGCCAAGAACGATTTTTTTTTTTCTGGTTAAACTTGGTAGTCAATTTTGGCCCTTCATTTGTCCACTCAAGCAGCATACAGTGGCATCTATTATGGATATAGCACTGGAGTTGGCTCCGGGGCTACAGATGTGACAGGACTACTCCACTGTTCTTTTAGAACCTACATTCTAGTTGAGGAAAGAAAGTATATAAGGATAAAGATAAATAAATTTCAGGTTGTGATAAGCAGTGAAGGAAGCAAGCAGAGCTCTATTAGAGAAAATCACTGGGTGTGGCTATTTTAAATATGGCAAATAGGGAAGGCGGGTCTGATGATGTGGTGTTTTCAGCTGAAATGAGAATGGGAAAGAAACAAAGTTGCCAGCATATTAATACAGGAAAAAGGGAAGCAGTTATTGAGACTTTGGTGTGTGAAAAAGCATGATACATTATTGTAAGAAATGGCAAAGGGCCAATATCACCATGTGTATTGACAGAGGGAGCTAATCATGTGGGATCTTAGAGAATCTGCTAAAGGATTTTGTTTATATTCACAGTGCAATGGGAAAGCACTGAAGAATTTAAACAGGGAAGTAAAATGAAATGATTAAAATTTAAAGACCACTTTGATTTCTCAGACAAAACAAATTGTAAGACAACCACAGTGAAAGTGGCAAGACAATTAAGAGTCTATTACAATCAGCATACAGCAGTTGTTGATTAGTTCAAGGATGTTGGCATTGGAAATGGAGAGATGGTGCTATAAACTCAAACATGACCCCCCACCCCCAAATTCAGATGTTGAAACCTTAAAAGCCTATATGACTCTATTTGGAGACTGGGTCTATAAGGCATTAGTAAGAGTTAATTAAGGTTGTAGGGTGGGGCACAAATTCAATGATATTGATATTCTTAGAAGGAGTAAGAACCACCTAACTGTAGTTCTTCCTCTTCCTCAGTCAATCTCTTTCTCTTCTCCCCCACCCCATCATCATGTAAGGACACAGCAAAACAGTGGCCATTTATGAACAAGGAAGAACAACCTTTTTAGAAACTAATCATGTGGGCACCTTGATGGTCAACTTCCAAGGCTCTTGAACAGTGAGGAAAACATTCCTGTTCTTTAAACTACCACCTGGTCTTTGTCTATGGTATTTTGTTATAGCAACCCAAGCAGACTAGGACAGATGAATATTCAGAGAATTATTTTACAGATAGTTCTACCAAGGTTTGTTATGGAAATTCATATGAGAGATGAAAGAGGAATCAACAATGTCATGTAGTTTGGTTTTACTGCTTATTTATTTATTTATTTATTTAATTTTGATCCTCTGGGAAAACAGTGACACTATTTATTAACAAATTAAAAATAATTCCAGGATAAAATAAAATAAAACCTGGCTGCCAGAAGAGGGATGACTGATTCCACTTTGGACATGGCTATCTGGATATCTCTGAGACAAGCAAGTGGAAGTGCCAAGTAAATGTTTGGATGCACAAGTTTGGATCTTAAAGGAGAGGTCTAGGCTGAGTTTTAAATGTTGAGTTGTTAGCATTCAGATCACAGGTATATAACAGGTGCAAATTGAGAAGATCCACTGAATGTACAATGAGAGATGAAGACTAACATTTGAATAGAAATTTAGAGAGAAGATAGGTAAACAATGAAGTAGGAGAAGGAAAAGGAGAATCCAAGAAAAAAATCTACTAAATAATGCATCTAGGGAAAACTTGTAATTTTTACCATACCAATTTTGGAGGAAGTGTAGAAATAAGCAGCATTTTACAGTGAATAGAAGAAAGAATGTAAATTATGGAAAGTAAATAGTGTGTATCAGAGAATATATTTTATATTATTTAACAGTTAAAGGAAGAAAAAATGGGGTATTCTGAATACAGATAGGGACCACATGTAGATTTTTTAATTCTTTTGTAATTTTATTTATTTACTCTGACTATTGAAATATAGGTGATTTGGGAAAATATTATGTTAAGAGAGATATAATCTAGAAGTGAGGGAAATGACTGATGTTTGGGGAAAAAAAAGCAATGGGGTGACTAAATTAGTGACATCCTTAAGAAAGATATAAGGAATATGATCCAGATTGAAATGCAAGTATCAATTTGTTTTTGATCAGAGAGAAATCTACTTTCTTCATTTTAACTGTAAGACTATAAAGATATTGATAATTATAGGAAGCTTTATATATTTCATGTTAGAAATCAATTAAATACTTTGATTATTTAATTACTCTTTCTTTTGAGGGGAATGGTGAATTTCATTCTTCTTTTTATTGGTCAGTAGTTCAATGTTTGATTAGAACCTCCTTACTACTAACATTACAATTTAAACAACTGTAAAATGGAAAAAGAAATTAGATTGTTTCTTAAAATGCACAAACCATTGCTTCTGAATATATTATTGCCATCTTTCATCTTGTGATAAATTTTGAATATCTGTTAATAGTACCCAAGTGTAATAGAAGCCCTCCTCTAAGCCTAACATTACTTGAGGGGCTAGTTTGAGAAAACTTGTTGTCTTACAAAAAAATTTAACTGACACATAACACAATAAAAATTGTACATATTAATGGAGGACTTTTTTTAAAAGAGCAACTCTTCTTAAATCATATCCATCAAATAAAAAATGATATTACAGTCTAAAATTGTTATTAAAATTCCATACAGCAATAACTATTACATTGACTTAAGAAACTTATAGCATATATGTAATATGATTGTGTATGTAATAGTAGTAGTAGAATGTATGTGTGTGTGTGTGTGTGTGTATGTGTGTGTATACACGCATCCCTCAGTAGTCCACCTTGTAAGGTTTGTTCCAAGACCCTCTCATAGGTATCAAACTGCAGATGTTTAAGACCTTTATGTAAAATGGCATAGCATTTGCATATAACCTACACATATCCTCCTGTGTACATTAAATCATCTCTAAATTATTGATAATACCTAATACAAAATGAAGTCTGTAATACTTGTTATACCATATTGTTAGGGCATAATGACAGGTAAAAAGTCTGCTCATATTCAGTACGGATGGAATTTACCTCCAATATCTTCAATCCATAGTTGGTTGAACCCACAAATGCATAATCTATGGATAAGGAAGGCCAACTTTGTGTGTGTATGTGTATATGTATACATGTGTGTGTATTTGTATGTGTGTACTTGTGGCAATACAATGAAATCTTATAGAAATAAATGTTTTCTGGATACTTTACATAATACCTAACTTCAGTTGCACAGTAAATCTCAGAACATTAAGCAATACAAATATGTCTTTGAGAGTCATCATAGCAAATTTTGGATACCAAATATATATTAAGGAGTAAATAGGTTAGCTACTAGAAATTTGATTGTTTTAATAAAATGACATTATTGCAATTACATCTCACCTCCATTATTCCAAAGTTACAAGTATTCAAATAAATATATTAAGATCTTCCAAATTAGCTTTTCTTGCCAAAGGTAAGTATAGTAGTTCTAAATGTTGTATATATCTAATATTTTCTTAAATCTTTTAAGATCTGAAGAATTGGCCTAAGTTTCCATTGTTTCTTGTACATTATATTGCATTTGTTATAGTAACTGCTATACACTGATTTTTCTTTTTCCAGATTTGGCAATGTGGAGGCTCTTTGGAGATTGTAACTTGCTCCCACGTTGGTCATGTTTTTCGGAAGGCAACCCCTTACACTTTCCCTGGTGGCACTGGTCATGTCATTAACAAGAACAATAGGAGACTGGCAGAAGTTTGGATGGATGAATTTAAAGATTTCTTCTATATCATATCCCCAGGTATGCAATTCTGACATTTTTCTTCTTCTACAAGGAAATTACAAATGTTAACATGATCAGTGTGTGTTTCACTATTCCTTTTATCCTACTACTTTAAATAAAAGTGTTTCTTACCATAATGTTGCAGAAAAATGTGTCTGAGAAAGTTGTACTACACAATTTTGATCTAAAATGAGAAAATTTATATCTCTACATTCTTCTTTATTTTCCTCAATCCAAATAGAGCAAGCAGTACATGGAGATATTCAAATTTGATTGACACTTACCAGAGTAAAAAATTTACTGGCACAGTGGTGCATGCCTGTAATTCCAGTAGCTCAGGAGGCTGAGGTAGGAGGATTGCAAGTTCAAAGTCAGCAACTTAGTGAGGACCTAAGCAACGCAGGTAGAACCTGTCTCTAGTATTGAGTGATGCAATTATCAGTAATTTTATTCTTTTATACTTTTCTATATTTTGTAAAATTTCTCAATGTTCACACATTATGTATTTTTAATTTTTTTTAATTAAGAAAGGACTATAAAAAAAGCCTTGTAACACTTTGTGAAATAATCGTATTAACTAATGTGTGGTGGAATTATTAATATTTTAATTCTTTGTAATATTATAGATTTTATTCAATAGCTACATTACATGTTTCCAAAATAGCTATAAAACTAAGACATTAAAAAAGAAACAAAGTGAAGTTACAAGAAAAGCTTGGACAAGAGAAAGGTTGCCTTCAAAATTTCCAAGTGTAGATAAGGAGACAAAGTATAAATTGCAGAAATTCAACTATATTGATAACATAGTTGTAAGCATTTTGTATTCAATAATTTATAAGTAGGCCTAGTGGTCATCAGTGTTATTATATAACCCATGTATTGTGATTTGTTTGTGAGGAGTTCCCCAAAATCTCAGAGATGAGACAGTGCAAGCAGGTGTGGAGGAGAAATGATTGGGCTACAGCCTTAACATGATCAGTGAATTAATCCCTGATCAGATTAGCTGAGTGGTAACTGAAGGTAGGTGGGGTGTGGCTGGAGGAAGTGGATCATAGGGGATATGGCTATGGGATATATATTTTGTATCTGGAGACTGGAGTCTCTCTCTCTCTCTGCTTCCTGATCATCATGTGAGCTGCTTCCCTCTGCCACACTCCTCCGCCATGATATTCTGCCTCAGCTCAAGCCCCAAGGAATGGATCTGGCTGTCTATGGACTGAGACCTCTGAAACTGTGAGTCCCCAAATAAACTTTTCCTCCTCTAAAATTGTTCTGGTCAGATCTTTTAGTCTCAGCAGTGAAAAAGGCTTTTCTGTTATTTAATATGCTTGTCAGTTCATTCCAGCAAACCTCCAGAGGATGGAGATGGAAATCCCCTTAACCCTATACTTAAAGCATTTTCCATAATAATATTCATTGTAGATGAATATAATGAATAACACCATAATATATACTATATATACACTATAGTTATATACACTATAACACCATAATAACAATAACAAAAAATCCATTTCTGTACCTTGTTCTTTGTAATATTATCTACTACATGATTTAGAAAAGTCAATTTGGATTCTAATTTACATTCTACAATTTCTGAAGTCATGTACAGGCAACTAAATTCTTCTTTTATAAATAAATATGAAGAAAACTGTATGAGCTTTCACACTAAGATCCAGAATTCTACACAGGTAGGGAAAATGAGGGCATTATATGTGTAAATGTGTGATTAGAAGGACTTTTTCACACATTCTCAGGCCTCTTCTGTATCAAGAAGTTATTGCCAAGAACACAGCTTCACGGATAGACGTGTTGCTCTTTACAGCAGAAATTCAAACCAGATGTTCACAAAGCTAAGTTCAGCAAGACATGTTAAATTTTCAGCAAGGCAGTGACATTTATATAACCTTTTCATTTTCTTTTGATGATACTTTTCAATTCAAGTCATCGCTTATAGAAATAACATAAGCTCAAGTATGAATAAGGAAGTGGCATAATGGAGGAAGGACATGTATTATATGTAGTTGTATATATTATATGCAATTTACATTTAGGAATATGAGTGATTGAGAATAACTGTGGATATATTCATTATATTCATCTACAATGAATATTACTTATGGAAAATGCTTTAAGTATAGGGTTAAGGGGATTTCCATCTCCATCCTCTGGAGGTTTGCTGGAATGAACTGACAAACATATTAAACAACAGAAAAGCCTTGGAAATTTATTAACTTGCAAAGGGGTAAAGTCACAGCATGGTAAGAGGGACACAGGAGTGTGATTACCCACTAGGACCACATGATTTAAAAACTTATGTACCCTTATTCAATAGATGATCGGGAGAATGAGGACAGTTGGAAGAGAAGAGAGTTATTTGTTTCTTCTTTGGCAGGTGCAGAACATAAGGAAACTTTGTAGAAGTTCTGCCTGTCTTGGAGGAGAGGCTGGGATGGCAAGGACAAGACAAGGTTACAGAGACCTTGATTCTGAGCTCTTTTCTAAGACCTTTTAATTTCATTTAGATGAGCTTACTCAGTAAGCCATAACACAACCTTATGTTGGGGGTATTTTTCTCTGGGCCCCAACATTTGCCTTTTGCAAAGATTTTCATTGGGTTAAAAAGACAGATAAATGAAAGAATCATCTCTGAAACTGTAATGAAATGACAACTTTTCAAGTTCAAATGCTGAAATCTGCTGTGTGAAATTAGTAACATTATTTTTCTCAGCAGGAAGGTTTGTGTGTGCTGAAAAGCATTATTTTTATATGCAATGAATATCATGTGGAAGGTCATTATTCTAAAGTAGACTCTGTTAATCCAAAAATGTATTTTTAGTAAGCAGAGAAGTGGCAATTGGGGAATATGCTGAAAATATCCAGGAACATCCTTTGGGGCATTTATGTTTGTGTCTAAGACAGCATTGCTGAATGTGATGAAATCAGCCTGCTCTACAGTGGGCAAAGGGGGAATACAAAAACATGAAACAATGCATTGCTTCCCAGTGGAAAAGGAAGAGCAGAAGTAGGCCAGGACCTAGAGCTGGATGCCTAAAAACAATTCTAGCCTGAGGCAGGTTTCAGGTCATCCAAATACAGATGAAGTGGGTTATTCAAGTTGTCAGGAATCTGTCACTTGTATGATAAAAAATTTAGCCATGATTTATTTAGGCTATAGATTCTGATATTTTCTGTAACTTAAAATGAAAATCATGAATTTCTTTGCTATTCCCTTGAATTGTCCAGTTTCTGATTTTGCATTTCCTTAGGTCATGAGTAAGTTTGTGAAGAGAGAAGTCTGTGGGTGTGTGGTGAGGGGGAAGTAAAGGCCTTTTCTGCCACACTTAGAATTTTACCCATTAATATAACGTGTACACAAACATGCATGGTTGGGAGAAACGCTAAAGAGTGTATAAGATTGTATATTGAGTCTCCAAAACCTACTTAGCAATATGACAAAGGAAATTGTTATGGTTCTTTCTGCAAGCACTTCTGTGTATCTGGTAATTTTCTATCACATTTCTGCTTTTTAGTCTAGGGCTTCAATTACCAAATTTCATTCTCTACTTACACGTTGCCCAAAACTCAGTCTGTAAGTACTGGGCCTTTGTGAACTGAATTCTGGCAGCTTTTCTTCTTTCCAGTGCATTTCACCAAATAGTACCTGCCCACTTTATTGACTGGTTTTGTGGATGTGTCAGTTTTCCTACCATCTGGGTATTCTTTCCTCCAAAAGTATGTTCTTTAAAGTTTGATGCCATGACAACCATTGTTATCACTTACTATAATGTTTTAATTTTTACCATTTGTCTTTTTATCTGTTCAGAGACCAGTATTTCTGTAGACAGCAACTTTCCTGTCACTTTTTACTCCCTAAAAAAGTTGTTGGATAATTAGAATTAATAAATGAATAAATGAATGAATGAAATTTAAAAGGGAGCCACTTTAATTTCTTTCTTTTTATTGAATTCTCCATAGATGTCTGGTGTACACAAGGGAATCTCTTCAAAAAGGTTGTGGTAAATGAAAAATAAATAAATATAAAAGCCTTTGTCCCACCATATGATCCAGCCCTGGTTGAGGACCCACTGATAAAAGAGAGGAGAAGGGTTCTCTTCATATGTCAGGAGCATCATTCTTCTGCATTAGCCATCAGAAAAGAAAGTACTATTGATTTACCTATATGCTTAGGGTTTTATGATTTTAACATAGTCTTAGGTGCACATTCTAATAGAACCTTGTTCTCCAGGGTTAATACCTTAATACAATTTAGGTGGAAAATAAAATTATCTAATGGAGGAACATAATACAAAAATTCACAAATATCAAAGAGGGTTACTTTTCTACCTCTGAATTTTTTTCTAATGAACCCCCAGTTATTTTAATGTTTAAAATGAGGTCTACAAAAAGCTATGATAGAGGTCATGGAAAGCAGGATTGGGTTCTCGTTTCCCAGGTATTGAAGACTGAACACCCAAAAACGTGGAGGCAAGTGTAGAAAGCAAGTTTTGTCTGAGAAAGATAGAATACTTCCCTGGAGATAAATCCAGCCAAGAGCTGAGTGCTGGTGGGAGTAGGTGTGTCTTGCTTTCTTATAAACTCCCACCTTCTCTTTCTTCTCTAAGTGCCAGAAAGGAGCAGCCCAGAGGGCAATTGCTTGTGTTAGAGAATGCCCATCTCAGGAGGTGTGTTGAACAGGGAAGTGTGATCAGAGGTGTTTGCAACCCATTTCCTTTCCTTTGATAATCAGCCCTCATCTTTCCAATGGGATCATTTACTATCTATGCTGACTACCTGTTCTTCACCCCTGTCTCAGCTACATGCACAATTTACTTTTATCTGACTTTTTCATACTATGACTATAATTCTAATTGTCTGGACCCATGCCCATCAGCCATTTGGCAATATTGAAAAAGTAGGTGGTGTCTTATTACTTTTCCTAAATGGAAAATGAAGAATAGAATTACTTTGAAATAGTGTTGAGGAATAGATTTTCAATGTTTGTTGAGTATGCTTTCCTCGGTCTTTTAAAGGATCTAAATACTAAGGCATCATGGATTCTTAAAGCCCAGTAGGCTCTTAAAGCCTTAGGCCATTTTCACTAGTAATGGGCTGCTTCAGCTTAAGCCAGAATGCTTGTCCCAGCAAGTCTTTTGAAATAAATTGATGTAAACAGAAATCCCTCTTCAAAGAACACCCTATTATAAATGGTAGCATTTTTTCCCTTTTGGTCACAGGTAAAAAGCTTAAGAACTTTAAAGAGACTGTAGTCATAACAATCACTGTTTATTTGAAATCCTGGCTGTTCTATAAATATTGATTTTCCTTCCTTGGGAAGGTGGATTTCTCACTGTGTATCAATAGACAGGGTGATTAGAAGCAGCTGTCCTTATGTAACCCCTGGGTGGTTCTTCCTTTTCTTAATGGATAGCTTTTGCTCTTGTTTTTAGCAGAAACAAATTGAAAATAAAATTTAAAGACTCTTGAAACAAACTTCTAAAGGTATTTATGTGTACCTGAGAAAAGCTTTTCTTCCTTTGGCAATATTGTAATCTGATCTATATTCCTGGTAAAGACAAACCACACATTGAGAGAGGAATCCTTGAACTTCTTTTGAAGGTTAACTCCCTATTTGTTGACCTCTTAGTTTTAATGCCTTAGAAAAATCAGCTCATCAATGACTGCCCTTTTGAGCAGTATCTTTGGATCATTGTTAAACTTTAATGCCTATATTTATTTATACCTCTTGACATTTGCGTCTATAAGATACAGATATTTTTTAGCATGCTGATTTCTTTTAAAGATATAACATTAGTCAGCTCACTGACTATTGGGCCTGGATATTTTCTCTAAGTCCTGAAAATATGATATAAGGCTGATTTCAAAGCTTCAGGTGTGATAGTTCCAGCAACATATGCAGCATGCAGATTTTTTAAATAATCTAAAAATATTAGTTTTTAGTTGGTTTAACATGAATTCATCTGAAAAGAATGTAGCACTTATGAAAGGAAAGCTCGTTTGTACCTATGAATTTTGAATTTATTATTTAATAAATGCTTTTCAACAGCATCAATCATATCATTGAGTGCATACATGAGGAAGAAGAAATTCTAAATCATTTTAATATGTTATTTTATAATAGCACATGATTTATCTGGGTGATACCTTAGAATGTTGAAATAAGGGATAATAGCTGTATTCAATATTATCAATGTAGTGGGCAGGCAACTGCTTTTCATTGCTGTAATCAATCAAAACTGTCCTGAATTCTTTAATTTTTAAAGGCATTAAGTCGATTTTTATGGTTGCTACTTTTATTGATATTTTATGAGTATTAATTTGTACTTTTGCAACGATATTGCCTTGCTTATGTCTCTGCAGTAAGTGCTCATTAGCATCCTGCCCAACACCATGCAGGTAGGAGGGAATACAGACAGTTAAGATGTTGACTTTACCTTTGAAGAGGGAACTGCCAACATTATCATATTTGACTAGTTTAAACGAAAAATAAGATGAAGTGCTTAGTAATGTGGAACATACTGTCAAGATTTAAAAGGGATTCTAATGTGAACTGCCTACTTTTCCCTGGATTCCTACTTCTTATAGACTTCAAAATCAAATGATGAATCTTCACATCCTTTCTATTCTATCTGCTAATTTCTTTCAAATCCATTCAGTTGTCTTCACTCCTATACCCATACTCAGGCAGGATACTTCCTGACCATTCCGTTGGGTCTCCCTGCCTCGAAATTTGTCTACTTCTCTCTCATCCATGTATAGCTGCCTGAAGGCCTTTCCAAACCTTAATCTAATGTGATTCCTCACTTCCATGACAGCCTTTCAATGACAATACAAATCATAGCCCCAAACATGGCCCAAAGGCCCTGTGAGACACAACCCTTACTATTTTTCCAGTATGTCATCTCACACTTTCATACCAAGCATTCCACATACCTGCCCTGGGGAACTACGTTCAGTACTCAAGCTCAGTATGCTCCCTCCTGATTTTAGGTTTCTGCATAATCTCAAACATACCTTGAGGAGTTAATGAATGCTGCCACCTCTGCATTAATGCCATTTCAAATACCATTGTCATATACCTCATTCACCAGGTATGTGTCAGCTTTCAGTGGCTCCCTGTATGTTCAATATTGTCAAATTTATACATTATTAAAATGATTATTCCTTCTACCAGACTGTAAATAAAGGGATTGTGACTTACTTTTTGCTTGGTTTTGGTTTTAGAGTCCATTGAGATCAAATCATTAATTTTTCTGTTTCTATTTTACTTATCTATGTCATAAGTAATAAAATCTATTAGGTCCCAGTCATCTCCTCATGTATCCTTCAAATCATTTCCCCATGAATTAACATATATATATGCAGATAGACTGAAACAGCCAGTATTACCCTATGATATGTAAGATTATATGAACGCATGAATCTACATTGTGAAAAAAAGATATATTCCCAGCTGTATAATTATATCAAAATGGATTCTAATGTCATGTATAATTTAAAAGAACCAATAAAATATATATATGTATATATATATATATCCCAATAGTCTCCTCATGTAACCTTCAAATCATTTCCCCATGAATTAACATATATATGCAGATGTACATATGTATTCAAGAAAATGTAATAGAGGTTGTATTGACTTCTTTTCTTCTGACTTCGTATATCTTAGTGTCTCACATGTAATTCACATTGGATTATGTTATTCTATTTTGCCCCAAAATAGTATCATATAAATGTGTCAAAAGTAACCATACCAATATTGTCAAGCAGTTACCCAGATTCTAAATTCCAGATTGGAATATACCCAATTCCACTTCTAAAAATGAATTATAGAGCTGGGCGCAGTGGCTGGGAAGGCTGAGGCGGGAGAACTGCAAGTTCAAAGCCAGCCTTAGAAATTTAGTGCAGCCCTAACCAACTTTCTGAGACCCTGTCTCAAAGTAATAACAGAAAGGGCTTGGGATGTGGCTTATTGATTAAGCACCTCTAGTTTCAATTCCTGGTACAAAAAATAGAGAGAGAAACATTCTTATAGCAGTATCATGGTGAACCTGGGAGATTATTTCTTAGGCATGTAAAAATATTAGAAATAAGATTTCTGGAGGCAAACTGCCTGGGTTATTTAAAATCCTAGGTATGCTTGTCCTCTCTGCACTTGGTCTCTGCATTTAGTTTTCTTTCTGAAAAAAAATTGTATTTTATTTATTTATTATTTGCACTACTGCTATCAAACCCAGGGCTTCACACATGCTAGGTAAGTGTGAGTCATGTCTTCAGCCCAGTTTCTTTACTTTAAAATGGAAATTATAGCAAAAACCTGTTCCTTTCACATAAAGTGTACTGAGACTTAGTGAAATAAGAGATATAAACCATTGAGAACAATGACTAGCAAATATTAAACCCTCAATTATTATTAGACATTATTGTTTTATGCACATATATTCATAGAAGTAAACTTATTAGATCAATGTGTATGTACATTTTATTTTGATAGATGTTGTCAAAACTTTAAATTATTCCTAAAAGACTATCATCAGTCTCACCAACAGTGTTTGTATACTTACTGAATACTACCAATTCTTTGATTATTAATCCTTTCATTTTTGCATATACAAGTGTGTTAGTCATCTTTTTGTCACTGTGACCAAAATACCTGACAGGAACAATTTAGAGAAGGATTAATTTATTTTCATATCACAGTTTAGATGGCTCAGTCAATGGTTGGCCAACTCCATTGCTCTGGGCTGGAGGTGAGGAAGGAATGCTATCAGGAATGTATGCCATTTTCATATTTTTATTTACTTTTGGATTTATTCTGCAAAAAACCCATTTATTCTTCTTTCATTCATATTCTTTGCTAATTTTGCCTTTGGAAATTTTGTACACTTGTTTTATATATACACAGATCTTTATGTATTCTAGCCATTAAGTCTTAATCTTTTATATACACTGCTAAGTACATTACCCCAGACTACTAACTGTGTTATAAGCTAATTGATACACAAATTTAAAAGATTAATTGCTGAACTAAAATTTGTACATCTTACCCATAATGACTTTTTTTGATTTACATTTTGTTAAAACAATTTTCCCCAAACCTAAAATATTTCATGTGCCTCGGAAATTTTCCTTAAATGATTTAGATTTGAGTTGGATGAAATTAGTGGTTTCTTTTTTGTTCTTTCTTTCTTTTCTCCTTCCTTCCTTCCTTCCTTCCTTCCTTCCTTCCTTCCTTCCTTTCTTTTTATTTTTTTTGTTTTTGTTTTTGAATAAAGTGAGTGATCTGTCAGAGCAATAAGCATAAGTAGAATACTTGAACTAGATAATTCTCCTTATGAACAGTGTTTTTACTTTGAATCATGCAGCAAATGAAAAAGTATCTTCTATAAGAGTTACAATTTGTAAAAACTCTATTCAGTGATTATTTTATTTCCCATTATAGTAATTCTTTACAACTATCTTGGATATTGTTTGTGGTTCACAAAACTAATTAATACATGTATAAATAATATTTATTTAATATTACAGAAACATTGACTTTGAAGACTCAAGATAAAACATTGTGATGTCAGTCTTTGGTTAGCAATTCAACAATTATTTCAAATAATTATCCACTAAAAATGATTTTATCCTTATCTAACCTGAGTAGTTTCCATTTATTCATAGAATAAATAGAACTAACCCTTATCAACTTTGTTTGTGACTTGTTTGTCTGGAGTTACGGTGGGAACAACGTGTTTTTCTGCCCTAGGTCATCGGGGAGTAGTCGCCATCTGCGGTGCCATTTAGCATAAGTTACTGGAAATGAACGTAGCATTCTTTCCAAGTTATACTTTCATCACCCCAGAACAAGGGCCTTTCTTGGTTATATCCAGTATGATTAACTGTTTGATTCTTGTGTTCTAAAACCCCTAAGACCCTAGAATTCCCAGAAATACAATATAATATTATTCCCAATCATAGGCAAATTAAACAAGACAACAGGAAACAGCAGCCCCAATTCCCAGGAAGATGAGACCTTGCAAACCTCTTTATAACTCAGTGGAATCCTTGTCAAGCACTGAGGGGAACTGAAGAGGGTGCAGCATCCAGGGTTGCTGAGATTATAAGCATGTGCCACCACCCACACCTAACTGAATGCTAATTCTTAACTGAAATGTGTTTGTCACTCTGACAACTCAGTACCATTTGCACAAGCTTTTTCATTTCCAGGGGTTAAATGTTGCAGATTTCTTATTTCTAAAAACTCTTAGGCTAAGTCCTTAGCATCAGTTGTTCTGGTAACCACATTTGTCTGGATTCTTGTGTTGAATTCATCCTTTCGCTCTAAAATAAAATATGATTTCAATTCTGGAATGACCCAGTTATCCATACTTTTAGGAGAGTTAACTGAGCTAAGGATGTCTTTTAAAGAATTGAGAAACCCAGTCTTCTCTAGATCCAGTAATGATACAAAGTGGATTAATCTTCCCAGCTCTGATGCTCTCTAAAATAGTCACTTACAAAAAATAAAACAACAATGTTCAATCATGAACTTTCTTTCTGGGCATATAAACTTTTAATGACAAATTATCTCAGTATCTTAATTCACATTCAATTGGAAGTAGCTCCCCTTTAGTACATAAATATGAATTATCTAGAAAGTTAAAATTCTTTGTCATTGTATATCTTTATTAAATGGGATTATGAGTTAGTTAAAAGGAGTGTTGCAGTGAATCTTAGATAAGAAATTACAAAGAACAATGGATGCAGACTGGGATGAAAAGTTGCATCAAGGAAATGGAGTTAGGGCTTTCAAAGGGACGTGGAAACAATTTCTGAAAATATAGGACTGCTTTTTGAATAAACAGGCCTTCTGTGTAATTTTTCCAGCAGCACCGTTGTTGTGGATTAGTCAATGTTAAGCGCTGGTGGCCACCAATCTGGTTGCCTGGCTATGACCTAGTTGGTATAAAAGCTCTTTTGTAGAGCACTCCCACACAAACACCTGATTCATTAACACAAGACACAGGAACTAATTTTATGTTAATTGTCCTGAAATGTTTATGTTTTAATTGCAGGAAATGTGCTAAAATTAACAGATTGTTATATTTTACAAATAGTTTTAACTAATGTGCCAAAAAACGAAGGACTTCACATTAGCCTTTACCTTTGGTTAGTTTGGTTCAGCAACTAAATTTTAAATCAAATATGATCTCAGTAAAATCAGTTAAGATGTATTTTATACAAGTAGGAAAACTATTAAAATTTATCAGTTAAATCAAATTTCTGTACTCAAAAGTAAGATAAATGAGGTTGTAGTGATGGTGTTCTTATTATTGAAAGATATTCTTTCAGAATTGTCATCATTAAAAGAGCTCTACTATGCTATCATTGACATTTTAAATTATTTTCTCTTTAAACTTTGTACGTTCTTGAAGCAACATCTTTGTTCTTTTCAAAAACACTACCAAATTTGAAAACTGATTAGGGATTTCGTGCAATTTAACAATATAGGAAACTTTACAATTTTCAGTAAACTTAATTTCAGTATAACTTAATTATGGTTTCAATTAAAAATTCTTATTAAAATTTAAAAAATAGATCCCAAGTGTGAACATTTTCAACTAACCAAAGTGAATATCAAATTAAACGAAACTATATATAACTAGGTTTTGATTTATGTCATATGAACCACCAAAGAGGAAGTGGGGCTTTCACTTGGAAATAATGTGTGAGAAGATGTTGCATTTTTACTAAAGGAGCTATGATGCAGAAGGGCTTAGATAGATATTTGTACAGAGTCAGAACATAGGAAATTGCAAAGAGACAATTTTAAGTTCTAGATCAAAACACAATCTAGAAATATAATGGAATGATTTTCAGTGAACTTCCTATCTAGAAATAGTCAGAGGCTAGATGTTCATCTAGCGATTCTCTACTGAGAATTGAATAAGAGGATGGATGTGATTGTTATTTCTATCCCCAAAATCCTGTCATCAAAAAAATTTGGGTACAAATGAATAAAAACAATTTACCCTTACTCTGGTAACCCCAGTATTTAATCTTGAAAGCAAATAGATTTCAAATTAAAATAAGATATTCTAATAAACTTTCAAACCAGGGAACAGGTAGTGTTTAAGGGAGATGACTATGTACCCATGTTCATTTGGAACAGGCCTTATTTACATAGGCCTGTTATCTGGGCATCATTATTATTAGCATCACATTTCCCTCACAGAAGTATCCTGATGTGAACCCTAAATTACACAGTCATTCTAACTTGTTATAAGCATTAGCATACTGTTTCCAGAAGTGACTCTTCCTAGAATGGACTATGTGGACTGACAAGGACAGTGATCATTCTGACATGGAGTAAAATGTTGACTCTCATTCTAGTGCTCATCCTACCAAATTCCAAAAAAAATCTGTAGGTTGTATAGCTTTGGACTAACAGTTTGCAGATAACTTCTCTAATTCAACGACTTTTTTGACACGCAAAATAAATGCCACTCCTTAAAATACTTCCTATGCAGAGAAAATTAATTTAAAATAAGCTCAGTCTATGGAGATAAAATTGAATCAGAGTTATGACTTCTACTGGTAATGTATTTGCTCTCATCTTCTTAATATTGTGTCTGATTGCTTATTCCTGACTTTATGATAATAAGAAGTCAAGTTCTAAATGGCATACTAATGTTTCCAAGTCTGAAGTTTATTCCATCTTAAAATATCTTTGAACATCTTCATGCGACTTTATACATTTTTCTAAATGCTTTCTAAGTCTAATGAATATTACAATGCAATTTAATACATTATATTATATTAGAAAGAAGGGGAGAGTGATAGACTAGTAATTTCACAGATTTAACCACAAGTTGTGGTATTGTAAAGAAGGCTAAAAATCATAAGATTAAAATAGGATCTGAAAAACTAGAGGAAATGCCAAGATTAGCGAATTCAATTATTCAGTCATTCAGGATTTAAACAAGATGCTACATGTCAATCCAATGAAGTAGCAAGTAAAGACTGATTAAATATCCATTGTCCTGGTCAAGTTTAAAAGGAAGGCCAAAGATAGTGATATCCTCTCACCAATGAGACTGCTTCTTTCTTATTGACTGAGGTACATGAAAAAATGAAAATTCAGTGGGAAGTCCACACCCTATGTTAATTATGCTTAAAATTACATGTGTAAAGTATTTTGAAATCAGGAAAATAGAAGAGGAACATTAGAAGTTGTAAGTCCATAAAGTAAATTTAATCAGACATTTGATAGCAGAAGCTTTTGTTCCATGTCTGAGAGTATAGGAAAAAATGAATATTAATGCATAATTCATATAAATTGCTATACAGATCACTAAACAATTCTATAGTAAAGGTTACTGAAAGAATTGACTGCTTTCTCCTCTGTGATTTTTTTTATAAAGTGATTCCATTTTAACTGAAAAATTTTTATTATTAAACTTCAAAGTAGAAACATTAAACTAAGCAATAGTTTTATATTAAGCATTATATTTAACTACAAACATTATTATTCTATATCCAGTAGCATGTTTTGATTTCATTTGTTTATTTGTTTTTTTGTTGTTTGTATTTTATGTAGAGACATGGTCTCACTGAGTTGTTTAGTGCCTTGTCATTGCTGAGGCTGGCTTCAAACTCAAGATCTTCCTGTCTCAGCCTCCAAGAGCCACTGGGATTACCGGCGTGTGCCACCACACACAGCTGTGATAGGGTTTTTAATTTCATTTTATCTAGCAACTTTAAGCTTTCATAAAATAGAGTATAAAATTATTTAATTTATTAGTTGCAGCAGAAATGAAAGAAAATTATAGAAAGATCAAGTATTTATGCATGTTTATTCTGTATAAGAATAAATTGTCTACATAAGAAAAAAAATATTTATTTTCCAGATTAAGAAATGTTTGTAAGATATTGATTATTACAATCTGATTTTATTGTTGTTTATTCTACTGCACCTTCTCTAGCAATAGTAAAAATGTCTTAATTGTGTTAAGAGCAAAAGTGATATGACATTCTCATCTTTCCCGAAATATCATTATAAAGTAAAATATTATGATGATAACAAGTTTCTTTGCAAGTTTCAAGGGCTAAGTAGATATTCCATCATATTTCCCCATACCATTATTCCTCCAAATCTAAAGTACTCCCATAAAATCATTCTCTCTCCTTTTGAATTGCTCCTTCTAGAGGTAATGTATGTAGTAGACATCTGTGCACCTGATCCTGCCTTATGGTTCCTATGGCATCTAGTTGACCCTTAAATTTTGAAACTATGTTTTCTTTTTATCTTGTTTATGTCTGCCAAGTAGTTGCATGACCAGTGGACATCTTATTGTTCATTAGTTAAACGATAAAGCTCATAAATCAGATGACATCATATTAAGCAAAATATTTCCAAGTATTATGCGTCTTATTTTAGAGAAGTTTTATGTAATGTCAGAGTAAGCTATTGTTTCTGTGAATACTGTAGATCAGTGACTAAGAAGTGACATTTTCAGGATTAGCTATTTACTAAGGTTAAATCTTTCCTCATCAAATACATAAAGAATACAATTTTAACATATTTATCTTCTGAAGGTAATGGTTTACTATAATTCCAGTGCCCCTTTTAACAAGGAAAATATAATTTCTTCATTGTCAAGGGAAAACAAGGACACATGGAAGCCAGTGCTAATCAACTACTTAGTGAGACTTTGTATCTATTCTGCTCTATTTCCTTCCACTGGATTTTTCTAATTTTAGAATTCTCATGTTTTATTTATTTTAGAGAAATAAGCAAGGGTGGAAAGCAATGGGCTGGGGGATGAAGTTGTCCAGTTTTTGGATGTATAATCTGAAATGATGTCACTGAGCAGTGCTCATTTGTGCCAGATGCTATAGTGCACTCATAGAAGTATTTTTTCCTCTAAAATAAAGGGTACTAAAGTACGTTAGCTATGTGGGAAAAATTGGAAATGCATGGTCTAACATGAACCATAACATAAAAGCTGTGTGTAAAGACAGTCACATCCCCCGTGACCAACCTCTCACTCTCTCTCTGATGCTTTCTCAGTCATCTTTCAGGGTGGCTCTAGCCTGGCCAAGACCTGAACCAGAGAAGCTAAAGGCCTTTCTTTTATCTTTTTTTGATGCTACCCCATTCTGGTGCTAAAAGTCAAATCATTCTCTGTATATCCTACATTATACAGTATATAAATTTGACTTTTAACTCCATGCTACATCAGACTCCTAGGGACAGTAATATCAAAAGAATGTTTTCTTCTCTTTTTCTTAAACCTCAGTGGAACCTTTTCCAATACAAACTGCTTGTATTCTTATTTTCATTTTCTTCTGGTATATATTGACTTCTTTCTGGAAAAGACAACAAGTAGGAAAAAAAAAAAAAAAAAACACTTCAGGGAAAGTACATTAGCAACCAACATTCTAAATTTACTTGTTAAGAGTTGTCCAGATAAATGGGACAAGAAAAGGGAATGCAAGGATCAGAAGTAGGCCATCATAAGGAATGAGGACAGGGAAGGTTGGCCGTGGAAGAGGAGGCAGAGAGCCTGGTGTTTATAACCCAGGAGACAACTTGGCTCTGTGGTGATGAGGGGCATTAAAGCAAGGGGAGCCCAGTCTTACAGCCACCATAACTGTCTCCTACAGAGGGATTTTTGGTCCTGTTAGCCATTGTCAGTCTTTGTTCCTTTTATCTGTCTTAGGAGTTTGATCAAGTGATCTGTTTTCTATGCCTGCTTCCAACTTCTTTCATTCTACTATCTTTTTAAAATCCTGTTTTAGTTTAACAGAACCAACACCTGCTATTTTTCTCATTCTGTTGTTTTTCTCTGTAGATTCAGAGATGAATAGAGGAAACATTTCAATTTAACATTTTAAATCAAACATGCATTAATACAGAAGTAAAATTATGATCCAATGCTGGCTGTGTAATCCTGGATAAGTTATATAGACTACTTATATCTCAGTGTCTATATCTACAAAATAGGACTTTAAAGAATTTTTATCTCACAGAAATTTTGTAAACATCAATGAGGTGAACTGTATAAAGATAGTGAAACTGTATCGGAGATGTAGTGAGGATTTGATGAATTATAAAATTAATAATAGAAATATGTGGAGAAAATAATGGGAAGCATTATCCAAGTATCAAATATTTAATAAATAATATCTAGGTTTTCTATTATTTGAGGAAAGTTATTATTTAAAATGTCATTGATAAATAATGAATACATTTAAAAATCTTTGCATAATAACCCTTTTTTATTTTGGTTCATTGTACACAAATGGAGTACAACTATCATTTTTCTGGTTGTAAACAAAGTAGAATCATACAATTTGCATATTCATACATATACATAGGGTAATGAAGAGGGGCAAGGGTGGGGAAGGAAAGATTATAATAATCCTTTTATATAAGAAAGTGATTCGGAACTTTTTTAAGAAAATACCTCTTAAATTCGGGCAGGGATCACAAACTATTTGAAAATCTGATGAAGTATGTGAAATTATTCTCAGACAGTGATTTCATCTTATGAAATAAGTAGCTTCTTCAGTTCCTTTGAAATAGAATTATGCTGGTATAAATGGGATGGGTGATACCGCAACACTCACTAAAGAAGTATATCTTTCTCTGACTTGGGCCTTTAAAATTGGAACAAGGCACAGGGTGTATGAGCCATGAACAGAAGGAGCAAGTAGGTGTCCTGCTCTCAGAGGCTTGGAGAATAATTAAATGAAAATATAACTGGATAGTGGTGGCAGCCTTTGTTTGAAGGATTCTGACTCAGCTTGGAAAATAGCTTAAGAATTTAAAATACCAGTTTGTTTCTCATTGTCTTGTAGTCCTTCATAATTTTATTCTTGACCTGTTGTCTTTAAAATCTGTATTTGTCAGATCTTGTTGCTGGTATGTCTTGGTTCTGTTTTTTTCTTACTAAAAAAAATTAACTCCAAATGTGGTAGCATAACACAGTAAAATTTCACTGTGTCATAAGTCTTTGGGTCAGGAGGTTAGGGAAGACAGCAGGACAGTTCCTCTGATCCATATGGCACTGGTGTACTTGTCCTCCCTGTTTTCTCTTATGTTTCAACACTAAAGTCACTTGGTGGTACTCAGCTGGCAGCCAGACTTGTCTGGAGAATCCAGGTTGTCTTTCCTTCATGTCTAGCCTCTTGATGTGATGGTGAAAGGCTAGGCTGAGCTAGAAAGCTCAACTGAATTGCTGGTCTCTAGAGTCTCCTGCAGAGTGGTCTCAGGGTGTAAAGATAACTTCCAAGGAAGCCGGCTTTCCCTGGACATTGTGTTTCAAGGGCCTGAGCAGAAGCTACATGGATTCTTGTAAGCTAGTCCTGGACATCCACCAGTGCCTGGGATTCAATGGGGGAGATTTTTAGTTGCTATCTCTCGAAGTGTAGCAAAGTATTTGTGACCATCTTCGACCTATCATAGTATTTACCCTAAACTTTGAGTAAAGACAATTTAATCATATTTCTTAGTTCCAGGCACATTAAGATTGTACTCCTGGAATAGCTTTTTTATTTATTTTATCTCCTATTATAGACAACCATTGCAATTTGTTTAATATATGTATTTTAATTGAATGTTCTCTTGAAAAAGTTTACTGTTTGGGGTAATTTATTTTTAATTGGCATAAATAGTATTGGGTTACATATCTCATTATTTTTCTTCTTATTGCACATTGTGATGTAGAGATTCATTTCTTGCTTCTGAAGGCACATGGATGTGCTAAAACGTATTCACTGGTTGAGAATCCACTGCATTTTAACTATTCACCTTTGTTGTGATTGTAAACTGAGTAGCTTCAACTTTCTGTTAGCATGAATTTATTAATTTATTCAACAAATAATATTCAATATTTACTGTGTTGGAGTATACTGTTTGGGGTACATGCAGCATACATATAGTTATGGACTTACATAAGAATCAGGAAGGTAGGATATATATCCAGGAGCAAAATTTCTGGGTCACAGAATTTTGTCAGGTGGTTTTGAGCAGCAAGTGTTTTCTCCAAGGTGCCTATTATCTTTGTTCATGGTGTTTTTTGTTAAGCACGATTCATATTTTTTATGGTTTTTATTAAATTAGTGCTTTACAGAGACACATAAAGGTGAGCTTCACAGTGGTATATTCATATATGTAAATAGCATAATGTGGTCTGTTTCATTCCACTCTTCCTCTCTTTCCCATCCCTTCTCCCTTTCCCTCAATCCCCTTCCTCTGCTCCACTGACATCTCTTCTATTTCCATAGAATCCCTCCCTTCTTTTCCCTTATTTTGGTCTAGCTTCTGCATATGGGACTTGGAATTTCTGAGTCTGGTCTATTTCACTTAGCACGATGTTCAGTTTCATCCATTGATTGGCAAATGACATAATTTCACAGTTCTTTGCAGCTGAGTAAAGCTCCATTGTATATGTGTTTCGTATTTTCTTAATCCATTCAATAGTGAGACAGGCATCTGGACTCATTCCATAACTTGGCTATTGTGAATTGTACTGCTATAAACATTGATGTGCCTATATCACTTTGGTATGCTGATCTGAGTTCTTTTGAATAAATATCAAGGAGTGGGATGGCAGGGTCATATGGTGGATCCATTCCTAGTCTTTTGAGGAATCTCCAAACTGTTTTCCAGAGTGGTTGTACTAATTTGCAGTCCCACCAATATATGAGTATACCCTTTTCTTCTTATCCTTGCCAGCATTTATTAGCATTTGTATTTTTGATAATTGCCATTCAGAATGGAGTCAGATGATATCTTAGTATTGTTTTGATTTGCATTTCCCTAATTGCTAGAGATATTGAACATTTTTCATATATTTGTTGGCCATTAGAATTTCTTCTTTTGAAAAGTGTTTAATTTTTTCACAAACTTATTAATTGGGTTATTTGGTTTGGGGTGTTGAGTTTTTTAGTTCTTTACACATTCTGGATATTAATCACCTCTTGAAGAGGTATTTGGCAAAAGCTTTCTCCCATTCTCTAGGCTCTTTTTATGCTCTCACTCATTACCTTTACAGAAGCTATTTAATTTTATGCCATTTGCTTATTGATTCTTGGTTTTATTACTTGATTATTAAGAGCTTTGTTTAGAACCTGAAAGAAAAGAAAGTTGGCACCTATACCAATATTTTAGAATATTGAACTTACATTTTCGTCTAGCAGTTGCAGTGTTTCTGGTATAATTTTTAAATTTTTGATCCACTTTGATTTGACTTTTGTGCAGGGCAATAGAAAGGCATCTGGTTTCATTCTTCTACCTATGCATAGCCAGTATTTCCCAGCAGTATGTGTTAAAAAGCCTATGTTTTCTCCAATGTATGTTTTTGGCACATTTTTCAAGTATCAAATGACTAAAATTATGTGTTTGTCTCTAGGTCTTCTATTCTACTCTACTGGTTTTTGTGTCTGTTTTTGTGTGAATTTTGTTACTGTAGCTTAGTAGTATAGAAGTTTGTTTGTTTGTTTGTTTGTTTGTTTGTTTTTGGTGGTGCTGGGGATTGAACCCATGGCCTTAGCTATATCCCCAGCCCCTTCAGTAGTATAATTAGAGGTCCAGTAATGTGATGCCTCCAGCATTGCTCTTCTATCTCAGGACTGCTTTGACTATTCTGGGTCTCATTCTTCCAGTGAATTTTAGAACTGGTTTTTCTAGTTCTGTGCAGAATGGCATTGTATTTTAATGAGAATTGCAGTGACTCTGCATAATGTTTTTGGTAGTATTGCCATTTTGATAATATTAATTCTGCGTATTCAAGAACATGGAGATCTTTCATCTTCTAAAATCTTTGATTTCTTTTACCAGTTTTCTATGATTTTCATTGTAGAGGCTTTCCCCCTCCCTGCCACATTTGTTCCCTAGTATTTTATTTTTGAGGCTATTTAAATGAGATAGTTTTCCCAATTTCTCTCACAGAAGATTCATTATTGAAGTATAGGAAAGCAATTGATTTAGATATGTTCATCTGTATCCTTCTACTTGACTCAATTTGTTTATCTGCTCTAACCGTCTTCTGATGAAGTTTTTTTGTTTTCTAAATATAAGATAATATCATCATTTAATAATTAATTTGATGTTTTAGTCAGTGTGTTTACCGCTGTAACCAGAAGACCTTACAAGAACAATGCAGAATAGGAAACATTTGTTTTGGCTCACAATTTCAGAGGTTCAGTCCATGGTCAGCCAACTCCACAGCTCTGAGGAAAAGCATGGTAGAGGGAAACAGCTCAGGACATGGCAACAAAAAAGCAGAGAGAGCTTTGAAACATATCCGCAGTGACCTATGTTCTCCAGCCATATCCTACGTGCTTACAGTTACCACCCAATTAATCCATATTGGTATATTAATCCACTGATTAAAGTTCTCATAACCTATTTTACCTCTAAACATTTTTGCATTGTCTCACGCATGGACTTTTGGAGGACACCTCATATCCAAATCGTAACATTTGACTTCTTTTTTTCTTTATATTCCTTTAATTTCCTTCTCTTTCCAAATTATTCAGACTAGAGGACTATGTTAAATAGAAGCAATAAGAGAAGACATGCTTTTTTTATTCCTGATTTTAGAGGAAATGCTTTCAGTTTTTCTCTATTTAGTGTGATGTTTGCCTTGGGTTTGTCATCTATAGCCTTTAAAATGTTGAAGAAAGTTCCTTCTGTCCCCAGTTTCTCTAGTGTTTTAAACATAGATGGTTGCTGGGCTTTGTCAAGTGCTTTGTTCTGCATCCATTGAGATAATCATGTGATTCTTGTCCTTAAGTCTATTTCTGTGGTGTACTGCATTTGTAGACTTTTCATATGTTGAACCAACCTTGCATCCCTAGAATAAACCCCTCTTGATGGTAGTGTACCATATTCTCATTCTGTTTTTGAATGCAGTTTGCCAATATTTTATTAAGGATTTTTGCATCTATGTTCCTAAGGAATATTGGTCTGAGGTTTTCTTCCCTTGATGTGAAGCGGGACTGATTTTTAAAAATTTTTTGTCATGGGGTGCAGTGGTATAGGCCTATAAACACAATAACTTGGGAGACTGAGGGATGACAATCCTAAGTTTGAAGCCAGCCTTATCAACTTAGTGACACCCTCAGAAATTTAGTTGCACCCTCTCTCAAAATAAGAAATAAAAATAGCTGAGGATACAGCTCAATGGTAAAGCACCCTTGTGTTCATTCTCCAGTACCAAAAAAAGGTTTTTGGAAATATTTTGAATATGCAGTACATTCACCTAATTCAAAAATTAAGACAATATATTGAAATTAATATTGAGAAATCCTTATCACATTGCTACCTACTCTAATATTTTTGCACATTTTCTATTATTTTCTTCTGTATCCTTCCAGTGAGAAATTCTTGATTTTGATGTCTTGAATTTTTTGTTTGCCTTTTGATTTATGCTCTAGACATTTTAGTTATACTTCCCCCTTTAGCATTTTGGTTCCTCATCATATTATTATTAGATTTTTTGTTGTCTTGTATAACCTCAACTATGTCTTGCTCCAATTAACTTAACAATCATATGCAAAGTATGCAATAGTGATTTATTGCTTTTAATACATAGAATCTAATTTTTGTCTTCCTCAGGTTTTTTGAGCAATATGAAACATAAAAATTTTATATATTTACACTGAAACACATTTAACTGAGTAACTTTGAGAAGTTTTTTGTGAATGATTTGGAAAATGTCACCCCAGCCTTTTTTCTGTAGCTTTGGTCTGAAGGAATAAGTTAGGCTGATTTTCATGAAGATCTTGTCTCCCTAAAAAGAACAAAGCAATCATCTCTCAAGTTCAGATTTAAGCCTATTAAACTAGGGTGGCTGCAAAACAGAAAGTTAGTTTCAGAGAAAGTAGAGAGGATCAGTTAGTGAATCATAAGTCTAAATCAGAAAATGTGGAAGTATTTGCTGTGATTCAGATGCACAAAACCGACGATGAGGTCCCCCCTAAGACTGACAGCCTCTGGAACTGGTGCTCTCTAGCAGTATGTGGTCATGTGGCACTAGCAAGTGGATCTCATAGCTGGGAATACTTCAGCTCTGCCACAGGGTTCTGGCTATGATCTGTGGAAGCTCCAGAAGTAGTGGATGTTTTCTATTGAAGAGATTCTACCCTGTTTATGAAATGACCCTCTTCCTAGTTAAATTGTTTGCCTCATGCAAATTTCTGTCGGTTTCCAGGATATCCATCTGCTATTTCTTCCTGAGTTCTGCTCAGAGTGGCGCTGTCACACTCTAGTCAGTATCTCTGTCACCTCATCTCTATCAGGTCAAATCCTGGGGCATGCCAGTTCCATGTGCAAGTGACTGTGAGGAACTCGAAAGTGTTTCATATCAAAGTCTATCAGCCTGAAAAATGAGCCTGTCAGTCCTCATAGGAAAACACAATACCTAGGGGTCCATGGTTCTCCCCTACGGAAAGCTTTGTTCCTGTCCTCAAAGCAATTATTCAAAACCACCATTAACTCAATAACCAGTATTCTTCACGTTTTCACATTGAATATATTAGATCAGTCTCCTGCAAATTAAGACTCTCAAACACACTTGAATACATAAAGGTAATGAGGAGAGGCCTTAGAAAGGAATAAATTTTGCTACTGGCACTGGGGTTTAAACTTGACAATATAGGAATTGAGTCAATCACTGTGCTTTGTAATTGTGTTAGTCAGGTACTCCTAATTATATGTCTTTAAATTTTTCTTTAACCTTCTTTTTGAAACTTTGTTTTGAAACTAGGTATTCTCTCTTAATTATGTGTACTGAAGCATATATTTCTCCTTCTAGTTTTATTTTTAAATATGGCGCATAGAGGTCAACTTTGAGGATTTGTTCTCTAATCCTAGGCTGCTCAGTGTGGACTCAATCAGCAAAATGAGCATCAACAGAACTTCTTAGAAACGAACTCTGAGGTCAGGGCCCTGAAATCTATTTCCTAAGATCATCAAGATTTGTTATTATGATGTGCACTAAAGTTTGAAAACTGCTGTTCAAATTCCTTTCTGTTCAGTGTTTTGTCTGATTTTTGCTTTTTAGCCATGCACAGTCTCAGGTTCCATTCCAGCCCCAGTGTATCAGCGTCTGCATTTTACAAGACCTCTGGTGATTGTTGTACATACTAAAGTTTGAGAAAAATTGCAGAGTAGTAAGAACTAATTGCTCTTATTTTTATATCCTCTGGTTGGCACCTCTAGCCCCTGTAATAAATGTACAAGTTTTTCCAATATTGAATATATTAATTCTCAAATTACTAAGTTTCTTAATATGGTTAATACATATAGAAAGACTTTAATTTGGATGTCAGATCAACAACAAACATTTCAATTTGTGTATGTTCCATCTAGGAAATACTAGCATTATATTTAGTATATTAGCATTATACTAAAAATTTGTGAATTATTGACCTGAAATTCTAGTTTAACTAGGAATCCTATATTTGCTGCATCTGGATATTCTACATATAGATCAAAATTCTCTCTTAGGAAAACCCGTAATTTCTGCCTTCATCAATATGAATATTTGCTAAAATAACCCCACAACTTTTCACATAAGTTTTCACTTCCTTTTGAAAGAGACTTATCCTGGACTCTCCTCTCTCATAAGCCAGTGTCCATATGTCTTTGTACACTGATGTATGATAAAGGAGAGCTTGGCTTTGTGGCCTTCAATAAGAATTAACTGTAAAACACTCTGGACTTGATATTCACTATGAAAACACAAAAATACCATTATTGCACGTTTTTTCCCAACATATAACAATCAGTATTAATTAATTCTCTGTGGCAGTTTGAACTTTTCAGGTACTGAGGGAATACTTCGCAGCCAAATGATTCTGCTTCTCTATCAGGAGTTTCTATTGCCTTAAACTTGATGCACCTTCTCTAGATTATTACTAAAGATTCCTCTGATCTTGGAAAATAACTGGCAACACTTGCCTTGATGTGTTTTCTTTAGATCAGATTCGTCTCCGCAATGATCCTTTCTGAGGATCTGTGTTCAAACACAGATTTAGTTCTGGAAAGGAATTAAGATACTTTTGAGAAGACACCTCTTATTGGCCATCTTTGGGCCCAACTCCATGTGGATATGAAATGCACTTCTATTTGCATGGGAGTACTTGAAGAGAGCACTCTTGAATTTCCGTAATACATCATAAAGACTGTCCTGTTGGTCTGCTGTCCAGAACTTATATAAATTACCTTGGTCAGCAATATCATATTACTGTAATTTAAACTCTTACTACATAAGTACAGTTGATATATGATTTGTGTTTTCTACCAAAAGTCTCATGGAAGAAAATTTAAGGGATATGCTGCTAACAATGCACTCCTCTGTATATTTAGAGTTTGTCATTGGATTCAATTACAACACCAGAGAGCTGTCAATTTAATCACATCACTTTGTCTGAATTGTACTTTCTAGATTCTCTCTTTAAGTTTTGTCTGCAAAATGTATTAAACATAACCCCATGGATTTTGATTTTCGCTTCATTTTTATATCATTAAAATTATTCTCAAATTTTACATCATATTTATATGTATTGACATATTTTAGGAACATAGTCAAAGATTTTTTGGTTTTATCATCAAAGCAACAGTCATATGATAAAATACAGTTTAAAGAAAGTATAAAAAGATAGCTTTGAATCCAAAAATTTAAAAACTAGCTACTTATTTTCTTAAAATGTTTGTGTATATCTTATTTATTCCATCATCTTGACCAAACTGCTGCTTGAGTAAAATGCTATTTTAACTACTGTGATGAAACTTCTGTTGCTTTCTTTCATTAATGATTTTACCACAGGTATATTTATTTGCCTGCTTTTGATCTTTCACATAAATGAAATTATTTTGTTGTATTCCTCTGGAACCTATTTTTGCTCAATATTGTCCTTTATTCATTCAACGGATTGATTTTTATACTGTGTAGAGATCTATTGTATGACTATCTTAATTTATTCATTCCACTACCGAGTATAGATATTTGTGTTGTATCGAACTACCTGTCATTGCAGATGGTGCTTCTGTGGACATTCTCTTCCATGTGCCCTAGTGCATAGGTACATGTTTTTCTAGGACTTGATACTAAAACGGTCAAAGGGCAAGAGTTGTCAGCATTACTTGGAACATGGTAAAAAGTCCCATCATAGAGTCAGGCATAGTGGTGCATGCCTGTAATCCCAGTAATTTGGGAGGTTGAGGCAGGAGGATAGCAAGTTTAAGGCTAGCCTCAGAAATTTAAGGAGGCTACGCAAATTAGGCAGAAACTGTTTCAAAATAATAAAGTCTAGGATATGGCTTAGTGATAAAGTGCCTGGTTCAATCCCAGTCCTTTTAAAAAAAAAAAAAAAAAACCCTCCAGAACATCTACTGAATCCTAATTTGCATTTCAATATATCCTTCCATGGCTGGAAATGGAACCCCTAAACGAGCTCAATTTCACAAGGTATAGCCCAGTGGTTTTTCAAAGTTGTGCCAAATTTTTCAAAGCTCCAGCATTTTCAACAATAAAGGTATTGTCAGGCTTTTAAATAGTATAATATGGATAATGTAAGAATGATATTTTTATATTTTTCTATCTATACACTAGCTAAATTTATATTTACATATCAATCTTCTATGCCATCATTCTTTAAACAAAGATTTTTATTTTAGACTATCAATTTATTTATTTTAGACTATCAATATCTACTCTTCTTTTAAAAACATTTTCACAATTTAATTCATTTATTCATGTTTATTATGTTCTCCTTATATAGTATATAGTCTATATAGTCTATATACTACTTCTTTTTCTTGGATATAGGTATTGAAAATATTTCTACCCTGTTTATGGATTGAAGTTTTGTCTCTTTATGATGTTTTGATTAACTGAAATTCTATTTTTAATATACTCAAATTTATCAAATTGAGCACTCATCAATTTTTCTGTTTTGTTTTTTGGTGTGCTTTGCCAATTTAAATTCTCTGGATATCTAACCCTGCACATTTTTGGAAATGGAGGCAATATAAAGTTCTCACATCCTTTCACATCCCAGCCAATGAATTCCCAAGGGAGGCAGTATACACACAAGAGACAAATCACCAAATGGAAAACAATAATCATTTATTATAGCGAGGCCGATGATACGCACCTGTCCTCAAAGCCAGCATATACAATCTCACTTAGGAACGCAGAGGAAATTTTTTAAAATACACTGTAAATGCAGAGAGAATGACCAACACCTATCGACTTAACAACAAGAAGCAGAGAAGACCAGATATTCCCTGTTCTGCCTGAGGAGCCCAGGAAATCATCCTTTAGAATAATACCCTCAGTGAATACTTGGGGCTGAGACCAATCAAATGTGCAATGCTTTCTTTCACAGCTGGGAGGGGAGAGAAACACAAAGGCAGTGGAGTGAATACAAAGGGTTCTCATGTTCCCTCAGCTGTTGCAGAGTTAGTATGGTAAGATGGAACAGACATTACTCACCTACCCCCTGACATTTATACATCTGTTTTTCTATTTCTCTCTAATAATCTGTGCTATGGCTGACAAGAATGTAGCTGGTCTGACTCTGTTTCATAACACCACTCTATGTCTGCTGTTTATCCAGGGCCCCAGGGGTTGGCCATTGAGCTCTGCTCCCAGAAATCTGTAAAACAGATCTTCATGTAGGATTCATTTCTCACTTAGACCACACTATACCATGGATCAAAAATTCACCATTTATTCTTATTCCAATTTCACATTGTGTTCAATTGTGTTACCAATATAGTTTATCAGAAGTTATGTATCTTCTATATTTTAGTAATAGAGTCCCCCCTACCATTACTAAATTCCTATTGACTATCTTTAAATCTTTGTCCCTTTCTATAATGTAAAGTCAAAGGACTTATAGAATGCATTTTTTTTTCACAATTATTGCTCTCTTCTCAACTGGAAGAATAGTGAAGACAAAAATAACATGACAAGAGTGGATGTGAGGTTGTTAGTAGTCAGGACACTTTGTCATCAAAATATTACAAGGTTTTAAGGGAAATTTAGAACCCTTTGTAACATTTCCTTTGTAGAAGTATGTCTTTTTCTTATTACAATGCAACACAGAATAAAACTGTAATCAATGAATTAGCTATACAAAAAACAACAAAAATGTAAGATTTTGAAAAGGGAGGAGAAATTATGTATCAATAATTTGACAAGATTATCTAGTGAAATAATCTATGCCAGAAAATATCTATTAAGTAACTACAATTGTTTCACTCTCTTTAGAAAATTTCACACATTTCTATCATTAAAAAATACTCTTCTCATGGCAAATAACAACTTCTATGGAATTTTAATGAAAATAAATTTCTGGGGACTTAGTTCAGAGAAAAGTGAAGTTACAATCTAATTTTGACGAAATGTCATTTATGCACTATTTTATGTACTCTGAATAATACTTATCTTTATAACCACCAGGAGATCAAAATATGTGGGCATCTGTCTCAGAGTAGTGAGAACTAATTTGGAATGCCTTTAATTTATTTCTCCTAAACCACAAACATCTAGCTCTTGGACCAAGCAGATAGCTGCTTCCTGTTACAGAAATGAAGAAGCGAAATGTGTTGTTTGTGAAAGACAAGAAGTTTGGATGCAAATGCCCAAGCAATCTTCATTAAGGAATAAATTCATTTGATTGGTTTGAACAAATTGAATAGTAAATGTGCTGTCTCTATGTGGTCTGTTTTAGGCTTGAATGCAGTTTACTGGGTTGCATAATTGATTTTATCTTATGAAAAATATTTGAAGTTACTACCTCTGGGACTCAGCATTCAACATACCAGGCTTCTCACGTTTGGACAGCACTCTGGACACATTTAGCTTCTGTATATTCACAGACCCTTTAATTTCATCCCACAATGTCCTTATCCTTTATTCATCTGAAAAAAAAAATGCTTTCAAGATCTTGTTTGATGGTTGTCTTTTTGCTGAATCTCCTCCCATGGCATTTTTTGCATATCTTCCAAATGGAATATTTATGTTTTTATAAATCTGTAACTCAATTGGAAACTCCTCAAGAGCAGGGACTTTGATTTATTCATATATCATTGCCCAGTTGTTGGTACTACTGCTGTCCTATAGATGAGTGTTGAATGAGCAAATGGTAAATGAATGAGTGAACAAATGAACAAATAAAAGTAGTGTTCATTTATTCAAACACATGTGCACACTACAGATCTGTTATTTATGTCATATCCCCCAATTTAGTCCAGTCTAGTCTGTGAAGTGCTTTAGATTTATTACCTATTAAAAAAAAAAAACATTAAAGGGATTGGCAGTATCAAAGAACAAATTTGTCATTGAGCACATATATGGATGTTTTGCAAAAGATAGATACTGCATTCCACCTCTATTGATCCTAGACTTAAGGAGCATAAATGCTTTGTAGTCAGAATGCTCAAAACTCTGTTCTTTACAAGAATTCTTGTGTTTTGATAAATCTTAATTTCATAGAATCTCTTAAGCAACTCATCTGTAAAATGGGAATAAAAAATTCTGTCCTAGCTACCTAGCAGAAAATTTTTGAGTATATAACCAAGTGAAACATGGTCTCAGGCATAATTCCCTATTTCATTCATTGAAATTCAGGTATCTATTTTTTAAAAATCATGTTCTTTATTAAATCTAATTTTCTAGATACAAGCAGCTCAGATAAACAGCTTGAGGGGGCCTCTTTGCAATACATCTACCTCTTCTAGTCCATCACCCTGCAGTAGAGGTCTCACCAGGACACTAATGTGACTCCTGTTTATAGGGGCTGATTTCTTTGTGTTCAACCTTGCCAACATCTGTGGCCAGTGCTTCTGTTTTCCCAGAGGCACATTAGTGGTAAGGTATCAATTGAAATTGGGCAAGTTTATAAACTTATATTAATCAAGACCAAACAAAGGCACATGCTAAAATGTCATTAGTTCTCTTCTGTGACAACCGAAGTAAATCTATTTACTCACATGTATTCTCAGTTACTTGAATGTTTTCTTGCAATAACACATTAAGCACAGAGGTGTGTGCTGCACCCTTGGAATCTTCCCTGTGTAACACATCTCTTTCTCCTAGCTTTTTCCAAACAGAATTAATCACTAATTATCAATGCTTCAGTAAAATTGCTCAAACCTGGGTTTAAAATGTCTCATTGCTTTAAAACAATCTATTTATGAGTCTGTTTTTCCCCAAATAAAGACATTTTTAAGAACCTTGTTTTTTCCTGTCTGTGTTTCCAGGGCTTCACTAGCTCTGCATCTATGACTCAATAGAGCCTCTAAAAACACTTGATTTTTAAAAGACAGTGAAATTTTAACTTTTCTTTCCAACCCTTTTATAATTAAGTGCACTATGAAAGGAGAAAGGAAAGAAGAAGGCTTGAATACATGGCAGAGAATAAAGAAATTTGAGGACAGAAAAGTCACATGACCTTATTTTTCAGAAAGCTGGGCAATAATGGAACTCTGTTTTACTGTTTCAACATATTACTGAGAAAATGAGGATTTTTCACTTATGGTACTGTGGCTCTCTAGACACATGGGTACTTTTATGCAAAGGACATAGGAAAGAGAGCTACTTCAACAGAGGGCCATTATGGAGAAGGGTCTTAGGAGTGGGTTATTAAGCTTAATATCTTTGGTGTTTGGCAGTATAAGGACTCAGCTATAAAACAGGAAACTTGCTTGTGAGAGAAAAGTAGATTTATTTGCACAGAAAGCAGAAAAGTCTCCAGCCCCTAAAGGGATAGAAAACAAGTTGAGAACAATATAAAAGAAATGGAAGGGCTTTGGAATGATGACATTATTTTAGATACTTGTTTAAGGGCTAAGAAATTGAAAGCCCTGGGTTGGAAGAAAACTGGGTAGTTCTGTTCATTTGGCAACAAGTTTGAGTTATAATGAGATGTATATGAATAATATTTTTTGCTGTCAAATCTTAATTCCTCTCATTTATTTTCTTCAACAAATGTTGAACAAAAGATGGTACTCCCAATCCTCATTGATGCTACCATACATAGGTGAATAAATGTATGAATATGAATATGTGAATGGTGAATATGAATGGTATGAATGGTGGTATGAATGGTAAATAAAAAGAGCAAGGAAATATTGCAATTAAGATACAGTTGAAAGGTAAAATGTATGATGGAAAATGTATAACAGAACATACAGCAAGTGTTATCAAAATAGTTTTAGAAAGGCAGAGTAGTTTTCTGAGTGAAGTGACTACTAAACTAGTAGGAGTTAGCTAGGGAAAAGAGAGACAAGTGGGAAAACGTGGATTCCTGACAGAAGGATCACAGTTTATCCCTGCAGAGAATTAAGAAAGAGCATGATGCTGTCCAGAAACTGAAAGGGAAATATTGAATAAGGTTGGAAGAGTTGAGCAGCAGCATAGACTTTATCTCAAAGGGCACCTGGGTACCAGTGAAGGATGTTTAAGTGGAAAGTGAATGACTCTGGCTGTTATAAAAGAATTGTAGTAGAGAGAAAATTGGAGGCTATAAGATGTGTTGCTCTAAACCAAGTGTAAAATCTTGATGTCCTCAACTCCTATAATAGTGTCACTACAGAGATGTATACAATGTTTAGGAATACTTTGGAGGTAGAAGCAACAAAATGTATGATAGCTTTAAAATTTAAAATTAAGAGAGGAAAGACACAAAGGATTATGGCAGATTTTCTGATATAAGCAAATGGGTATGTGATTACTGCCCTTTTTTACAGTAGAGGCCCCCACAAAAGTGTTTTGGTATAGTAGTTTTAAATGTTAGACAATAAGGACTGAAAAATCCACATCAGTTATTTGATTGCTTGCTGTGTTGTATTTGCAGCTTAAATATCCTCAGTATTGAGAATGCTTCCAGTTTCAATTCGGTTTAAAGGTTGTTTATTGACTTGAACATCAATGAGTTGTCTTTGTCAATGTGATGTGAATCATAATGAATTTATAGTGTGTGTGGAATGCTATAGTATCTCATGCAGTTTTTATAAGGCAAGAATAAAAATATTGTCATGATAATAACAAATATAATTTCAAAATTTCTGAGATTAACTTGAAGAATCATATCTGTAACATAAGTGGAATGAAGAAAACATCTTATTTCTCAACTATGGCAAATAATCTTAAGGGCATCTTCTAGAATGCCCTTTGAGAGGAGATAGACTTGAATGTTTAAATATCCTATGAAAAAGAAGAGAAAAGAAATGTCCATGAGGAAACATAACAATGAGAGATCAAAAACAATATAAATGACTGGGTGTGTGATTGACAGTTCTAACATAATGAAATCAGTTGTCTGTGAGGTTCTGCAAGTTACTACAATTGTAGCATAGGCCTCTCTGATATTATCTTCCATGATTAGAATCCAGGAAAGACACTAGACATTTTTATTTGTTAAAACAAAAGACTAGTTTCAAATGAAGCCTCAGCTGCCACTTGCAGATTTGGTAAAAAGCTACCACTTTTTGCTTTAACAGGGAGAAGTATTCCTTATTTTTGTCTTAGAGGAAGAAAAAGGTGCTAATTACTTTTACAATAGCAGCAACTGTTCATTTATACCTCTTATTAGTCATCGCTCAACTCTGGTATTTTGAAATATTTTCAACATTTCTTCTATGGCTAAACAGAGGCATACAGAGTTCATTGCTATTTCAATTGAATTCAAAATTAACATAGTATGAGTTAATAGGAGAGAGTAGGATAAGGTTATAGAAAATGCATGTCTGCAAAAAATAAAGATTTGCAAATTCCTTTCTTCTATCAATGATTTTGTTCAACAAATGGCAAATATTAAATATCTTTATTTTAAATCAATTTATGTAAATTAAATGTCTTACTTTCAAAGAATAAAGCTTTCTAGATGAAACAGTAAGGTATTTAAGGCAAATTTAGAACAACTGGCTAAAGAATCATTTTAGTTAAACAAAACTGCTTTATTTAATCCCTTAATAATTCATATTTCCTTTGTCACAAAATGAATACGTCAATATGGAAGAATAAATAAAACATTTTTAAAAACATCTGTGAGAAACAAATGCAGCTTCAATACCAGTGATAATCATTGTGAAAATTTTTATATATTCTCCTAATCTCTAGAGAGGAGAAAAAAGAGAAATGTGTAATTTATATACCTTGAATATTATAATTATACCTTGAAGTATAAACCATATTTATACTTCATTAAGCATAGCTGCATGATACTGTATTATAAAGATTAACAAAATTAATTTCTAAATTAATTACCAGACTTCTAGGAAGTGTAAATATGTTATAAACAGCATAGCAGTTAATGTTTTTGGAATTAAATTTCCCTGATCATTTAAATAAATGATAAAAATAAGCAAAAGAAGTTTCCTTTTCCCAAACTCCTGGGCTCAAGCAATCCTTGTCTCAAGCCTCCCCAGTAGCTGGGAGTATAGGCGTGGTGACTGCACCTGGCTCCCAAGTTTCTTCTTGATTTGACAACTTCCTAGATTTCTTATATTTCCTTTATGACTAAATATATGCATTTTGATGTCTACTCATAAAGTATCTATATGATACTTTAATTTTTTTCAGAACCCTTAGGGATTCAAAGATGAGTAACATAGTCAATGGCTATAAAAGAGCATTTATGGATGAGAATGAATGGCAAGCACATAATAGTATCAAAGGGTGGAATAGAAGGAATAGTGGATTAGAGAAGGAATTAAGTGCCACCTGCATATGGAACTACCTAGCACATCTAGAGGTTTCGTTGATTAAATGAACCCCTGCTATGTTTGGAATTCAGAGAACAGATTGCAAGGGACAATTAGAATGGTTAATGGTAGAGATATTTTTAGAGGTATGGTTTATAAAGACAAGAGCCACAGACTTTCTGTTCCTCTTTTAAAAACAACCCTACCGTCAGGTGTGGTGGTACATGCCTGTATTCCCAGTACTCAGGAGAATGAGGCAGGAAAGACCCTTGAGACCAGGAATTTGAGGTCAGCTTTGGCAACAGAGTGGGACTCCATTACAAAAATAAATGAATATACAAATGGGTGAATTAACTAAATAAAATAGAAACATTCCTGGCCTAACCAACATTAAGACCCTGTGGGAAATCAAAGAGTTTTGCCAATTTAAGCCACTGGAAATCATGCACATCAATGATGACTGCCACACTGCAATAGGGGACATTTGTGTCAAGAATGTTTATTTCATTTGTAGAAAGTCTCCTTCTAGGCAGTGGAAGCAGTGCAAATTTTTGTTGTATAGACAGAGCACTCTATTCAAAGTATGGCTATGTTTAATGAGTACTTTTAGAAGGTTTTTTTTTTTTTCAGAGATCCTGGGGAGTTTCTGTCATCGAAGCAAACAATAAGAAAACACACTTTTTGAATATAATTATAAAATAAAATTTTATAATTTATTTCAAATTTTCTGATTAAAAACCCTTGATATAATTAATACTAGGTATCCAGTTGTTTAAAGATTTAATATCCCAATACTTATTAACAAGAGAACTAGAGTGAAATTACTTGTAATTAATTTAGCACTCTGCAGGGTGACCTCTTTACTGCATGAACCTTCTAGTATACCCAACTGGATAAATCCCTGGGATAAGTATCTGGATTTGTTCAGAATATTGAAGTTATTTCCTGGTCTAATGTTCTGAATAACATTTAAACAAAAATCAAATAGGCTTCTTTTAGTTATCAATCAATGAACACAAATTGAAATGATTAAAATACTTCTTGCTTTAAATAATTGATACCTATTAAATGACCCATAATATGCCTGGTCACCTCTGGTAGAATGTCAGTTCCACACAACAAATATACCAAGTTAAGGCAAAGTTCAAGTTGAAATGCTATCATTTTAAAATGCAGAATAGGGATGCAGATTAATATTCATTCAGTATGAAGAAACATGATAATACCACTCCAGATAAATTTTAAGCACAGTTTTATACTGATTACAAAGGAATACCCATTGTGGGAAAAATTTTTAAAACTGCATGTGAAAGATGACGCTTTATTCATAAATTATGGGCAAGAAGAAGGTGTGATTCACTGAAGCTTTTAGTTATATTTAAATGTCTTATTATTTAAAAAATATGAAATTAATATGGTAAAAATACCACCTATATTTTGGGTACATAGTTTATTTTCTCTATTCTTGAAATGTTTTAAAAATGAAAATAAAACATTACAAAACATCTATAAACTCATTAAATGGTTATAATCATTCTGTATTTTAGTGCTGAACTTTAAAGATTTTGTTGTATGACTATCCAAATACAAGTTTTGTTATGAATACAGAATTATAGTTTTTTTATATTTTTTGAAGAAGTGCTTTATACATTTTCTACATGATATATGTTCTATAATGTAGAACATATATATTTTAAACATCCCATTTTCTATTGGGTATTTTAGTTAGTTGGTGTTCTGTTTGTGTGCTTTTGTCACAAGCTAAATTAATATTGGTTTAAGTATTACCAAAGTGTCTTACAGAAACTTTTCAGCAAATTAAAATTAGATTTACACATTTTAAAATTTTGTCAACTACATTGGTGTAAAGTATCTTAATTGCTTTCATATTAGATCAACTTTTCTTTTCCCCAATGTGGAAATGTTTGCTGTTTGAGTTGAAACACTTTTCCGGAGGAATTGTATTGTAAAGCTACCTGGAGTTTGTTTTTAATCACATTGGGTGAGATAGATAAGGAAATGACTGTCATGAGGAAGAAGTTTGTTGTTCAATCCTAGAAACCAGAGGCATGATGTGACATGCAAGGCCCTGTGGGCAAGCAGCAGGGTCGGTCAGGAGGCAGAGAATGGGAACACGTGAGCAAGAGTCTTTGTTTTGGTTTCTCTGGGAAGGAAAGGGCATGGCATTGTGAGCAAGCAGTTTTAGGATTGAGCTCTTTTAATAATTTCAGCAAACTCTCAGGAATAGGGCTATTCCTAGGTATCTATACCAAGCCTGGAAAATTTAGGACATGATCATATTGGCTCACAGTTTAGAACCTTCTAGAGACTGTATGGTCACTGTGAACTCTGAATCGGTTGATTTTCATTTGAAAACCAGGCTTCCTTTTGAGTTACTATATGTAGGCCTCATGTATCTTAAAGTATCAGAACACAGAAAATGAGAAGATATTGGTAATGTACAGAAAAGTGAAGTTGCAGTCATGAATATGTTATATTTTGTCATGAATATATAAGTGTATTAAATATGATTGTGAAAATTGTTTATTCATCCATTTATTAAACAAATAGTTACTGAGCATCTACTGTATGTTAGACATTCAAATATGGGTCAGACCAGAAACAAATTCTGTTAACACTTAACTTGAATTCTGGACTTCATTTTCAAATACATCATACTTCTGTAGATTTCTCATAATTTACATTAATGCAAGATGTTTTAAGACCAAGAGTGGCATGTAGTTGGTATATGTATCACTGTCTGTGTTCTGTACATGTTTGCTTCTTTGTACTTTCAGAATGGCCTTACTCTATGACAGGGGCAATACTATTGAATAATGTGTTGATCATAATTTAGAGGAATTTGGGGCAATTCAAAAACATTTTTGCAGGGACTCAATAAAAAAATAAGTATATTTTATAGTAGAGTTAAAATGTTGTGATGTGTTTCAGAACTTAACCTCCCTTTGCTAATAAGTCAATACACGTATTGGCAAAATGTGATGTTTGAAATATACTCATTATTGGAATGAAATTGCAGGGCTCTTTACCCCCTAATCCAGGAGGTTTTGTAGGGACATGTTGGAAAGGAAATAATCAAATGAATATAAGGATTAAGGCTTGCTGTGTGAGTTTATTTTTAAAATATTTTTTGTTCAGTTGTGGATGGACACAATAACCTTTTTATTCATTTTTATGTGGCACTGAGGATTGATCCTGGTGCCTCACACATGCTAGGCAAACACTCCACCACTGAGCCCCAACCTCAGCCCCTGATGTGTGGTTTTAAGGAGAGTTTTAGCATTGAATTCACAGAAATGGATAACATTATAGTGACAATAGATATTAAATTATTAAGTTTTGCAAATTACTGATATAAATTCTGATTTCCATGGTTTCTCAAATTTATGGCCTATTTCCTAAGGAACAGAAAGGGATTTTATTTCAACTTAGAAGAGGTTTATCAGCAGATGAAATATACTCTCAGTTGTAATACGTGCCTTTAAATATCACCTTCATTTTTATTAACCACAGAGATATTTTGCAGGTGTATTAGGTGATAATATATAACTTGATTCTAAAAGCCTGCATCCTATTTCTATCTTCAAAATGGTAGATATTGAAAAAAATTGGAATGTTCTATATGACCTTGAAATTATAAAATATTCTGGTACATCCTAAACCAATCAGGCAAAATATCATTGTAATCCCATTATTTTATTACCTCATAGATTTCCATTGCTTCAACTTTCTTATGTGGTTAGATTAATAAGATTTCCTTATCCTTCACCTTCTACTTGTATCTCCTCTTAACTTCATTCTCTCATCTATACTCATTTATATAATAACACATAAATTCTCCAAATGCAGTTCAAAAACATTGTTTCCTTTTTTCTTTTTTAATTCTAGGGATCAAACCTAGAGTCTTGTGATTGTTGCACAAATGTTCTACAAGAGAGTCATTTCTCACTGAGTTTACTTGGTGACTACAACTTAATAAAATGATTTTTGATTAATCTCTTTCTTATTATTTTTTTGCCACCTAATGTACTGTATTGATATTGATGGTAATATAAATTATTTTCCAAGACTCTTCTTCTTTTTCTTTTTCTATAGCTAAGGAAAAATCACTATACTATCACCCTAATTTTAAATTCAAAACTAGTTCTTCATTAAACTTCATTAAACCCACAAAATACATGGGAAAAAACTAAATATGCATATATGTTATGGGTTGGATGTGAGGTGTCCCCCAAGAGTTCACATGTGAGACAATGTAGGAAGGTTCAAAGGAGAAATGATTTAGTTGTTAAGAATCTTAACCCAATCAGTGAATTAATTCCTGATGGGATTAACTGAAGTGGTAAGGTATGGCTGGAGGAGGAGGGAATTGGGGCATGGCTATGGAGTATACATTTTGTATCTGGAGAGTTGAGTCTCTCTTGGTTTCCTGATGGTGCAAGCTGCTTCCTTCTGCCACATCTTCCACCATGATGTTCTGTCTCATCTTGAGCCCTGAAGAATGGAGCCAGCCTTCTTTGGACTAAGACCTCTGAAATGGTGAACCTTAGAATAAACTTTTCCTCCTTTAAAATTGTTCTGATCAGATCTTTTAGTCATAGCAGTGAAAAAGCTGACTAAAACAATATACAATGAAATCCATCACTTAGCCTAAAATGATTAGTAAAACAATGTTTAGAAACCTTCCTTTGTAATGATTTCATGTTGAATAAAAATTAATAGTTCACAAAATATCCTCAAAAGCTTGATCATATTTTATCCACACAATAATGTGAAGTTGGGCAGTCATACATATATATTTTATCATGCATATGTAGGTATGTATCTGTGTATATCAATGTTTGTGGTATGTGCCTATGTAATATATATATATCTGTATATGCATGTATTCATATACATAATGGATACATATATTTCTATCTTATTTAGGCATAGTTGTGAGATAGTTCAAATCAGAGAATTTTCAACTTACCATGTTAGAGCCCAACATTTGCGTCTTTTTGAGGGGGAGGGTACCAGGGATTGAGCCCAGGGGCACTTAACCACTGAACAACATCCCTGACCCCTTTTAATATATTTTTTATTTAGAGAGGTCTCACTGAGTTGTTGAGGCTGCTCTTGAACTCATGATCCTCCTGCCTCAGTTTCCCAAGTCACTAGGATTATAGGCATGCACCACCACTTCTCTGAGAGAAGTTGAAAGTTATCAGAGGTTTGTACATAGGAATGGCATGCATTAGAAAGTAACATATCATTCTGTGTGTTTTATCAAAAATAGACTGTAGGTGACCAGTGTAGAAACAGCAGGACCATTTGGGAACCTATTTTGATAATCCTGTTGAAAGATAATGTTAAATAGAGATGTCATGAAACATTAGTATTTCAGGTATATTTTAAAGATACAGTCAAGAGTATTTGCTGGTGGAAATGGATGTGTGTTGTGAAAGCAAAGAATCAAGGATGACTCAAAAATTTTAGACTAGAAAAATAGAAACAGGAATTTTCATAAGTTGGGATAGAAAGACTATGAGAGGTTTGGAAGGAAAACCATGAATTTAGTTTTGAACATGTCCAGTTTGAATTGTACTTCAGACATCCAGGTGGAAATGTTAAATAGACTTTTTGATATATGAGTCTAGGGTTCGGGAAAGAAGTTCAGGCTATAGATTTGGGATTCACCAACCTGTAGATTATTTGGGATTCACCAACCTGTAGATTATTTTAAGGTCAGAACACTGGATGAGCCCACCAAGAAAATGGATATAGAAGACAAAAAGATCTAATAAATGTTGAGTACAGAGACAATTCAAAGATACTACTAATAAAATTAATTCACTTTTCAAAAGATGTCTGAGTTATTAATTCAGCACATTGGCAAGAAAACTGTATAGTAAACATTATTCTTGAAAATTCCCTAAGTCACCCATAAATTTCAGTATATATTGATTGTTTTAATAACAGAGGTTGGCAAACTCTGGTCATGTAAACAAATCCAGTCTGTTATCTGATTATTATGAGCTAGGAATGTGTTTTGCCTTTCTAAATGACTGAAAAAAAAATAGAATATTTTATAACACAAAAAATTTTATGAAATTCAAATTTTGGTGTCTAAATAAAACTTTATTAGAACACAGACATGCATATTTGTTTATGCATATTTGTTTATTGTTTTGTATAGGGTTGATTTAGTTGTGCAAGAGCAGAGTGAATAGTTGCAGCAGAAGCTGCATATCTAAAAAGTATTGAAATAATTACTTCTGCCTCTTTACAGAAAAATTGTCCAATCCCTGATTGAGACAATTCTATGCAAAAGTATGTAACAGTACACTAAATAATGAAATGTTTATGTGTGTCTGTGTGTGGTGTGTAAGTGTGTGTGTGTGTGTGTGTGTGTGAATGAATGACAATTCCCCAGGATTTTTAACTACAAAATATTTTAAACACTTCTTTTTGATAGAACACATAGTATAATTTGCCTGAGTTAGGGTCACTGCATTTACTGTCAGCCTTAAAAATCTGCCATGTGTCAGGAGCTTTGCATGCAGTTTTGCATTTAATACTTGCTATCTCCATTTTAGAGATAAAGAGGGTAAAAATCAGAGAGACTGAAGAAGTTATTAGAATATAAATTCAAGTTGATCTGGGTCTCAGAGAGACTGAAGAAGTTACTAGAATATAAATTCAAGTTGATCTGAGATCTCCTTAACTCTACCACAAACTCATGTGGAGCTAAATACACAGGGTGTCAATATCTGAACATCATATGCAGCTCTTGCCAGTTCCTTTTACAGAAGGTTTTTAAATTTTGGAGAATATTCAGAGATGTACTCAAAAGTAAGATGAATTATTTTTTAAGTAAACATTAAAGTTTTGGTAACTATCTTAGAAGATTAGAGCTGTATTTTTTTAGGGAGTAGGGAATTGAGTGATAATAAATATACACATTTACTGATTCATAAATTCATTCATTTTTAAGAAAGTGATTTTTCTTGTTTTGTCTTTCATGCTTTTATTACTGCACTAAAATTATAGGTAGTAATTGGGCTCACTTTGACCTAATCATGCATGCATGAATTTTAATCTGCTCCATTTCATTCCATAGTGCCTCTTTTTTCCCTTCCCCCTTCCTCCACCTATTCTTCCTCTAAGCCACTGGTCTTCCTGTTATTTATTTATTTAATTTTTAAATGGTACTTTATCAATATAAAGGTGGAATTTACTGTGGTATATTTATACAGAACATAGCATAACTTTGTCAAATTCATTCTGTGTTTCCTCCCTTTTTCCATTCCTCCTTCCTACCTCTCCATTCCTTCTTCTACTCCACTGATCTTCTCTATATCCTCATGAGATCTGACACTGCCTGATCTTCCAGTTTCATTTTTTCCCTTAATTAGCTCTTGCTTCTGCATATGAGAGATAACATCTGACCCTCGATTTTCTGAGTTTAGCTTGTATCACCTAGTATGATATTCTCCACCCATTTACTGTCAAGTGCCATAATTTCATTCTTCTTTATGGCAGAGTAAAACTCCATGGTGTATATTTACCACATTTTCTTAATCCATTTATCTACTGAAGGGCACCTGGGTTGATTCCATAATTTGACAGTTGTGAATTTTGCTGCTATAAACATTGATATGGCTATATGACCTATAGTATGCTGATTTTAGTTGTTTTGGGTAAATATTGAATGGGATAACTGAGTTATGTGGTGATTCCATTCCTAGTCTTTTGAGGAATCTCCATATTGCTTTTCACAGTGGTTCTACTAAATTCTTTTTTTATGGAATGAGATAAAATCTGAATACAGTTTTGATTTACATATCTCTCATTGTTAGGGAACTTGAACATTTTTTCATATATTTATTGGCCATTTGTGCTGCTTCTTTTGAGAAATATATGTTCAATTCTTTTGTCCATTATTCATTGAGTTTTTGTTTTGTTGTTAAGCTTGTTGAGTTCTTTATTCTAGATATTAATCCTCGGTTAGAGGAGTAACTGGCAAAGATTTTTTTTCCCATTATGTAGGCTCTCTTTTCATGCTCTTATTCATTCTATTTGCTGTACAGAAACTTTTAATTTGATGCCATCCATTTATTGAGTCTTGGTTTTATTTCTGAGATTCAGGGGTTTTGTTTAAGAAGTCAGTGCCTGCACCTATATGGTAGAGTGTTGACCCTGTTTTCTAGAAGTTGCAACATTTCTGGTCTAACTACTAAGTCTTTGATCCACTTAGGTTTGACTTTTGTGCAGGGTGATAGGTAAGGATTTGGTTTCATTCTTCTACATATGAATTTTTTATTTTACCAGTATCATTTGTTTAGAGGGCTATCTTTTCTCCGACACATGTTTTTGGCACATTTGTCAAGTATCAGACTGAAACCATGTGGGTTTGTCTCTGTGTCTTCTATCCTCTACCACTCATCCCCCTGTTCATTTGATGTCAACACCATGCTGTTTTCCTTACTGTACCTCTGTAGCATAATCAGGAATTGTGATGCCACCCAGCATTGCTCTTCTTGCTCAGGATTGCTTTGACAATTATTGGCCTTTTATTCTTCCAAATGAATGTTAGAACTCTTTTCCCTAGTGCCATGACGAATTTCATTGGTATTTTCATCAGGAGTACACTGAATCTTTATAATGCTTTTAGTGATATGGCCATTTTGACAATATTCTGCCTATCCAAGAACATGGGAGGTCTTTCCATCTTCTAAAGTCCTTTAAAATTTTTTTCCTCAGTGTTCCACTGTTTTCATTGCAGAGGTCTTTCACCTTCTTGGTTATATTTATTCCCAGTTTATTTTTTGAGATTATTGTTAATGGGATAGTTTTCCTGATTTCTCTTTCAGCAGATTCACTATTGAAGTATAGGAAATCTATTGATTTATGAATATTGGTCTTATATCGTGCTACAAGAAAGTGGTTTTAATATATTGTATTAGGCTTTTTGCTGGTAATTGGCTATAAAATTGTAAATAACACATTAGCACAAGAAATTTCCAAACTAGCAGACAAGCAGACAACTTTATTATGCCAGAGATAAGGATTAAGGATTAGGATGTGATATTATTGGCCTGCTACATTAAATTACTAGGTTTTACATTTTAAAAAGAAGTATATTTGAGTATACATTACTAATGTTTGAAATATACATTAATCCAATCAATAAATAACACTATGTCCTTGCCTAGCATGCCTTTTACTGCATCTGGAAAATAACGTTCTGACTTGAATGAACCTTGCATATGATGATGTCTTGGATATCCTTGATCTTCCTGAATATCTTATCCCAAATCATGGCTACCTCATTGATATGAACAGTGAATAGATAACTTATAATTATTGAAATAATTAGAAAGAAACAAGAGTCCTCCCATGGATTTTGATTACATGAGATACAATGGATTATGAAAATGTTTTGGAAAACAAAATTTTATGGACTACACAAGCTTGGGAAGATAGCTGCTCTGACTGTTTTTACTGTGACTAATTGAACCCCTGAGAAGAACATTTTGCATTTTGAGAAGATATAATTCTGTCACTTGTGTCTATTTATAGACCGAATATTTCAGTGAGTGGCACCCTGGTGGTTCTGAAATATGAATACAGCTCCAAATACACACTCTTTTTCTCTTCTTGTAGGCCTTAAGACCTATTACTTGATATAATATGGATTTAAGGATTTTTTGTGTTGTCTCTGTGATCTTTACAAATTGCATCCCAATTTTATTAACCTCAAATCTAAAATTTTCTGCTTTTAAAACACACAAGACTTTGTTTGCAAATTGCATAATCACATGGCATAAATTTATAGAATTTAAATGAAATTGCCTCTATTACTACTTAGCTAACAAAGGGAGTTCTTGCTTGTTGTTGACTGACTTGACAGATACTTTTAAAAAGCCATTATGTCACTGATTTTTGTCATCCTTTTATCTTTGAATAAACAAATAATATTCTGACAGTGTGAAAGGACGTTTGAAAATAGCCCTGAGCTAACATTAGTGCTTTCTCAAATGAATAAAATAAAACTAATAAAGCTATTAGTTTGACAATATAGAGACATTTTTTGTAATAGATTTTATCCAAATTCATTGTCCCACTTAATCTTCATAAAAAAATGTAATATTTGTCCCTATTGTTTTCTCTGGCTCCAGATAGTTGAAAAGTCTGTGGCTACAAAATTAAGAACTAGTAGAGGGTCTGGGGGTATAGTTCAGGGGTAACACACTCGCTTAGCATGAACAGGGCCCTGGCTTCAATCTCCAGCATTAGAAAGATACAGAGAGAATAAGAGTCAAAACCAAACTTATGTATTCTTATTCCATTTTTTGTTTTCAATAATACAGACTTTTAGCCCAACTCTATTCCATAAAGACAAATAATGTCGTTTCTAAGCATTTTCATTATGTCATCACCATTTCATATTGCACAAACAATAACTAGTAAATTTAATAAGCTTGAGAGACTAGAATTCTAAAATGATCTATTTTTAATTTAATTTTTAAATTTTTTAGACTTAAATTAAGTTTTATTTTTTTATTGGTTCTTTGAAGTTATACATGACAGTAGAATCCATTTTGATTAAATAATGTAAGCATTGAATTTATCTTATTCTAATTAAAATGGGACTACCATTTGATTTAAAATCAGCATACTATAGGGACACAGCCATATCAATGTTTATAGCCACACAATTCATATTAACTAAGCTGAATCCAACCTGGGTGCCCTTTGACAGATGAATGGGTAAAGAAATTGTGAGATTATATATATATATATAATATATATCAATCAATATGAATGTTCAACCATATATTCAACATATATAAATATCAATCAACATGAATATTCAACCATAAAGAAAAGTGACTTTTTGACATTTTCCCATAAATAGATGGATCTGGAGACTATCATGCCAACTGAAACAAGACAATCCCCCAAACCAAAGATTAAATATTTTTAATTTTATATGGAGTTTCAGAGGATGCAGGATATATCTGAAGCTTTTGGGAGAGTTACCTAAGATTTGATGATGGAATCCAAGCCCACTGGAGAATAGTATAAGGTTCAAAACACTGTTTTAAAAGAGAGGAAAAATACAATGACAAGTGGTTGTTTATAGATAAAATACAACCTCCATAAGCTTTACAACTTTACCTCAGATCAGAAGCAACTTTAGAATCCATTATTTGGGTAATTCCATCAGTAAGGAAAGATTTGTCATGAGCAACTTTTGCATTCCTCCTGAAAAAAGTCTTCAAAATGACCTTAGATAAATACAAACTTTACTCCTACCAGTATTGTTGATGGATAAGTGATTACTTCTAGCCACTAGTATTTTTCCCTGATTACTTAGTGCATAGAAATCATATAATAATATGGAATGCCAGAAGCATTAAAGAGGTTGTCCCCTGAGAGCAAAAATAACCCCTCAGAAAGAACCCAAGCTCACTGACTAGTCCAACAACTGCTCACGTTGCCTGAATTAAGGGTTTTACTCCAAGAACTTGTCCCACTCTAGGGAAGCTGGTGCTCAAGAGAACTTTCTGTGGTGATGAAACCATTCTATAATTCTACACTAATCACATGTGGCTATGGAGCACTTGAAATGTTCCAAGAATGATTCAGAAACTGAACTTTTAATTTGACAATTTGAATAGAACAGCTCTAGAATAAAGAAAAGGTAACGTGGTTGGCCTGAAGCATATTCTAAAATTGAATTGATTTGAGGCCCACTAAAGAATATTTGAGTAACACAAGCTCCCAGTAATTACAGAGGTCCAGTGTTTGTGGGATCTTCTAGTTTTGAATTGAAATCCTCAGAGATAGCTATAACAGTTAACTTACTCTCAGGTTTTAATGCCTATTCCTGTGGTACAACATTCAAGTCAGTATTTCCTGACAATTTTCTCTTTTACTTCTTCAGCTCTCAGTGGAACGATTTACCTCAAATTTCTCAAAATAAGAAAAGCTAAAAAAAACTTTGCACATATTCACTTGCTTTCCTCCCAATCCATCCCACTCAAATTATCCTAAACCTCTATCCAAAAACTTTTAATAGTCAACAATAGCATTATTCTTTATCATTAAAGTTAATATATATTAATACTTTTATTTTTACATGTAGTCCAGCATGGTGGACAGTATAGAAACTTCAGTGGTGGTACTCAGGTCTAGCCTAACTAAAGTCTTAAACTTAGAAATGTCATTTTACCTCTTCCAATTTTATTTTCACATGTAAAAATAAAGTATACTCATATCTACAATTATTTTTCCTCTTAATTTTTCTGTCTTTCCAACTTTGCAAATCACTCTGTGGTTTGATCACTCTCCAGTAATTTGCCCAATTAATTAGTTGTTAAATCTGATCTCTCCACGTCAGTCTGTCATCTACGAATTTTGTTTCTCTCTTGGTTTTGTGTTTGTTGATGATATCAGAGCAAATACAATTAAGAGATCATATTATCATGCAAAAGTCACAGAAGAAAAATATTTGGTCTTTTCAGTTCTATTCCACTGAAATGGTGAAGACTATAGTTATGGATGTCCAAAGAAGGCAAAAGGGATTGGTCAGGGACTGCTGTGGGTTCTTGATATGTGTGACCTTATTTCACATTTGGCATGACTCTCAGAAGTAGGTAGTGGTGTTATTTTCACAGTAAGAAATTGAGGTTATGAGAGGCAGAGTGCAAAGATCACATAGGTAGGAATTAGTGCAGCTGGCTTCTGTATCCGGATGCAACTGCCTTAAAGTCAGGATGTCCTTCATTATCCTGTGTGCTCAACCTCAGGTCTGTAAACACACCCACAAACTGTTTAATGATCCCAAAGAAAGAGAAGTTTTGGACATTATATTACACACCTTTCAGCAGCTGCAAGCCAGGATAAAATGGAGGGCTGCACCACACCTACAAGCCGGAGAATATGTAGGATTGGTAGCATGGCCAGTACACAGATGGATTCACTTAGATTTTTTTGAGTACATTCTGATGCTTTGAGTACATTCTTTTACTTTACAACCAAGGTCACTCTGCTTTGATTCTCATTTAAAGACTAGAGATAAGGATAGTGGCTAGTTCCCTCTTGATTTCCTTTCTTCACATTCTTTAGAGTCCTTCTATCACAGGAAGTTTTACTAGGGACTCGTTAGTGCATATCCCAACATCCCACCCTTTAGTGCCTTGTTAGCCTTTTAATGTCCCTCACAATCTTATACCACCCCATGTCTTCCATAAAGTCCTCAGGATAGGGCTCCAGGAGCATATGGCATCTATATCTTACAATAGCAGTACAGAGAGCAAGAATCTATCAGAAAACATGCTAAGGTAATTAATATAGCATTGATTTGCTTAGACACTTCGGTTAAAGAATGGGAGATATTGTGATTTTAGTATAGTTCTATTTTATTCAAGTCCACTACATTTTTCGGGTGGGTTGAACTACCCAGGGAAATCCTTGTGCTGCCATCACAGGGAATTCTGAGCAAATGCAACAGTCTGTCTGGTTGGCATGATGTGTAACTAACTTCTTAACCCAGTCCAGGATTAGATTGCTTGTTGCTAATCTGTTGAGAATATGCCAAATGTTTAACAGGCACCAACAGTGGCAAATCAGTCCATGAGGTAGTATACATGGCACTGTGTGATCTTGTGTCAGTAAAGTGGCCTTCACAGTAGGCATATCTGTGCAAGTATATGAGACCACTGTATGTGCACTTCAGGTTGTAGAAAGAATAAGGTACCTCTGGAATATATAACTGCTATAAGCTGATACAAATTGTTCCTTGGGTGATGACGCCCAGGAGTAACATCACCTGTACTTGTGAGGGTCAGGTTTCAAACACAGTAGGCTTTACTTATATATGTAGACATTCTCCACCCTCTTTCCCTCTTCTTGAGGAATCAGTAAGGCAATTCTGGTGGCTTACTTGTACTGTGCATAGCTACCTCATATTCTTGTCTCTGATGTGATGTCTTGAGGAGCTAGCCACAGTTGTTAAGTTGTTACTTGTGCCCTAGACCAGTTTAAGAAAATGTTCAATGGATGTGCTTTGATCTGTAATTTTAATGCTGGTGGTCATGGGTGAGGTAACATTGAAACAGCTAGAGGCAACTGTTGTCTGGGTTTCTCATTAGTGTCCTCAGTACCTCAGTAGATGAGCATCTCACCCCAGCATTGAGTTATTCTCAATCTTTAAGGCCTGTTTTAGCAATCCGTTCATTCTATTTAGTAATCCAGCCCCTATTGGATTGTATGGCAGATGTAAAGTCCGTAATATGCCCTGGTCTTGAGTTCACTGTTATAAGTTATGGCCTGTGAAATGAGTTCCTTGGTCACTCTCAATTACCTGTGGTGTGCCCTTCATGGTACTCAGTGTGTTAATTGTTGTCTCCTGATTCTCTCTTGCTGGGGAAGGCATGCATCAAACCTGTAACTAACTCTCCACACAAATCAAAGCATATTTGTCCCCTTCTGATAAGAGGAGAGGGCCAATGTAGTCTATCTACCATCATTGAAGAGGGACATTACCTCACCTGATATGTGCCTCCGTGGCATCCTGTCATCTGAGACAGTGCTGAGAGCAGTCAAAGGCAACATAGTTCTGGCATGCAGCAACATCAGATTTCTTTACTGGCAGTCCCCAGCATGTCACAGCTATCCGCATAGTCTTTTAACCTATATGTTTTCATCTGTAATGTAGCAAAATGACAATTTCCTCTGCTGGTATTTCCTTCAATCATCATATCTGCACCAGTTGCATGACCTTGACTAGTGCTGCTTTGATGACTCCATAGGAAGAAGGAGAGCTTAAGTGGCAGAAAATTGTTTTTCCAACAGGCTGTAATGTTCCTCCACTTCCTTGCATAACAGTGACCAAAATCCAAGGGGGGTCTTATGTCCCTTAGTAGACTACCATAAGCCCCACCCAAACTCATGTGGAGTGATATGGATAGTAAACTCATAAGGTTTTGATGTGTCTGATATCCCAAGGGTGTGTGTCTATTTTACTGTTCATTGATCTGATTAAATGTCTCAGTATGCCAGTCAGTTTAGTTCCATATTGTACCCCTGCTACACACATTTTATACACACACACATTGAGCCAGATGAGGGACGAAAGCTGTCCAACAACCCAGTAGCCCTACATATTGTTATATTACTTTAGTATGTTGGGAAGTGGACAGACCTGAACTGTGTCTACACCTGACTAGACAACACCCACAAATTTTAATGATAAAAAGGGATCTGTATCTTGTCAAGGTTTCCAGCTCATCCTATCTTTTGCAAATAAATCTAAAGCATGGGGCAGGGGCACAGCTCTGGTGAGCACTGAAAGAGAATCAGATGTGATCACTATGTAGACATTTTTACCAGAGGAGTTTGAGACCAGATTTGTCACCACACTGTGGCAAAAGGTGGAGCAATGGAGATGTCCTTGAGGTAAATGGTGAAGGTTCATTGTCTGCTTTCCCACATGAAGGCAAATGGATCTGGAAGACTTCAACTGAGGACATTTGAGACTCTGGAGTAGCAGTAAGAAAAGGTTTACAAAATATATCAACAAAAATACTTAAAAACTTTTAAATAAAGTGCCCAAGGCACAATGCTTCATTGATGAGTGTGTGTTTGTGTATATATACACCTATATAACATACATATGCTATATATTTACACAAACATACACACATATATATACATATATATACTAACAATATACATATGCATGTATGCACATATACCTATGTGTGTATATATACATACATATACACATATATATGTACATATGCATAAACATATACATGTATACACACATATATACGTGTGTGTGTGCTAGAGAAGGCATTAGCAAGGTTTAGAATACAATTGTATGTTCCCAACTGAGTGTTAAGTTCTTCCAGAATGGTGGCTGTGTTGGAAATGACCATATAAATAATATTGACCATATAAATAATAAATGACCATATAAATAATATTGTATAATTCACTGTCATGTGCCAAATTCCATCCTGCTTTTTTACAGGGATTGTGTGGTGGGTGAATTGTGTTTACTTTAGCCAATTCATGTATGGTCCCCATTATCTCTTGAGGGACACCATGGAGCTGATATTATTTGTTGACAACAATTCAGCAGGGTGCAGGTGAAACCACAGGGGTGTGTTTAATGTGCCCTCTTAATATTGACTTTATAGCTGACACATGCTTAATCTCCAAGCAACACAAATGGAACTTCCCTAGGGTAGTTTATAGACATTTACCCCGTAAGAGATCAACACTTACAATGTATTGAGGAATGGGAACAATGAACACCAGGAAGCATGTGGTTGGCAGGCATCCAAATTGCAGCATCAACATTACAGCTTGGACTCTTTCTGTTTTTCCCAGATATCTATTAGTAGCCCTTAACCTGGCTGAGTGTGGTAGCTCATGACTGTAATCCTACAACTTAGAAGACTAAGACAGGAGGATTACAAGTTTGAGGCCAGCCTCAGCAACTTATCAAGGCCTTAAGCAACTTAGCAAGACCCTGTCTCAAATTAAAAAATAATAAGGACTGGGGATGTAACTCAGAGGTAGAACACCTTTAGGTTCAATCCCTTGTACAAAAAAAAGATGAGAAGGAAGGAAAAAAGGAAAGAAGGAAGGAAGGAAGAAAGGAAGGAAGGGAGGGAGGGAGGGAGGGAGGGAGGGAGAGAGGGGAGAAAGGAAATTAAAAAAAGAAATAAAAAAAGCAAAATAGCAGGAAATCTGCCTGAGAATTTGTCAGGATTACATATATATCCATGTACACTCAGCTCCTGTATCCACCAATGCTGTAACTGAATATTTTTTGAAGACCAATGCATTGACAATTGTATATATGGCCTCTGGTCCAAAGACATGGCCCACACTTCTGAACCTTGACCTCCCTCCTACTCATCCCACAACGAAGAACTTGAAGATTCTTCAGGAGAAGCTGTGGACTCTGCTTTCATTGTATCTCCTAATAGGAAAGACTTGTCTTTGTTTCCTTTTGGAATAGGAGTCCAGTCTACTTTTCTGATTCCCTTTTCTTTTCCTTCTTGAGAGCTAATGACTGAAATCCTTTGTTCTTTGACAATTGCTTCCATAACTACCAGGATGGCATTAAGTTGATTATCAATTTTCCTTCCATTCATTCCTATTGCTGTTAAGTCTGTTCAGATTGTTTACAAGAAATTCAAAGAGGTCCTTCCAATTTGAGCTGGGATTGACATACTCCCTTTTCTGCTGCAGTCTTTCTGTCTCCCATGTATCTGCTATCAGTTGTGCTGCTTGCTGGAGAGGTTCCCTTACTAATGGACATAAAATATTGATACCAAGGTGCCAAAAATGGATGCAGGAGCCACATGTAGCACTAAATCCCTCATTCTGGCAGTGAAACTCATACTATTTGGTCCTGGGAAGGGCTGAAAGTAAAAGACATATTTCATTCCCAATTCCTGCAAGTTGGTCTTAATTTGACAACACATCATCAAATTAAGAGATATTCTCATGCCCACAAGCACCTGTGTGATAGAGGTTCAGATGCCTCTGGGAATGGGAATATCTCTAAATTTGATAACTTATTGTAAGTGGCAAAAAAGCGACCAAGCTAATAATGTCCTCACACTTTCATTTGCAGCACTGGTGAAAGTTGCTGACATGAAACAGGATGAGAAGTTACTCAAGTCATTTTAGATAATTCTAGACCATTTGACATTATCTCATTTGTTCCTATGTACCACAAGCAGAGCAGCTATGACAGCCCACTTTCTTTTGTTTTCTTCCTGAACTTGGTCCCAGGTCCACGAGCTGTGTGGGGGTTACACAGTCTCATGGTGGTCTGTAAACATCTCTCCTGTTGGAAGTAGATCTGGATAAGCCCCCTTAGGCTGCTTCTGCTGGGTCTTTAACTTTTGGACCATCAGAGGTCTAGCTTCCATTATTGTTTTATCCTCCACCTCAACTTCTGAATCATTGGAAGTACTAGATTCTCTGAATGGGTCCCACATTTGAGGGTTTTCACTGACCACAAATGCCCTGATATGGGTCCTAGGTCAACAGTGTTCCCTTAGGTTAGCATAGTGGCAGGCCATGAACTGCAGGCATTTGTCTGTAAGTTTGAAAAGCTATGACGGCACATTCCTGCTATCAACCTATGCTAAACAAGCATCTTCTTTTAGTTTAACTGTCGGTATTCTTGGTATTCTTCGAGGCTAAGCCTGGGTGGCTAACTCCTGGTCTCTGGCTAACTTTAAAGCACACAGCAGGGTCCTTGAAACCATTGCAGTTCATTTGGCATTTTTTATTTCCTTTCATTTCCCAGGACTACTTTGGATTCCTTTCGCTTTCACATGACTACTTTAGACGCTGCCTCCAACACCTGCAGCACCCCTCTTTGCCTTTTGGGGTATCTCCAACTGCACACAAAGGTCCCTACCCTTCCAATAGGGAAGCCATCTCAAAACACATCGAGGCTCATGATCCAGTTCAGAATTTCCCTAACAAACTCCATGTCCCTTCCCAACTTCAGAGTCAACTTATGTGCCTCTTTGGAGCCTACTTCCTATTCCAATTGTTCAACCCCACAGCTGCAAACACTCCAGTACACTGGTTCCCAATCCCCCCCAAAAATCTTGGAAGACCCAATAGGGGGAGTCATAAAATTTTGGACATTTTGTGAGGAAGCAGAGCAGCACCAAGGTCACTGAATTATCAAGTATTGGAAAAAGACCTATAACCTTGGTCTTGTTTCTAATGCCTGGTCCTTAACCACCCTACATTCCTACCACACACTGCTGTCTATGGTCTCTCACTTTAAATGACTTCTCAGTCAATTGAGAATGGAAAGAACCTATTCTTGTGAATTGTTTCCTAAATAGTTTCCTTAGCACATTTATTTGATTAGCCCCTCTTAATATATTCACTTCCAATTTAAGAGTGTTAATACCACTTAGTGGTTTCAGTGTTAAAGTATGCTTTTGTTGATTGCTTGTTTTAAGGATACTTTTCATTTGCCAGAGTTTAGAGTCAAGAGGGAAGAAACACACACACAGTGTTAGGTTTCCTTGCATGTCCCAGAACCCCTTTGAAAAACAGTGTTCGTTTCCTCCTGAGAGGAGCACTGACCCTAAAGTCTGTCATATTCATAACAAAGCCACAGCATCTATTTCATGTTTGGGCCTGGGTTTCCTCTGATGTGCTATGCATTGCTTCCTAACTGTGCATCCCAGCAGGGGAATCTATTTGAGGAAGTCCCAATACCATTTTATACTAGACAGTAGGAAAGCCTTCACAAAGCAGTCACTGACACTTTTGTTCTACGAGGTCCTGGAAATGCACTTGAATTTCTGGCCCTCTGGAGTCTGTATGTTATTCAGAGGTGAGCATTAGGGATGAAAGAACATAGTCAGAATCAAACAGAGCTTTTCCAGAACTTTTTAAAGGGTCATAGAAATGAAAAGACTGGTGAATTCCTTCAGATAATCCTACCTTTCTACATTTTTCATAAGCTTTTTAGAAATAAATACTAAATTTCAAGATTACCTGTTTCAGTTCCCTTAAAATGTTGTAAAAAACATATCACTTGAGATCGCCATAACATTTGAAAATATTATAACAATTCATACATATTTTATTAACCAAATACAAATATAGAGAATACTAAGAATGTTCCAACAAATGTCCACAAGAAGTCATCAGTCAACAGGATTGTATAACCCAGAGAGAAAAGCGTAAAGTCAGAATCTAAAGATCTACACTTAATTATCATCATCATCAATAATTAGACACATAAAAGATGCAACATGTCATTGCACTTACCCCATTACATTTTCCTATTCATGAAATGTACAGAAAATACAAGGATCTTACTTTGCTTACAAAAACATTGCAATGATAATCTAAGTACCATCTAACATAGTTTAAAACACTTTTAATTTAAAAAAGTGATTTCAAGATTTTCTTCCTCCATAAACAAAATAATAAATAACCACAGTAAAATTTTTAGACATAAATATTTTCCTTAGAAGATGGCAAAAAATCTGAATGTTCTATCAAGTAAAGTAAAATTTTCTACAAACACTGCCATTAGATCCAACATTAAAGCTGCCACAAGTCATTTCTTAGACTGTGGATGAGCATGACTCAGTGATTTATTATGAAATCATTCTAATTGGGAAAGGCTTTGAAAATGAATGTAAATCCAAACCCTAGGGTGACGTGGGTGTGGAGGGAGAAGTCAGGGGGAAGGAGATGGGCATATCCAGAAGCAAATGCAGGGAAGATTTCAAAGCTAGTAAATAGACTTAATTCCACAATATGTGGATACTCATCATTAGTGGCCTTCCAGGCTCACAAGCAATAAAAAATGGGCCCAGTGTAAAGCCATTCTGATATGCACATATTTGCAGAACATGGATTTAGGAAGAAAAGTAGAAGTACGACTATACCAGGGGAGGCTCCTGGAATTGTCAGTTCTGTGGCTCATCAGACTGTGCAGTTCAGAAATAGATGCCCATTGTCTTTGATATTGCTAAGACCACAGCAGAATGTCAGTGACCTAGCACCAAAGGATAAAGGATTAAAGTGGAAATATCTATATGTAAATAGGGTGTGAATGAATAGCATAGTAGGGAGGGTAACTTGTTTATTTATTTTAAAATATTCGTTGACTTCCTCCTATGTGCATATGAACATGCTGATTTCAGGAATGAGGAAATAAAATGTACATTTGTTCTCATATGTTCATTTTCAAGTTAGGAGACAAGTAGTTGAACAAAAGGCAAGGGCATTATGTGATATGGGGTACAAGCCAGTGAACAGGCGAAAGCTCTCCAAAGAACCTCATACTTAAACTATGTCTTAAGTGACAAGTAGAAACCAGCAGTTGCATTTTCATAATCTTTAAGGCAGAGGAAATGCATGTTTTCTTTAAAGACTCTTTTGTTGGAGAACAAAAAATAGCTTGACCTTGCTAAAGATTAATGTGTGTGTATGGGAAATGGCGTTGGAGCTGGAGTCTGGGGAGTTGTATTCAGGATTTGGAGTTAAAGAGACAAAATGTTCACAGTTAACAAAGGTTCATAAAAGGGTCTCTTGCCTTTATCATGAAGTTGGGGGCATGGTGGCCATTGAAGGATTTTAACCACATGCATGTCTTGGAAATGTTAGCTCTGATTCAGTCTAAGCATTAATAGTGAGACCCTGGGATATATTTTGGAAATGTTGTCATTAAGTTTGATTTTATTATTTTGAAAGATCTCAGATTCAATAAAGCTGAAAGAATTTCATTTGGAGACATGAGCTAACTTTATAATATTCTTCTTGCATCACACTGTAAAAGTTTGCAGTTGTGAGCTTCTG
>JAJEJO010002821.1:530479-545613 GCA_020662805.1 Glaucomys volans | reverse complement strand
CAGCTTGAGGGGCTGAGGCAGGAGGATCATGAGTTCAAAACCAGCCTCAGCAACTTAGTGAGGTCCTGAGCACCTCAGGAAGACCCTGACTCTGAATAAAATCAACCATATATTATAAAAACTTCACCATAGGGTTGATTTTTCTTTGAAAAGAAGTATTTACTAAATGCACCATCTTTTAAGAGGTGTAATTATTTCATGTGAAGGTTTTCCACATATCATTTCTAGCAGGAAAATTTTCTTGAACACTTTTTTTGGTGCTGTTTAAAAATAATATGAATCTAGCTTACTTATTATTTCAAATTAGAGGGTGTGCTTATACAATTTTGTTAACTTGCAATCCTCATGATATGCTATGAAAAAATATCAGGATCCCTTTTTAATGAATGAATAAAATGGGGATCAAGGAGGTAGAGAGACTCAGTATCTCTGCACCTGCCTCAACCTCATTTCTTTTTCAGTGTGCCTCATCTCTACGCTAATAAACAATGACATGAGCCATGGACATGCCATACACTCCCCTTCTCCACCATATCTCTGCACAATGTGCTCCTGGACTGGTTTCTAAATCTGTGCCAAGGTTGGTTCCCTGGAACTTACAGGTAGATGAAACTGATGGTTACTTTTTTGGAGGAGTGTGTACCAGAGATTGAACTCAGGGCACTCAACCATTGAGCCACATCGATGCCCAGCCCTATTTTGTATTTTATTTAGGGACAGAGTCTCACTGAGTTGTACCTTGCTTTTGCTGAGTCTGGCTTTGAACATGCAATCCTCCTGCCTCAGCCTCCCAAGCCACTGGGATTACAGGCGTGCACCACTGCACCCAGCACACAGGTGGTTACTTTTTACACTTTTCAGAAAACTGAAGTGCATACCTTCTCATCAGTACTAATGAGTACTTGATAATACTGACAGTCAAACACAATCCTACAGTCTGCCTGTGAACTATCTCATTTAAGGATCATAACCCATGAGGCAGGTACTTTTATTACTCCCAGATTACAAATGGGAAATTTGAACTTCAGGGAGTTGAAGGAACTTCTACAATCAATGACAGAGAAAGCAGTAGAGCAAAACTTGAATTGAATTCAAGTTGGTCTGACTTCACTGTTCATAACCTTGCCAACCCTGCACTTTGAGAAATGACTCCCAGTATTAGTTGCTTAAAGTCTTTCAGTGTTCCTACGAGGACAGGTACTTTCAGTGTGACTCCTGTTCAGTGTTTCTCATCAGTGTCTCCACTTGGTTTCCTCTAGCTCTGTCTTCTCCAACCTACTTAACCACCCTCTGTACACTGAGAAGATGGCAAGTTAGGTGCAGGTTCTCAACGAGTGTTTCCTCTGGGCAACACCAAGTTATTCTTACTGTTAAAATCCTACTAATATTGTTGCTCTGGTTCTTTGAAGTACAACTTAGTGTGACAGTTACTCAGGAACAGAATTCTGAACCTTTTTCTCTGATGACTGGGTAGTTTCTTAAAATGAGAAAATTACACTCCATTTATATGATGTGTCAAAATGTGTAAATGCATTCTACTGTCATGTACAACTTATTAGAACAAATAAAAAGAATTTTAAAAAAGAAAGGTAAAAATCATGAGCTTTGCATTAATAATAATGACCTTGATTTGGAAGTCAACTGGGCTATTTACTAGTGCAGTTTTTTCAAGTGACTTAAACACTTTGGGCCTCATTTTATCATCTGTTTAGTGGGTATTAACACTATATATCATAGTAAGCTTATAGTTAATTCAAATTAAATAGTAGATGTGGAGGACTTCAGCATAGAGCACTTACACAGTTAGCACTCAATAAACCTGTCTTGTTATTATGGTTCTTAACTTACTTGCCCATAGCAATTCACTATACTGTATGCTAGTTCCTTTAGGTCCCGATTCCTCAATATGAGTGCTCATGTTTCAATGCCTGGAGTTTCTTGTTTGTTTCTATGATGATAACTTTCTACCTGACTGCATTTCTGCCATTACCAACCATAACTGTTCTCAGACAGAAATCACACTCAATTGAAATTTAGTTGCAATCCACATAATTCCTACATTGCCTTTTGTGTTTATTAAACTTATATAAGTTATAACATATAAACTTAGTTTGAGTTTATATGTGCCTTTAAGTTTTGGTCTCTACTCACCTGCCATTAGAATAAGACACCCAGCTTTACTCTCACACCTGGACCCATATGTGGACTCTTCCCAAGCTCAGGGAACATTACATGTAGATATATTTGTAGTTTACTGAGTACTTTCAGATTTGTCATCTCATTTAACTCTTTCAGCAACTCAGTTGGGAACTATAACTGTTCATTTAAAGAAATGGAGACTTGCTTATTGAAATATAATTACTCAAACCAAATGAATTTGCTGATATCTGAACATTTTTACCTACATAATTTCTTCTGATTCAATCTAATGCCACATTAAATGTGCAGTATATGAGTTATTTTTCTTAGGTTACATAGTCTTGGTTCCTACAGTATGCTGGCATAGGTGTTACAGAGCTGGGGCCTTATAAGAAACTGAGGCCCTGTGAAGACCCCCCTCTTCAAACCTCAATTCTTGTGATCAAGTCAGAAAGATTTCAGATATGTTGCTCAGAGTAACAGGAATGAATTTATTTAAGACAAAGGAAGGGGAAAGAGTGGGTCCTTTCAGAGAGGAGAGACACAATGTGCCTCTCCTGCACTCCAGTTTAATTGGAGATCTCAGAGAAGTTTCCAGAGAGTCTTTTCCAGGTCTACCTCTTGACTTTTGACTGATGGCAGGGTGACTTCAGACTTTCAAGTCCCCACTGTCTTGGCAACTTGACCCAGGCTGACTGGTTCTAACTGGATTCTTAACCATACAGTCTTACAGATGTTATGGTTAGGAGAAAATATCCTTATCTCCCAGAGTTTCAGGATCTGGTCCCAAAGGCTCCTCTTTCAGGGTAACTTGGTTTCCTCTTATCAATATTATTTTGGGCCTCCATTTCTCCTGCAGAGAACGGTTAGTTTGCTGTGACATGTCCTATCCACTGAGGCCAAACAGGGCTGCAGGTAAATTGCTTCTTGGAAAGCATGTGGGGGTAAGCACAGTGGGCCCAGTTTATAAAATTTTTCTGTCCTTGGAGGGTGGGGTATGGGGATTGAACTCAGAGCACTCAACCACTGAGCCACATCCCCAAACCTTTAGAGCCAGGGTCTTACTGAGTGGCTTAGCACCTCACTTTTGCTGAGCTGGTTGAACTCTTGATCCTCCTGCCTAAGCCTCTAGAGCTGCTGGGATTATAGGTGTGTGCTACTGCACCCAGCTAAAATTATTCTCTTAACCTCATTTTCCCACCATCCTCATCTGTCTGTTCCCCAACTTAGGTACATGTAAATATCACTTATAACTCTGACATCATGGTATCTGCCACACTGCTATGAGGGACTTTAAACTGTCTTTTGGCACATAACATAGAATTCCAAAGGACAGATGTTATCATGATGTTATCAAGTGACATAATGTGGACTCAACATAGCTTGTTGCTTCTCTTCTAGAATGCTAAAAGCTAAATTCCCAGTCACTTTGTAAGGTTGCCAAAAGCTGTCTAATCTTATTTTCATGAATACTTCTTCAGTTATATATATGTATATATATATATATATGTATATATATTTTTTTTTTGCAGTGCTTTGGATTGAACCCAGGGCTTTATTCTTTCAAGGCAGGCACTCTACCAACTGAGGTATATCCCCAGCCCCAGTTATATTCAATAGAGAAGGACCAATAACATTTTGTGCAAACTTATAAAATATAGTATTAACCAATATAGCCTATTTATCAACAGGGCCTGGCACATAGTAGCTGCTGAATAAATCTTAATTAACTGAATTGATAAATAAATTAACTCAAATAACAAATTAATCAGTAACAAAAGAGTAGCATATATGTATTGAAATATTAACATGGAAGATAGTTTCATATCTATTATGTTATTAAATATAGGAACTTGAAAGTCAGGATTACTGAACTTTATTTCCTCTGAGAGATCCTGTTGCATAAAATTAGATAACTGATGTTACTTAAGAATTAATTTTCTTATTATGAAGTGAATACATCAAGAAGAAATTGTGCCTTGGCACTTTACTTAAAAGTTTTTAAGAATTTTTATTGATTTATTTTATATGGCATTTTTAAATTCTTTACTCGTTCTAATTAGTTGTAGATGATATAAATGCATTTGTAGAATGCATTTATACATTTTGATAGATCATATATAAATGGAGTATAATTTCTCATTTTTCTGATTATACATATTGTAGGATCACATCAGACATGCAGTCATATATGTACATGAGGTAATATTATGCTTCACTCTACTATCCTTCTATCCTTCCTATCCTCATACCCCTATAACCCTTCCCCTCTCTTTACTCCCCTCTACTTAATATGAAGTAACTTTATTCTTCCCTATCCCTCGCTACTTATTGTGAATTAGCATCCATATATCAGAGAAAACATTTGGTCGTTGGTTTGGGGGATTGGTTTAGTTAGCTTAGCATAATATTCTCTAACTCCATCCCTTTACCAGCAAATGCCATAATTTCATTCTTCTTTAAATCTGAGTAATATTCCATCACATAGTTATATAGAAATGTATTTATAATATCATAATATATAATATTCCATTATATACATTCCATTATATATTATATTATATTCCATTATACATTATAATATATAATATTCCATTATATATGTGTATATATATATCACATTTTCTTTATCCATTCCGCTGTTGAAGGGCACCTAGATTGGTTCCACAGTTTAACTATTGTGAGTTGAGCTGCTATAAATTGATGTGGCTGCATTACCATAGTATGCTGATTTTAAGTCTTTAGGTATAAACTGAGCAGTGGGATAACTGGGTCACATGGTGGTTCCATTCCAAGTTTTCTGAGGAATTTCCATACTACTTTCCATAATGGTTGCACCAATTTGCAGTCCCATCAGCAATGTATAAATGGACTTTTTTCCCACATCTTTGCCAGCATTTATTATTGCTTGTATTCTTGATAGTTGCCATCTGGTTGGAGTGAGATGAAATCTTAGAGTAGTTTTGATTTGCATTTCTCTAATTGCCAGAGATGATGAACATTTTTTCATAAATGTAAATTGCGAGTTCAGTGCCTTAGCCCATTTATTGATTGGGTTATTATTTTTTTTTCAGCCTTAAGTTTTTTGAGTTCTTTATATATCCAAGAGATTAATGCTTTATCCGAGGGGCATGTGGTAAAGCTTTTCTCCCAATATGTTGGCTTTCTCTTCACATTATTGATTACTTCCTTTGCTGAGAAGAAGTTTTTTAGTTTGAATCAGTCCCATTTATTGATTCTTGATTTAACTTCTTTCACTTTAGTGGTCTTGTTAAGAAAGTCAGATCCTAGGCAGACATGGTAAAAAGATTTGGTTCTACTACTTTTTCTTCTAGTACTTGCAAGTTCTCTGTTCTAATGCCTAAGTCTTTGATCCACTCTCAGTTGAGTTTTGTACAGGGTGAGAAATAAAGATTTAATTTCATTTTCTTAGATGTGGCTTTCCATTTTCCCCAGCACCATTTATTGAATTGACTATCTTTTCTCCAGTGAAATTTTTTGGCACCTTTGTCTAGTATGAGATAACTGTATTTATGTGGGTTTGTCTCAGTATCATCTATTCTGTACCATTGGTGTACATGGCTATTTTGATGCCAATATCATGCTGTTTTTATTATATAGCTGTGTAGTACAATTTGAGGTCTGGTTTTGTGATGCATCCTGCTTCACTTTTCTTGCTAAGGATCACTTTGTCTATTCTGGGTCTCTTCTTTTTCCAAATGAATTTCATGATTGCTTTTTCTAGTTCTATGAAGAATGTCATTGGGATTTTAATAGGAATTGCATTAAATCTGCATAATGCTTTTGGTAGTATGGCCATTTTGACAATATTAATTCTGCCTATACAAGAGCATAGGAGGTCTTTCCATCTTCTAAGTTTTTCTTCAATTTCTTTCTTTAATGTTCTGTAGTTTTCATTTTAGAGGTCTTTCACCTCCTTTATTAGATTGATTCCTATGTTTTTTTTTTAATATTTTTTGAGGCTACTGTGAATGGGGTAGTTTTTTTTATTTCTCTTTCAGTGAATTCATTACTGATGTATAGGAATGTGTTTGATTTATGGTTATTGATTTTATATCCTGCTACTTTGCTAAATTCATTTATTAATTCTTGAATTTTTTTGGTCGAATTTTTTGGATCCTCTAAATACAAAATCATGTCATTAGCAAATTGTGATGATTTGAGTTCTTCTTTACCTGTTTGTATACCTTTAATTTCTTCCTTCTGTCTAATTGCTCTGGCTAGAGTTTCAAGGACAATGTTGAATAAAACTTGTGAAAGAGGCCATCCTTATCTTGTTCCAGTTTTTAGAGGGAATGCTTTCAAGTTGTCTCCATTTAGAATTATGTTGGTTTGGGGTTTATCATATATGGGTTTTACGATGTTGAGGTATGTTCCTACTATCCCTAGATTTTCTAGTGTTTTGAACATGAAGGGGTGCTGTATTTTGTCAAATACTTTGTGTGCATTTATTGAGACGATCATATGATTCTTGTTTTTAAGTCTATTGATGTGATGAATTACATTTGTTGTTTTCCATGTGGTGAACCAATGCTGCTTCCCTTGGATGAACCCCTTTTGATTGTGGTGTACTACCTTTGTAATATGTTTTTGGATATAATTTACCAGAATTTTATTGAGAATTTTTGTGTCTATGTTCATCAGGGATATTGGTCTGAAGTTTTCTTTCCTTGATGTGTCTTTGTCTGGTTTTGGTATCAGGGTGCTATTAGCCTCACAGAATGAGTTTGGAAGTGTTCCTTCCTTTTCTATTTCATGGAATAATTTGAGGAGTATTGGTGTTAATTTTTCTTTGTAGGTCTGGTAGAAGTTTGCTGAGAATCCACCTATTCCTGGACTTTTATTAATTAGTAGGCTTTTGATGTTGTTTTCTGTTTCATTACTTGAAATTCTTTGATTTAATTCATGTATGACCTCCTGATTCAATTTAGCTAGGTCATATGTCTCTAGAAGTTTGTTGATGTCCTCAAGATTTTCTGTTTCATTGGAGTATTAATTTTCAAAATAGTTTCTAATTATCTTCTGTATTTCGCTTGTGTCCATTGTGATATTTCTTTTTTCACCACATATTTTTGTAATTTGAGCTTTCTCTATGTTTCTCTTCATTAGTGTGGCTAGGGATTTATCAATTTTATTGATTTTTTTTGAAAGAACAAACTTTCTATTTTGTCAATTATTTCAATTGTTTCTTTTGTTTCAATTTCATTGATTTCAGCTCTGATTTTAATTATTTCCTATCTTCTACTATTTTGGGATGTTGATTTGTTCTTCTTTTTCTAGGGCTTTTAGATGTAATGTTAGGTCATTTATATGTTGACTTTTTATTATTTTAATAAATGAATTCAATGCAATGAATGTTACTCTTAGTACTGCCTTCATAGGGTCCCAGAAATTTTGGTATGTTGTATCACTATTCTCATTTACCTCTAAGTATTTTTTCATTGAATCCTTGATTTCTTCTACTATCCATTCATCATTCAGTAGTGTATTATTTATTCTCCATGTTTTAAAGTAGCTTCTGGTTTTTTTTTTTATTGTTGATTTCTAATTTCAGTCCATAATGATCTGATAGAATACAGGTAGTATTTCCATTTTTTTGTATTTACTAAGAGTTGCTTCATGGCATAAGATATGGTCTATTTTAGAGAAGGATGCATGTGCTGCTGATAAAAAGTGTATTTGCTCATTGATTGATGAAATATTCTATATGTCTGCTAAGTCTAAATTATTGATTGTATTATTTACTTCTATAGTTCCTTTATTTAGTTTTTGTTTAGATGATATGTCCAGTAGTATGAAAGGTGGGTTAAAGTCACCCAGTATTATTGTATTTTGGTCTATTTAATTCCTGAAATCGAGAAGAGTTTGTTTGAAGTACATAGATGCTCCATTGTTTGGGGCAAAATATTTACAATCATATGTAAATATAATTACAATGATATGTAAATATTGCTGATGTACAATTCCCTTCAATAGAATGAAATGACCTTCTTTGTTCCTTCTGATTAACTTTGGCTTGAAATCAACTTTATCTGAAAGGAAGATGGAAACCCCTGCTTGTTTATGCAATCCATTTGAGTAATACCTTTTTTCCCATCCTGTCACCATCAGTCTGTGGATGTCTTTGCCTATGAGGTGAGTCTGTTGAAGACAGCATATTTTTTAGTCTTCTTTTTTAAATCCAATCTGCAAGTCTATGCCTTTTGATTGATGAGGTTAGACCACTAACACTCAAGGATTTTATTGAGATATGATTTGTATTCCTGATCATTTTGGTTCATTTCTGGCTTCTAATTTGATTTAGCTTCTCCTTTGACTATTCCTTTAGTGTTCCTCCCTTTGCTGGTTTTCATTTTTTTTTTCACTTCATCCTCATGGAATATTTTATTGAGAATGTTCTGTAGTGCAGGCTTTCTGATTTTGAATTCTTTGAACTTTTGATTATCATGGGAGGTTTTTATTTCATCTTCAAATCTGAAACTTAGTTTTGCTGGATATAAAATTCTTGGTTGGCATCCATTTGCTTTCAGAGCTTTAAAGATGTTGTTTCATGACCTTCGAGCTTTGAGGGTCTGGATTGAGAAATCAGTTGAGATCTGAATTGGTTTTCCCCTATATGTGTTTTGCTTGTTTCTCTAATGGCCTTTAAGATTTTAAATTTATTCTGTATTTTAGTTATTTTCATTATAATGTGTCTTGGTATGGGTCTGCTGTAATTTTGTACATTCAGGGTCATGTATGCCTCCTGTATTTGCTTTTCCATTTCTTTCTTTAGATTTGGGAAATTTTCTGATATCATGCCATTGTTACATTGTGCATTCCTTTGGTTTTATCTCTACCCCTTCATCTATACTGATAATTCTTAACTTTGGTCTTTTCATGTTATCCCATAATTCTTGGAAGTTCTGTTCATGGATTCTTACCATCTTTTCCACATAGTCAACTATATTTTCAATATTAAATATTTTTGTCTTCATTGCCTGAGGTTTTGTCTTTGTTGATGATGCTTTCCATTGAATTTATAATTTGGTTATTAATTCCTTCATTTTGAGTATTTCTGCTTGGTTTTTCTCTTCATATTCACTAACTCTATTGAAGTGATCTTTCTCTTCCTGTATTTTCTCTTTGATTTCACTCTTTAAACCATCCTTTGCTTCGCAGGTCAGTTTAGCTATATACATTCTAAACTCCTTCTCTGACATTTCTTCTACTGTGTTGCTTGTGAATTCTCTTATTGGGGCATCTTGGTTTGTTTGGGGCACTTTGTTCCCTTGTTTTTTCATGTTGCTTGTGTGTTTTCCTATCTAGTTGTATGGCAGTACAGATTCTACCCTGTAAACCCATATTGTCCCTAAAGATTTAGGCAGCAAACCCACCACAGCTCAAACCCCAGGCTCTGGTTGGTGTCTCAAAATTGGTGTGGCTGTGTGCAATCAAACCTAATGTCTCCCTGGCACTGGACCCCTGGTCTGTGGTGGAAGAGGTAGTGGTGGCAGTTTGTGGCAGCAGGCAGGAGGTCAGCAGAAGCTGCAGTTGTCAGTGATGTTGGCAGCAGGTGGGGGGGTCAGTGGCAGCAGTGGCAGTGATGGCTATGGCTCCAGTTGCAGAGGGACCTAGAGAGAATACCTCCACATGTTCTCCAGGGAGTGGCAGCCACGTTAAATGCAGCATGTTGACTATGGCAGCAACAGTGGTAGCAGGAACAGCTGCAGCTACACCCACATGGGCGGGCAAGGAAGGCATCATCAAGGGCAGCAGATCTCAGGCATCTGTGACAGTGTTGACAGCAGCAATGGTGCCCATTGAAAAGACCTCCAGGCACCTGCAGCAGCAGCCTCAGGGGCAGCTGGGTCCCACCCTGAGAGAAGAGAAGACCTCCTGGGGACAGCAGTAGTATCTGCAGCAGGGCATCTCACCATTTCTTATACTTAAAAATGTTCTTAAGACTCTCAAATGTGCTGGCGGAGTGGCTGCAGGCCTATAATCCCAGCGGCTCCAAGAAGCTGAGACAGGAGCATCTGGAGTACAAAGCCAGCCTCAGCAAAAGAGAAGCACTAAGCGACTCAGTGAGACCCTGTCTCTAAATGAAATACAAAATAGGACTGGCAATGTGGATCAGTGGTCAGGTGGGGATGTGGCCCAGTGGTCAAGTGCCCTGAATTCAATCCCTGGTACTCACCCGCCCTTAAAAAAAAAAAAAAATCTCAAATGTTCGCAGCTGAATTCTACCAGATCTTTAAAAAAGAACCAATGCCAATGCTCCTCAAATTTTTGCATGTAATAGAAAGGAAGCCAGGATCACACTTACACCAAAACCAGATAAGAACACATGGATTGATTCCCAAGTATTTTATTTTTTTTGAGGTTAATGTGAATGGGGTACTTTTCCTAATTTCTCTCTCAGAGGATGCATCACTTATGAATAAAAATGCATTAGATTTATGAGCATTAATTTTATATCCTGCTACTTTGCTGAATTCATTAATGAGATCCAGAAGTTTTCTGGTGGAATTCTTAGGATCTTCTAGATAGAGAATCATGTCATCAGCAAATAGGGATAGTTTGATCTCTTCATTTCCTATTCGTATTCCTCTAATTTCTTTGGTCTGTCTAATTGCTCTGGCTAGAGTTTCAAGAACGATGTTGAATAGTAGTGGTGAAAGAGGGCATCCCTGTCTTGTTCCAGTTCTCAAGGGGAATGCTTTCAATTTTTCTCCATTTAGAATGATGTTAGCTGTAGGCTGGAAAGCAGTGTGGAGATTCCTTAGAAAACTTGGAATGGATCCACCATTTGACCCTGCTATCCCACTCCTTGGCTTATACCCAAAGGACTTAAAATCAGATTGCCTCAGTGATGCAGCCACATCAATGTTCATAGCTGCTCAATTCACAATAGCTAGATTATGGAATCAACCTAGATGCCCTTCAGTAGATGAATGGATAAAGAAACTGTGGTATATATACACAATGGAATATTACTCAGCCATAAAGAAGAATAAAATTATGGTATTTGTAGGTAAATGGATGATGTTGGAAACTCTTATGCTAAGTGAGATCAGCCAATCCCAAAAATCCAAAAGCCGAATGGTCTCTCTGATAAATGAATGATGATGCATAATATGGGGGGGAAAGATGGCAAGAATGGAGGAAAGATAGCTAGCATAGAGGGAAGGGAGGGGTGGGGGCGGGTGGGGGGTAAAATTAATAACAGAATGTGTGACAGATACCATTGCCCTGTGTACATGCATGAATGCACAGATGGTGTGACTCTACTTTGTGTACAACCAGTGAAACAATAGCTGTACTCCATTTGTGTTCAATGAATCAATAAGTAAATAAAAAAAAAAACATATTAAGACAATTGTACTTCATGACCAAGTTGATTTTATCCCAGAGATGCAAGAATGGTTTAATATACTCAAATCAATAAATGTAATTCATCACATAAATAGAATTAAGGACATCAATTGAGATAGTCATCTCAATTGGTGCAGAAAAGGCCTTTGGCAAAATTCAGCACACCTTTATGATAAAAACACTGAAGAAACTAGATCTGGAAGGAATCTACCTCAACATCATAAAGGCTATAGTTGAAAAATCCAAAGCCAACCTCATAGTAATAGGGGAAAAACTGAAAGCATTTTATTTAAAATCTGGAGCAAGACAAGGATGACACCTCTTACCACTTTTACTTAACATAGTGTTAGAAATTCAAGCCAGATCAATTAGGCAAGAGAAGGAAATCAAAGGGATAAAAATAGGAGAGAAGAAATCAAATTAGAACATTTGTAGACCATATGATCCTATAATTGGAAGACCAAAAAAAAAAAAAAAATACCACCAATGGACTGCTAGAGCTAATAAACAAATTTGGTAAAATGACAGATTACAAAATCAACATAAAATGTCATTAGCTGTCCTGTATTCCTACAATGAATCTGCTGAGAAAAAAATTAGGAAAAAATTCCATTCAAATAACACCCCCACACACACACACACATTTAAAAAATAAAAAAAAACCCTAAGAATAAATCTAGCCCAGGATGCATAAAAGACCCTCTACAATGAAAACTATAGAACATTGATGAACAAATTGAAGAAGACCTCAGAAGATGGAAGGACTTTCCATGGTCAGGGATAGGCAGAATTTATATTGTTAAAATGATCATATTACCAAAAGTGATGTACAAATTCAGTGCAATCCCTATCAAAATACCAATGAGATTCTTCATAGAATAAGAAAAACTATTCCTAAAAATTTTGGGAAAGAATAAAAGACCCATGAAGGCCAAAGCAATTGTAAACCAAAAAAGCAAATGCTGGAGACACCACAATATCTGACCTCAAATTATACTACAGAGCTATAGTAACAAAAACTGCTTGGCATAAAAACAGACACATAGACCAATGACACAGAATAGAAGACAGAAAAACCAAGACATTTACAGTCATCTGATCCTTGACAAAGGTGCCAAAAATTTACATTGGAGAAAAGAAGCCCTTTTAGCAAATGGTGGGGAAAATTGGTTATCTCTGTATAGAAGAATGAAACTAGACCCCTACCTCTCACCCTGAACAAAAATCAACTCAGAATGGATCAAAGATCTAATAAGTAGGGCAGAAACTATGCTTTCCTAGAAAAATACATGGGGTCAACACTCCAGCTTTTAGTACAGGCAACAACTTTCTCAATAGGACCCCTAAAGCTGAGGAAATAATGCCAAGAGTTAATAAATGGGATGGCATCAAATTAGAAAACTTCTCCACAGCTAAGGAAATAATTAGGAATGTGAAAAGAGGACCTAAAGAATGGGAGAAAACCTTTGCTAGCTACTCTTCTAGCAGAGTATTAATATACTCTGAGATATATAAATATATATTAATATACTTTGAGATATATAAAAATCTAAAAAAAAATGAACTGCAAAAAACCCAGCTAATAAATAGACAAGGGAATTAAGCAGACATTTCTGAAAAGAAGAAATACAAATGCCATCAAGTTTATGAAAAATGTTCAACATCATTAGCAATTAGGGAAATGTGAATCAAAACTACACTAAGATTTCATATCACACCAGTCAGAATGGCAGTTTTCTAGAATACAAACAATAAATGCTGGAAAAGATACAGCAAAAAAGCGACACTTTTACATTGTTGGCAGGATTATAAATTAGTACAATCATTATGGAAATCAGTATGAAGGCTCTTCAAAAGAATAGGCTTGGAACCACCATATGATTCCAGTACACCACTCTTGGTTTTTAACTTAAAGCATGAAAGTCATCATACTTGCATACTCATGCATACCCATGTTTGTAGCAACAGAATTCACAGTAACCAAATTATGGAACCAGCCTAGGTGTCCATCAACAGACGAACGAATAAAGAAAACATGGTATATATACACAATGGAATTTTATTCAGCCATAAAGAAAAATAAAATTATGCACAAAAAAATGGATGGAACTTGAGATCATTATGTTGAGTGAAATAAGCCAGTCTCAGAAGATCAAAGGTTCTATGTTTTCTCTCATTTGCTGAAGCTAGAGAGGAAAAAGGAAAATCAAAGGGAGTTCAGGGAGGAAGCAGGGAGTGGGAGTAGGGTTGGCAGCGGGGAAATGGTGGGGAGGAATATTGGTCAAATTACATTGTTATGTTGTGTGCATGTATGAATATGTAACAATAAATACCACAATTATGTACAATTGCAATGCACCAATGAATGTGGAGAGGAAAAAAATGCATCTTAAATGTTTTTCTTCCTAGGTTCAAAGAATTATGATTACATTTCAATAATTTTCAAAGCTTACTTTTAACATTAAAGGAAAAGATGTGTTTTCATTCAAACTGTGATTAGAGATGCATGGAAAAGTACCACAAAAATTATGTTCTTGCTTTGGTTTACAGAAACCACTGGGTGCTATTAGACATCTTATGAAAAAGTCATTACAGAACTCAAATGATTTCTAAAATCTACTTGTTAGGAGTGGTGGGTGATAGCAAAAATAGAAATTTGTAATCTGTGCTATGATCAAACCAATTTTAATTACTAATACATAGCATTAAGCACATATTCTCGATATTCGAGTAAAGCAATCTAAATTTTTTAAGATTTATGGAGATATGTTGTCATGTTCTTTAAATATCCTACAAGTGGTGATAACTTTCCAGTATTCTATTTTTGGATAAATTAGTACATTTTTCTTAAAAATTTTTGTGAAAATTTTCAAACACAAAGGAAAGTTGAAAGAATTTTATAATGAGCAACCTGAAACTCAACAACCTGTGTTCTACTATTAATATTATAGTATAGACCTGCTTTATCACATACTTACCCATCTTCTCAGCTTTTTATCTATTTATGATTCCATCTTATTTTTAATGTGTTTCAAAGCAAATTGTACACTTCCATAAATACTTAAATGTCTATTGCACCAGTACAGTCAAAATTTGTATATTGTGGTTTCTGGAAGTAAAATTTACATACTATGAAATATAAACATCTTAAGTGCATACTTACTGAGTTTTGGCAAAATGTGCAACTGTGTAAATCAAGGCTTTATTCTAATGCAACATATTACCATCACTCCTGATCATTTTCTTCTGCCTTTTAACTGTCAATCCCATTCTCCCAAAAACAACCCCCCTTTTTTTTTTTTTTTTTTTGCTATATAAGATATTAGACCCAGGGGTACTCTACCAATGAGCTACATCCCCAGCCATTTTTATCTTTTATTTTGAGACAGGGTCTCATTAAATTGCTTAAATTTGCTATGTTGCCGAGGTTGATTTTGAACTTATTCTCGTGCTTCAGTCTCCCAAGTCACTGAAAATACAAGCATGCACCACCATGACCAGCAAGACAGCCAAACACTTATGCTTTTGCAACATAAATTAATTATGCCTGATCTAGAACATCATATAAATGTAATAATATAGTATAAACCTTATAAAGACCTTTTTTACTCAGGAAT
>JAJEJO010002821.1:504977-525479 GCA_020662805.1 Glaucomys volans | reverse complement strand
CTTTAGAAAATACATTTCAATATGTAATCCTAGCATTTATAAGGGTGAGGCTGGAAAATCATGAGATAGAGGCCAGCCTGGGCAATTTAATGAGACCCTGTCTGAATAAAGAAATAGAAAATATATTTCATGTTTTTGTGGAAGACATCTCAGAAGGTATGGAACATATCACAGTACAACCAATCCTTTAAAATTTCAAAAAAATAATATATACACATTCATATCTATATACATATATATGCTTTATGTCTTTTTGTCAATGTGAACATAAACATAAATATAAATGTGATATAACAAAAGCATATTGTAGAAATGTGAAAAATAAGTTGTTCTTTATCATTATTGCTGATATGTGTAAATAATAAAAACTATAAATGTAGTAATAGTTTCCCATAACATCAAAAAGTAGCTTTTAGCTTGAGAGTGCATAAAACGGCACTTTCCCATGAGCCACTCAGGCAAAATTATCCACTTAATAATGTTCTAGAACTTCAGATACTGTGTTCTGAGGTCAGATCATTTTTGATAATGGACTGTACAGTCACTTTTCTCTCTTGCTACCAGTGTACCAAGGAGAGTATTCAGAATTTTCCTAATAGGTGATAAAGGTCTCTGTTTTCTCATTCTTTCTTCCAGCAAATGTCTTTTCTTGTCATGAGTTCTCACTGTGAGTAACACTTCTCATTTGGCATTCAGTACTTGAATTTAAAATGACATCAAATACCTCAGTTGTAAATATTGTTTACTAAATCTCTGCTACCCACCATCTCTAATGATTTTTCTTTGATCACCATTATTTTAGATTTGTGAGATAGGTTTCTCAAAAGAGGTTTGATACCTATTTGTTTTTCAACAAAGTAACAGATTTACCCATTAGTTTGCTGCTATTAATCAAGTAAATGTAAACTATCTGCCAATATGTAGGTTTTTTCAGGTTTCTTCAGAGGGAAAAATGTTTAAGAAATGTGTCTCAGGTGGATTATTTTGATTTTCTAAACTTAAGATTTAAAATAGTTTTCATTTTAAGAGTCTGAAAATTGCCAGAATTCAGTTTGCTCAGTTTGGATCTTAGTTATGAGAATTCTAGACCCTTGGAGAAAGTGCTTTTAAATTGATTATTGAAATTAATATAGCAACAAAGCAAAACATGAGAAATGAATTATTTTAATTATTTTAAATTTTTTCACAGGGTGAAAAGAGGAAATATTCTAGTTCATTTTGTATCTTATGTGGGATACTTTATCACTTCTACTAAATTATACTACTTATCCATAACTGACATATCTTTTGGAAAATAATCACTATCCTCAATTTTATATGTCAGATATATTCTACTTTAAGTCAGTACTTTTCAAACCTCTGCCACTTATTTATTTACCTCTTTCATTACTTTTATCATATCTGAATCTATAATTACTTATTTTTCTCTAAATTGTTTTGAAATCTCCTCACAGCTTAACTCAGCCTGAAACTATGAAATTATAGGTTGATGCGTATAAGGTTTTTCAAATGCACATTAAATAAATACTTAGTTATTAACATATAAACTGATACGCATGATATCCATTTCCCTCCTGTAGTCAATATGTCTTCCAGTAGACCAGGTGCAAGAATCAGTGTTTAGGAAAGCTTTTGATTTTCTAATGTAATATGACAAATGTGGAATTTGACAATACTTGTTTTTATTAACATGGAGGTTGATCAAAAAGATAAAGAAGTGCCAAAACTCAGTCAATATATCGCAAAGAACGTAGCATTGGATATTAGTGGGAGATCCACCTTGTAATTGCCTTGGAAGCTCTTTTTGCCATGTAGTTTTGGGTATATAATTTCCTAAGGCCAAATCAGTTGTTTCATCTATACATTAAAGGCAGAGATTCACTAAAATAATCTCTTAAGATCACTTTTAGCTCTTTCTAGAATAATTTAAAAATGCTTTAGACAGGTGCTCTTAAATAATTCTTCATGTTGAGTAGCGCATGTTCTAAGTTGTATTACGAATTAATTTTTGTTTTCCTTGTATTGCTTGCTATCCTGTTTGATATTCCATGTGAGTTATCCTATCCTTATTAGAGTTTAGTGTCAGCCTTGGTGTCTCAGGAACACTCTGGGTTTCTCATTTGACTACATGCTTAAAGTAGGAAGGAGGAGGATGCTGTTATTTAAAGCATGCAAATTCTTTAGCTAGTAGAGTCTAGTCACTATCAGGATATAATCATGAGACAATGGAGAGTAGTTGGAGAAAGAACTGACTTGTACCTCTCCTGACATTGATCAAGTACTCTAATCCTCCATATTCTCACCTGTTATGAAGTTTCACTTATTGAAGCGTATGGGTCAAGGGATAATTGGTCATTTAATGGTATGGTCAACTTGCAGTAGTCCCCTTATCCCTATGGAATACCTTCCAAGACCCTCAGTGGATGCCTGAAAAGAGATAGTACCAAACCCTTTATAAAGGGTTTTGCCTACAAATAAATAACTATAATAAAGTTCAGATTTTAAATTAATCATAGTAAGAAATGGACAGCAATAATATAATAAGGAAATGATAACATATTATAATAACCTTTATATGAATAAAGTCTCTCTCAAAATATAGAGGCTGAGGCAGGAGGATGGCAAGTTCAAAGCCATCCTCAGCAAAAGTGAGGTACTAAGCAACTCAGTGAGATTCTGTCTCTAAATAAAATACAAAATAGATCTGGGGATGTGGCTCAGTGGCTGAGAGCCCTTGATTCAATCCCTGATACCCACCCCTAAAAAAAAATTATGTGTCACACACATATATATATCTTATTGTATTGTCCTCACTCTTCTTGAGATGATGGGAGATAATACAATGCCGACATGATGAGTTGGAGTGAAAATGATGGAGGCCTTGTGAGCACTGGGCTCCTATATAAGGGTTACTTGAACATAAGCATTGCAGTAGGGTTACAAGACAGTTGATCTGATAACCCAGTGGCTGCTTTGTGACTGACAGGGGGATAGCACTTACAGTGAAGGTACATAGAACAAGAGCATAATTCACATTCCAGCTTGGGCAGAGTGGGGCAAGGTAAGATTGTGACATGCTACTTAGAACTACAGCCTACAACTTAAAACATGAACTGTTTATTTCTGGAGTTCCCAAATTAACATGTATAGGTCTGTGTTGGCTGCAGGTCCTGAAATCACCGATAATGAGATCATTAATAAAGGTACCACTGTACCCATTAACATATGAAGGGTAGTCACATTTGACAGTCCATTGGAATGATTGCAAAAGCTGGGAGGTGTCACTGGGTAGAACATCTTAGAGGTTACTATTATGGAATTTATCAAATAGGATACTAAATAAATGAAATAAAACTATAATTTTAATCTTTTCTCCTTTGCTTAAATTTAGCAAATTGTCTCTTAAGATGTGCTGTACTCCATTTCTGACTTACTCGTCTCAATAAAATTTGAGTATATCTGAAATTTGAGTGGATTATGCTTTTCTAAACCATAAATATTTCTATAGTATGTGAATATTTTTGCACATTGCTTATGGCATACTTGGCTTCCTGAAATTTCCTTCTGATTTGTTCTGCTGTTACACGAATACACTCAAGCCAAGAAAAAAATGCTCCTCCAAGCAGAAAATTCTGTTACCATAAAAGTATAATCCAGTTGTTTTCAATTTTTTTCTTCTCTCTTATTTCTTTTAGTGATTGAACATCTTAGAAATTATTCTCATTTTTTATGAGGTGATTTTTTTTTTCAGGTAAATTTTTGTATGTCCAGAATTTTCTTTTTCTGCTCTTTACTATATGAACTCAGAGTTGGTTACATTTTACTTTTGCTAAAGATCAGCAAGCTGAGAGATTGTTTATCATTCTAAATCAACTTTGTGTGCATTCATAGAACCATTTTGATTTTGCTATAAAATTTTATATACTTTATATACAAAATACTGTCTAGGTTCAAAATCACTTAATTTGAAATTTTTGTTCAATATAATAAATTACTCCAAACAATGAGAATGCTATACCATACTCCCCCCCCACACGCACACAAAGTGTATTTTTCTTTCCTTTTAGGATTAAGAACAACCAATCTTACTGTTTTTCAAAATACATTCTTATTTGCTAATTTAATTCACTAATTTGCATGATCTTTGAATAGTGTGTTTATTTGCCCATTTTTCATACTATTCGAATTTTCTTACATCTAACTTTACTACTTAAGTATTTGTCTCTAGTTCTCTTAATTTACTAGAAGCTACAATGAAAGAAATGTGTAGCTTGCATTCATAGTATTGTGAATATATTCACGAAGATTCTCTCAAAACAGAACCTGTTTTCAGCTATTCTTTATTTCAATCTGCATTCCTTATCTGAATAACTGTAATAAAACAGGACAAAACAAATTTTGATGGGCAATTTCATCACAGCCCATCTGCTCAGTTATGTTGGAAAGCAGGAAACCAGGCTTATTTGTCCTGCTGCTTGTAGGGCTGTTTTAATATAAAGCACAGTGAATCAGAACAACAAGGTACTTCATTTACTTTTATTTCAACTGCTGTTGTTTGACTTTCCTTCCCCATCCTTCACAGAGGAGCTAAAGCCAATATTGGTATCAGAAAAGGAAGTTCAAATGGATTGGGACCAGAGTAGGTGTCCTGTTCAAGGTGACCTTGAAAACACAGTGCTAGTGGGATAAATCCAAGGTGCAATCAACTAGGGGAAACCGAGATTCAAACACTAAAGCAATGAGGTATGTACTCCAAGTTCAAAACACAAGAGGGAAAATTAAACTGTGATTCAGAGCCAAGAGAGAGCAGGTGGGCAGAGACCAAATCAACACAAGAGCTGATCACAATCCAGGGGGCAAGATTGCTATCTCCAGTCTTGGTGCCTGGAAATACTATTCACCAACTGGAAGGTTCCTCGGGTTGAAAGATCATGAAAATGTTGACAACCACCTTAGTTCTTAAGGGTTAAAGTGAGGCAAAGATGAGACTTAAGAACATCTTCTTAACTTCCTGGTAAAATTCCCTAGATTTTCTGCTACATTTGAATAAAATGGAAAACAAAACAGTCTGATTGTGATCCAGAGGTCACTAATTCTTCCTCTAGAATGGCCTTGCACTTTTTATTATATTTTATTCGAATTCAAACACAATTACTGAGCAGTAAATAATGATTTTCCTTATCCATTGATTACTTAGTGCATGTTGATGCTCGAGATGCATTGATTTGTACAAGCCTAGCTTCAAATGGAGCAGATGGGTATGCAAAGGTTTACTCAAAATCAATGTGAATTAGATTGCTGCTCCCCAGTAAAATGAATTATAAGTTAGAATGACTGTTTTCTTTAACCTAATGTGATAGAATGCTGTCTAAGCAATCTGTTAAGGTGAACTGACTGAAATGGTAGCCCTTGATCTTAAAAAAAAGCATTGCAAAGTGTGGTTTAATGAACATAGATATAAATACCATATGAAGGTACCATATTGTGCCTCTGAAAATATAGTTAATGAGTTTTAGTAAATTTCTGAGAAAAATGCTTGGCAATAAATCTTGTAAAAAGGAAAGATGGTTGTATTCTTTTGAGTTATACAGTATTACAGTGACTGCTTTTCTTCTTTGATTGAGTATTTGCAAATATTCACATACACATATATTACAGTAGTTTAATCATTGCACTGCTCTGAATGCAATGGTGCTGACTGGATAGCTTCACTTAAAGAAAGATCATTAACATTTATGTCCTTGTTTACTGCTCTTGCTTACAAGGTAAAGAAAATGATAATCCATTTACAGTTCATTGGCTCTATATTCAGGCTTCTCCTTTTCTCTCATATAAAAGAGGTGTAACTATTCGTGTTCATGTATATTAAGGGAATACGCAATTCTTTGTCCAACTATTTTTCAGCTAGATCTTGGATGTTTGGAAATTCTAGAAAGAGAGGAAGGTGCCAAAGGAAGCACTGTAGATTGTATTTTATCCCAATACATAGGGTTACTTTGACCAAAAATGTGACTTCTAAGTTGATTGAGGACTTTAATTTTTCTACTGAAAATACATACCCAGTGACTATCATTATGATCCTATGTCCATTTTTAGAGTGATGCAGATTTATAACAACATACCTGTGTGTCCTCCAACAAGCAAGCCTATGGCCATAGATGAGACAGTTTAATAAAACTTTATTGAGCATATAGTTTCTACCATATGGTGTGTTGTGCAATAGATATTTTTAAAAATGTAAAGCATAACTCTTGTTTTCAAGGATGCAGACTAGTGTGGGACTATGATGGATATCAGATGGCAATGTAAGTCCTATCCAAGAACTCAGAGGGCAGCCAAGATTAATCCAGCCAAGGTGATAGTAGCATTTGAGTTGCATCACATAAAGATGAACTGTACTTTCAAGGACGGGGAAAGCAGGAAGAAAATGGGGCTGTAAAATAAAATTAAAAAGAAGAAAGAAAAAAAGGAAGGGGAAATTAAGCTAGACTTTAAAAAAAAAAGGCATAATTTGAACAGGTGTGTTCAGTTATATAAAATAATTGGGGAAGCAGATATAGAGATCTTCCATAGAGAGCATTTTCCACTTGTACTTTTTTTCAGATGAAAATACCTAATAGAGCACGTTACTTGCTTTTTTCTGGCTAAGTTATATTGAGATAGTTTTTGAGGAGACTCTTGCTTTGAGAGAGATTTTATTGAGCAGAGAGTGATCAACACCGTCCAGACATTACAAAGAATGGAAGCATATTTGCAGATCAGTTTTGTAACAGTGTGTCTATATAGAGCTTACATATTTATATAGTACACACTTGCCCTTCAAGCTTTATTTGTGTGTAACCTAAATTAGAGTCTATTTCCAATTTTGATACCAGTCAAATATATGACTTTGGCTAAATTATTATCCCTTCTGATATGTAGCTAAATGGTCTCCAATATTAACTTCACCTATAATCTTCTTTGGAATGATCATTTTGACTTTGTAAAATATTTGGAATCAGACAGGGTTGAGTTCAGATCAAGCTCTTCTGCATACCAGTTGTGCATACTTTTGTCATTTTGCTATACTACAGGATATTCTCTAGTCCTTAAATTCTTCTCATGCAAAATAGACTTCAGGCTGGGTATGGCGGTGTATACTTACAATCCAGCAACTCTGGAATTCAAATTCAAGGTTATCTCGGGCAACTCAGCAGGACCCTGTCTCAAGATAAAAAACAAAAAAGTTGGTGATATAGCTCAGTGGCAAAATACCCCTGGGTTTAATCCCCAGTACCACAATAAATAAATAAATAAAACAAAAAATAAAATAGATTTAAAAGTTGTGCCCATGTCTTAGGTTGCCATAAAATTAAAGGTAAAATATTTAGTCCTCTTTCTGTCACATAGGGAGTGCTTAGCAGAGCTACACATCACTATTGTATGATAGCATACTGATTAGTGAAAGAATAATAGCCCCTCAATTTCTTGACCTTTGAATGTAGAAAGTCAGCTCCTACATCATACTCTAATAAGCATGATTCAGCCTTCTGATCAACATTATTCAGTTCAGTTTGCAAAATGACTCCACATGCCCAAATTTGGTTTTGGCTTTCCTAAACTTTATAGTTCTGCTCCTGGTACTTCCCTCAGCCCTTATTTATTTCAGAGAAATAATTAGATCTGTTTCTTAAGCCCCTTGACTTCTATATTTGATTCAATTTGTTCACAGTTCTGGGTAAGATATGATACTACTGCCAAGCCCAGTGACACGGACTCCACAGAGAATAAGTCACTGCTTCAGAAGTAGGAGACTGGGAGTAAAGTAGGCAATGAGCACATGTGAACATTGTGTGACCAAAGGAAAACATGCCACAAAAGCTTCTCACAAAAGCATAAGCAGGCCAGGTGCAGTGTCACACACCTGTAAATCCAGTGGCTCAAGAGGCTGAGGCAGGAGCATCAAGAGTTCAAAGGTAGTTCTCAGAAAAAATGAGGTGCTAAGCAACTCAGTGAGACCCTGTCTCTTAAAAAAAAATACAAACTAGGACTGGGGATGTGGATCAGTGAATGAGTGCCCCTGGGTTCAAACCTCAGTACCTCCCACCCCCCAAAAAAAGTAAAGGCAGTAAGAATTGGAATCTTCCTTAGAAGTGTCTATTCCAATGCACAATATCAGAGGGTGAAAAAAAAAAGACCACAAATTCTTGCCTTCCTATCAAGCAGTGAGTCTAGTTTCCATTTCTTTAGACTTGTCTTAATGTTTGCATTTTTGTTCATAAATAACAAAGGAAATTCTTATCCTCAGACTGAAGGGCTTTAGATATTTTTTTTCTTTTTCTCTCTGAAAAGAGAAAGTTTTCCATGTGAGCAAGTCAGGTTATCTTACTGAACAGTGAGAGACAATGTAGAAAGAGGTCCCATGAATCTCAGTCTATCCAATCAAAATGGCCAACCTCCACCAACCTAAAGGCTTTTCACAAGTGCAAGAGGAATTCTGACCCAGAAAAAAAATAAAAATTAAAAATTAAACTAGCTAAATCAAGTAAATTATTGTCCTGCAGGATTTTTAGTTAAAAAACTAGTCATTGTTTTGGACACAATTTGGATATAGTGTTGGTTCTGTAGTGAATACTAACTGCTACATTTAGTAATGCATTAATCACCTCTAAAATATTAAAATATTGCTTACAAGTGATCAGTTCTTTTGCATAGAAAAATAAATCCCATCTTTTTCAAGAGAATAAAGACTATGTGGCTTAATAATTAATTTAGATCAAACTTTAAAGCACTTTGAAATATCAAATTCATTGAGTTTTCAGAATAATTTATTTAAATTACAAATAAAAATTTCAATGTGCTTTTTTTTATTTACTTATTGATTCATTGAACACAAATGGAGTACAGGTATTGTTTCAAGGGTTGTACACAAAGTAGAGTCACACCATCTGTGCTTTCATGCATGTACACAGGGCAATGATATCTGTCACACACTCTGTTATTGATTTTACCCCCCACCCACCCCCCATCCCTCCCTTCCCTCTATGCTAGCTATCTTTCCTCCATAATGGAATATTACTCAGCCATAAAGAAGAATAAAATTATGACATTTGTAGGTAAATGGATGATGTTGGAAACTGTTATGCTAAGTGAGATCGGCCAATCCCAAAAATCCAAAAGCCGAATGGTCTCTCTGATAAATGAATGATGATTCATAATGTGGGGGGGAAAGATGTCAATGTGCTTTTGATGTACCAAATTCCCTTACACAGGAATTTGGTACATCAAAAATTTTTAAAGTGGCATTGTCCTCTAGCATTTTAGTTTCTGATTTATTTTAACCTAGAAATAGTATCTGGCATTAAGGGCCTTCCAGGCTTGTTTTTTTCCCACCATCTAATAATATGGGTCTCTGAAATTTGATAAAGTCTTCAGAATCCAGTTTTAATTTTTCTAAGTTTCACTAGCACTATATCCCCTTAGTTGGGTTAAAACCCTATAGACTGGGTTAGCCACATGTGTATTTGTCCAACGAGATCACTCAGTTTGCATCACTACTCTTTCCTCATCTCTGTCTTCTCTGGCCTTGGCTTGCCTCCAGCCTTTTTGGAGTGGTTTTCTGAATTATGTCTATAGCATTTGTTTTATCTTCTGGGGGTAAATGTCATGTTCATTCATTCTATGGATTCTGTGGTAGATCTAGTGAGGATTCTGCCAGTCATAGTTATCTCTCACTATCCATCAGTTAATTGCAAGACCTTTTCTTAAAAATGCAATTTTGTTACAATCACTATTCTGCATGCTCTGACCAATTATATAATGAAAGAAAATTAAACCATACTCCAAATATGAAAAAAAGCAAAGAGCCCTGTGATGAAATGAAATGGTTATGTCTATAGCCTGAAATTTAAATGTGAGCAAATTCTTTGTCTGTAGGGAGTTTTTATGTGAAGCTCTTTTAGAATAGATATAAAAGATAAAGACTGGAGCTAAAGAGAAGTGTTGAATTGACTCCTCAGACCTGTGCCTTCCACACCATGTTTATGCAATTGTGTTTTTAAGTCAATGTCTTTATTCGTCTGAAAATATCACCCAAGTGCTTTATCCTGTCTACAAAGGAACCACAGTCAAGCACTGCTCAGTGGGTTGACAGAAATGTTTCAATGCTGCATAATCATCAGATGAAACTAATGTGGGGGAGTCTGAAAACTAAAACAGTCTCAACCATTTACCTTTCAATAATTCTTTTTGATGCAAGTAGCATTTAAAATCCTATGTAATTTGAGCAGCAAATTACACAAACTGAAAATCTCACAGGTTATGTATTGAAGGGAATGCAACATAAGTGCCTTATATTAAGAATACAGAGATGAGATACTGTTGCATTATCCTTATAGAATTCAAATCATATCATAATATTTATTTTCAGGGAAACATTATTGAATTGAGAGACAAGGAAATAACTTCTAACTCATAATACTGAAAAGATAATTTCTAATTTTATCCCATAGAGTTAAAAAAGAAACCTAATTTTCAATTAACCCTAATTAGGGAGTGTAATAGTGCAGTTTCTTTGTTGGCATGAAGGTACTTAACCTAACTATATAAAACAGTAATCCATCATTTGATATCACTTATCCATGGGAAATCAGTAGCATTTGATGACCGTGGAAAACAATCCTTAGATGTCCAAGGGAGAACACCTCATGTCCAGGGAATTCCATTAAGGCTAAGAACAATATGATGAAAATTAGGAAGTACAGTGAAACACTATCCTTAGAAAACTTCTTTGGGTCTAATAAAATAAAACCTCACTTTAAATGCTGTTTTCTAAAGTTGTGTTTTAAAAATGAACTTTAGACCAATTTTCTCCTATGACTTGAACATTGTTATCCTACACTTTTGAAAGCATTTGCATTCTTAGATTTCTGCAAAAATATAACTATGTGTCAATTTAGCAATTACTAGAAAAACTAGTTCAGCACCTCTTAATTTACATATGAAAGATACGTGTGGAATGATTTTTCTATTCTTCGGTACTGCATTCTTCTTTTCAAATATGCACAAACATTAACTTTATAGAGTCTATTTATCCATTTATTCTATTAAACACACCCACCAAGTCAGTCACTACATTCAGCAACTTGTATATAGGAATAGATATGTTTTTCCCTCAAGCGGGTTGCAAATCGGTTGGATATAAATAGTTTTGTACAAATCACCCTCAACCACAATGTTCAGTTTAAACAAACTGGAGAACATAGTTATACCACCAAGGGAAAATAGAATTGTGATTTGTTTATCAATTACCAATATGTTAAACAAAGGAAGAATTAAAAACTTCAAACTTAGGTTAGAACATGCCATTCATATTACACAACGTTCCCTATAATGGACTTCTTATGTGTACAACTATAATTATTCATACTAAAATTGTTTTAAAGGGTATATTTAAATGGTAAAATTGAATTTACAAAAGGCACATCCATTTCATAAAGTAATATGGACCACTGTGGCAAGATCACCCTATAGATGGACTGAGACTAGTCAATTTGGACCATAGGAAAAAAAATTTCTCTATTAGTTTTATTCTGAGCAGGCAGAAATAGCCATAGGCTTAGGATTCCATTGTCTGCATTCTTTCCTGTCGGATAGTCAATAAATGTAATTAGATTGATTGACTGACTAAACAGTCATACTTACTACATAGAATGAAGTATCTCTGTAAAAAAAAAAAAAGTATCTCTGTATCTCCCCTCTTTGCAGCCAAATCTTCCAAAGAATGTCTTCAATGTGAACAGTAATGAGCATTTCCCCCAAGAGAAAACTGATCTAATATCAGCTTGGCATCGAGACCCTAGACCTGTGTCCATTAGTGTGAAGGCATGCTATTGACAGACATCAGGTGCTTTTATCTCTTCCACTACTTAAATAAATATTGTTGAGGAGAACTAAACTCTGTTGATTTTTTTCCTGTAATTAATCTTAATTAATAATATATTAAACATTTTCCTGATTGTATACATATTCATCATTAGGATTGATTTATGCCAAAGCCATTAGGATTTAGTGGTGTATCACAGACAGTGCTATTCTTCTTTATATTACTTTTTTTTTTTTGGGGGGGGGAACCAGGGATTGAACTCAGGGGCACTTGGCCACTGAGCCACATCCCCAGCCCTATTTTGTATTTTATTTAGAGACAGGGTCTCACTGAGTTGCTAAGGGCCTAGCTAAATTGCTGAGGCTGGCTTTGAACTCGCAATCTTCCTGACTCAGCCTCCCAAGTCGCTTGGATTACAGGTGTGCGCCACCACACCCGGCTTATATTTCTTTTATCTTACTCCTCAAAATGCCTTGGATACAGGGAATGAACTTATCTGATAGCAATATTTGAAACAAAAATATGGTTCCTCCTTTCTTCTTTTTTCTTTGAGGAGTGAGTAATCAGGAATTTAACTCAGGGACACTTAACCACTGAGCCACATCCCCAGCCCTATTTTGAGACAGGTCTCATTGAATTGCTTAGGCTCTCACTTTTGCTGAGGCTTGTTTTGAACTCCAAATCCTCCTGCTTCAGCCTCCCATACCACTGGGATTATAGACTTGAACCACCAAGACCGGCTGGTTCCTCCCTTCTTTAAAAATTTTTTTGAAAGTTATATGTCTTTGTCTAAAATATACAGTTGAAAAGTATCATATTTGTGAATATGTATATGTATACATATGCTCATCTGTATGCACACATATGTACAATAATATAAATATTAGTGTGTGTCTCTATGGACATAATTAATATATATTTAATTTACATGAGCAATATGCCTGAAGTCCATGGCATCGCCTCAGGCACATGTCATGTCAGGCTTCATCTCCTAAAGAGGGGAGGATACCCAGAACCTGGTAGAAAGATTGGGAAACCAACTGACATCACCTATCTTTTAGGTTAAAAGTTATCAAATAGTAAGTTAAACTGTTAAAGCAAATTCAAATCTGTTCCAAGTCAGGATTAATTTCCAAAATGTGCTATATATGTCAAGACTTCTAAGCAGTGTTAATCATGTGAAAATTATCAGGAGAGAACCAAGGTGGTTTGCTAGGAGAGTAGGCAGGAATTGATGCACAATGAGGAGAATCATTTCATAAGATGATCAGAGACTGGGTGGAGTCAAATATTAATTGATCCATGAAGAGTGGACATGAGAAAAGTGAGGAAGTAGAATGTAACTATAGAAAAACAGCAAATTCAAGTTTTAGGTCAGATTGCAATAAATAAGTCAATTCTGGTTAGTCACTAAAGGTATAAAGACTCCCAGGAACTGGTCTGGACTCAAGAAGAACAGGGGGAGATTGCTTATGCTGTTAGTGGTACAAATGGAGAAATAACAGAGTTCTTCCTTTAGGACAAGTAGGACACTGAGATGATGGGATTTCATTTCTGCTACATTTTAGCTTTATTTGTCCCAGATGAAATGAAGAAATAAATTTTTTAATACATAAAATATCTGTAAGGCATAAAAATAGAATTTGCTAAATGTAGAGTGGAAAATTTCTAGTTATGTAGCAGCTGAGTTGTAAACCATGAATGAAGAGATAAGTGATACAAACCTGAGCAACATCTTTCTAAAAATAATTAGTGGGAACTGAGGGAATTCAAGATGTTAAGAACCCTCATCTAGGAATGAAATGGAAGACAACTGTCTCAATCCCCTCTCTTGATATAGTACCTATAAGTGGAAAAATAATCACCAGAAAGGGAAGAAGGATTAAGAAAAAGAAAAGAGGATATAGGCAAATGGTCCAGAAATTAGCCAGATAGTAAAAGGCATAATTTTGTTAGTCACTGGTTACATAGTTCTGGATACTCCCAAAATGGTAGTCAGAAATTGCTCCTGGAAATTGGAGCAGCCATTACCAGCAAATTGAGAAAGAAAAGTTGCTCTCCAAATCCCAAGGCTTCAATTTCCTTAATCTTATTTACCAGTTCATCACTTATCACTTAAGAATATAAAATAATTGATTTGCCTATCTTCCCATTCCCATATTTTAAAAAATCCCACATATTTTGTAGTTCCTATATGAATAGAGTCACATAATAAAGCAACATAAAAACTATAAATTATATCATAACTTAAAACAAAAGTGTTCATTTTTACAGCTTTGTCAACTTGCTTATTGATGAAAAAAGAGTAGGATGTTTGGAGATGATCTACAAATACAGTTTTGAATGACAGGCATGGATAAAAAATTATCTAAAGGAGCTTACTTGGTGACATACACCTATAATCCCAGCAACCAAGGAGGCTGAGGCAGGAGGATCACAAGTTTCAGGATAGCCTGGACAACTTAGGGAGACGCTATTGCAAAAGAAAAAATAAATAAATTAAAAGGGCTGTAGAGGTAGTTTGGTGGTACAGTGCTTTGATTACCAGCAGCTCAAGAAAAAAAAAATTCTAAAGGAAAAATAATTTATGAGCCAAAAGCAGTTAAACATATTTCTTTCTTTCTTTCTTTCTTTCTTTCTTTCTTTCTTTCTTTCTTTCTTTCTTTCTTTCTTTTATTAGAAAATGGCAATAATGAGAGCAGGGGGGAGAAGTTTCCAAAGTACAGTATGATAGTTTATGATAACAGAGATTCTCACAAAAATTTGTTAAATGCAGCTGATGAAAAAACAGAGCTGTTTGATTGAATGGGAAAACAGTCAATAGGCTGTTAGTGCAGAAAGGAAAGATTGGGTTTTGACCAGGAACAAATTTTGAAATGAGAGGTTTTTTGAATAAACAGTTGTCTATGGATCCAATGAATTCATTTTGATTAAAATAAAATTCAGCGAGTAATAGATTGTACAAAATATGTGAAAAATGATCTTGGGCTCCAATGAATAAGCAAGGTAATTTGACATATTTGCTCTCAGAAATTATTGGCATTTCATTGTTATGAGAATTATTCCTTTTTGCCCTCATATTCTAACTATGATCTTCTTCTCACGGGAGATTAGATAGTTCAAAGGCCAGTATTCCTCAGACAAAGCTGGGCACAACAGAGAAATCCCTGAAATAATAGCACCCGGAGAAGTGGCTGAGCAGATGCAGAGCAATCTTTCTCTTAAAGATTCCTGGGACTCCTGTGTGGGATTAAATCAGTTCTGCTATGGAAGATATCCAGTCAGTTGCTTCCTTAATGCTACATCCTTTATTTATAGACTAAAAAGGTACAGGGTTTTTCACTTCAGAGGAAGTATATCGTTAGAGGTAGGAAGTCAAATGGAGCTGGCACCAGGTACAGATTATGAGACACACAGTTCTGGTGCTGGATTTATTATTTTTGAATCCTGTTTCTGCTATTGCCTTATCATTGGATGGTGCACAGTTAGTTGATATCTGTGGGCCTCAGTTTTCTTATTGATAAAATGGGTTAACACCTGTAGCATACAGTTATGAGAACTGAGCTCTGAACAGAGGAAACTTAGTAAATGTTGACTAATCATTGTTGCATTAGTATAACATCCCCAAAATTCTCCATAACTTTCTGGTGGCTGGTAAGCAATGTTAGGGAGGAACAAGATGCTGCTGACCTACCTTGCTTTTTAATTCCTTCAAAGGTCAAATCTTGATGGTGTATTCCACAAATCCTCAGTGAATGGTTCCGCTGTATTTTGGAATTGAGCATCTGGTGGAGTCTTTAAAAGGCAGTGACATTTATATTCTTAAGGATCGAACCTAATATATTCAAGACACAAGGTTTCCTTGAGGAGCCATAAAACCCATCTTTCAGATGCTATCATGTATCTAGTTGTATCTCACAGGGTCTTTGGGAGAGGCAGCATGGCACTATGGAAAGAAAATAAGGTCTGTGAACAAACCTGACTCAAATCTTGCTCATTTTCCTTGGGGAAGTTCATTTATAGGAGCTTCAGTTTTCTCAATTGAAATTAGTTCATAAAACGTATGTGCCTGGGTTTTGTGAAAATTGTAGTTGTACCTGTGTTACAATTCAATCCATGCCACCTCTCAGAAAAATAAGGATAACAGAGACCTCTCTTGAATCACGGCAAGCCTGCACTTCCATGGCAACCTCACATAGCTCCTTCACAGCACATGAGTTCTTCTCAGATCCAGGGATCCTTCTCCTTTGCAGAAGTCAGTTGGCTTTACTAAATTTTTATTTTGTTTCCAGATGTATATCATTCAACAAGCTTCTATAAAGTTGCTACAATGTGCCAGACACTCTTGGAAGTGCTGGAGATCCTACAGTGGCCAGGACAGATGTCATTCCAGCTCTCTTAGAGTTTAAATGTGGGGTAGATGAGTGATTTACAAGTGATGAAATAAACAGGACAGTTTCAAATACAGAAAGAGTGCTAATAAAAATGGGTAAGAGGAACTGGGAATGGATGACAACTTCAGATTGAATGGTTCAGGAAGGTTTCTCTCAGAAGGTAGCCTTTGAGCCTATGAATAAGTGCAGCTATGCAATGATCTTGGAGAGAATATTGGGACCAAATGACACGACCCCTAAATTTAAACCATAAGATGAGGATATGGTTCATACTTCCGAGTAAAAGAAAGAAAATCTGTATTAATCTGTTCAGGCTATCATAACAGAACATCATAGATCTGGATAACTCAAACAAGAGAAATTTAGTTTGGAGGCTGGGTAGTCCAAGATCAAGGGGTGAGCCAGGCAGATTTCATTCCAAGGCATCTTTCCTTGACTTATAGGCTTTTGGCTGTGTGCTCACACAATTTTTTTGCAACGTTATACTGGGATGAAGGGCATTTAAATTCCTGCTAAGTCTCTTGACGAATCACCTTCGTTCTTACCTAATAATACTCACCTAATAGTGCTCAGAAGCCCCAACATACATTTTATAGAAATTATAAAACTACCAGGCCTATTGGATTAGATCTGTACCAGTATAACTCCATTTAACTTTATCTTCCTTCTAGAGGTTCTATCTCCAAATATAGCCATATTGGGGGTTAATGTTATAACAAATGAAATTTGGGAGAATCAAGTCAGTGCCCCCCATGGTAGTAATAATATTTACATAATAAATATAGGAAGGCATAAATTTTTAGACAGAAATTAATACAAGATATGGGTATAAAGGTAGAGACTATATCATTCAGAGTATTCCAAGGAGTTTAATTTTTATCCTAAGTGATTTGATTTCATGGGAGGATTTTTAAAGCATATGAACAAAATTAGATTTTTATTTTCAAAAACTTACTATGGTGACTCTGTGAAATATTGAATGTAAAGAGGAAAAAGTATGTGCTAGCTGGGGTTATATAGGACAGACTAATAGCATATGTGTATAGGAGTATGACAGAAGATCTATTAGGGAATTACCTCATGCAATTATCATGGCTAAAAAGACCCATGGCAGGTCTTCTTCCGGCTGGAGTCCCTGGGATGCTTGTAGTATGGCTTAGTTCAAGTCCAAAGGCCTCAGAATCAGCAACCCTGATGATATAACTCCCAATGCAAGGCCAAAAATCCTGTCTACCCAGAAGGGGCCACTGATTTAAGTTCTGGAGTCCCAAAACTAATAAATCTTGGGTTCTGATATCTGAGGTAGAAAACAAGTATGTTTCAGTCTGGGAAAGGTGGGAAACATACCAATCAATTTACCTTCTGCATTTGTTCTCTCCCTGTCTCCAGTCAATTGGATGTTGTGTACCCCTTTTTTTTTTTGATACTGGGGATTGAACCCAGGGGTACTCCACCACTGAGCCACATCCCCAGCCCTATTTTGTATTTTAGTTAGAGACAGGGTCTCACTGAGTTGCTTAGGGCCTTGCTAAGTTGCTGAGGCTGGCTTTGAACTCGAGATCCTCCTGCCTCAGCCTCCTAAGTGCTGGGATTACAGGCATGCGCCACCATGCCCAGCTTGTGTACCCATTTTGAGGGTGAATCTTGCCTACTTATTCCACTCAGATTCGTGTGCTAACTTTTTCTAGAAACATCCTGAAAGATCCACCAAAAATAATGAATTTTCAGCTTTGCAGGTATTCTTTAATTCCTCCAAATTGGAACCTACAATTATCCATCGCAAAGTTTAATCAGTAAAACCAGTTAGAAGAGTATGTCACAGTCTATAGGAGAGCTTGTCAGATGACAGTAGCAGAGTTGGTGTGAATGGAATGGACAAGGTAGCTACAAAAGTATAATCAATAGGATTTGCTAAATAGAGTGGATTGGAAGAGAACAGGAAGAGAATTCAAGAATATTCTATATTTTAGTTATGAGCTACTGGTTGCTGGGATGTTGAAGGAAGAGTATTTTGGGGTTGGGTGGGCTGAATCTAGGGTTTGGTTTTGAACTTTCAGAGAGAGTCCTAGGTATTTGAGTGTGGGTATTAAATAAGTAGCTGGATTTGTAAATCTTGTTAAATCACAATTAGTGGAAAGCCTGAGAAGTTTTCTGCATGTACATAATATTTATAGCCATTGGACTAAATGAGATTACCTAGGGAGAAAGTATATATTGAAACAAAGAGAATCTCAGAATTGAGCCTCAGGGCATAAGTACATTTAGAAGGCTAGTCTATGAATAGGCATCAACAAAGTGAATCAGGGTGACTGTAGGAACAGAAATCAATAGATTGTCATATTGTAGAAGCTAGGAAAAGCCAAGCTGGCAAGAAGGAAAGAGCTACCTGTATGAAATGGCGCTGAGAAGGTAAGATGAGGACAGAGAAGTGACTATGGTGGTATTGATGGAATCCAGCTTTGAGTAATTTGAGGACAGTGTAGGAAATGTGGAGACAGAAACAGATTATAGACCAGCACTTCTCATGTGTGAAACCATCTTTGAATCACCTGCGGAAATTTGAAAATGGCCAATGCCTAATGTCATAGCAGTTTTCCAGTTGATTCTATTATTCTGCCAGCATTGAGAATCCATTACAAATAAATGTATCCAGAAGTCATTCTATTTATGAGATTGAAGGTAGAAGTGTGGTCATGTGGTCATTTCCTGTTATTATTATAGTTTTTTTGTGTTTTAATAGGGAATACTAAAACATATTTAAGTACTTCTGTGAAGAATTTAGAGGGCAAGAGCTTGATTGAAGATAAAAAGGGAACAATGGCAGGAGGAAAGTCTTTGAGGAGAGTAGAGGTGAAGGAGACTGCATAATTCTAGGCATTGTATCTTCTTGTAACAGGGTTAGGCATTTTCTTTGTTCACAGCTGAAAGAATTCTTCTTAGGTAGTTTGCATCTGTAGTCTGGCCATGAGAGGGGAAAAGTAGGAAACAAGCTCTTTAATTTCTTTTTTAAAAATGCATTTTCAAAAACAATTTTAATACTATTTCTGATTTTTTATACAATTATACTCAATAATTTAAAAGGCAGTGCTCATAAATGTTAGTGCTTTAATTAAATCTTAATATTTCCAAGAAACATTAGTGTTTTGGGGCCTTGTAGCTTAAAAGCCTGAACAAGGCATGTGTGTAGACACACTCACCTATCCTCTGCTCCGTTAAATATGTATGAACAATCTGTTCAACAGAGGGCTTTCTAAAGCTGACTAGCACAAGTTTAAGTGCTTATATCTCACACAGAGAAATACATAAGCAAAATGGAAATTTATTTCCCCAAATCATATGTTGTAAGTTATTTTTCTATAACAGATGAGAAAAGAAGAGATGTTTTCATCAAGGATGAGGAATATTGAAAGATGCTTTTTGTTGAACAGTTCCGACAACTTTTGTGCAGATTCTAATTTTGAGACTCTTTAAATAATGTCTCTTTCTTTTTAATTCTAAGGAAGTTACCTCAATTTATACAAAATGGTGGTCTAATTTTAAAAGTTCCAATTGCATCAAATGGAATAAGATATTATTGTAACACTCACTTGAAACTTTTCTAGTTTGAGAATAGACCTTGTTCAGACAAGTAATTCAAAGGGGTCAAGATTTGAAGGTGTGGAAGAATCCGCTATTCCCTCTGCTCTACTGATTTATTTATGTGGTTCAAATTGATCTCTGAAAGAGGTTTACAGGTTATGACAAAGTTCATACAAATATTTATGTGCAAATGCATTCATCCCAATGTCATCTGTAATATTAGACAAGGTTAAAGTCTGTTCATCAACAATAGGAGATTGAGAAGCTAAATCATGGTGCATCTATTAGATAGATTATCATGCAGCCATTACAATATTTACATAGTGTTGTTCATTAGGAAATCACTTAGGAAATAGGTAAAAAATTAAAATGCAAATACAAATACATTGTTTTCAGCAAGCAGAAAATAATAGAAAATAAATATTGAAAGAAATGTGATGAAATACAATGCTTAATTCTTGATTAATTGCATTGACTATTACATTATTCTTCTGCACATATGAAAACTTTCACAATGAGGACAGTGTCTCTGTTTAAAAAAATCATGTATTTTATAGATGACCTCAAATCATGAAAACGTCATAACCTCCATTTACTTTCTTCCATTTTCAATAGATAATGTAAAATTAATAACAGAATGTGTGACAGACACCATTGCCCTGTGTA
>JAJEJO010002821.1:428886-504877 GCA_020662805.1 Glaucomys volans | reverse complement strand
AAAAAACAAATAATAATGCATGAGGAAAAAAGAAAAAAAAATAGATAATGTTAAAATAAGTTAAAATGTGGACTCAGTCCTCCATTTTATCATTAATATTATGTCTAAAAAATTTTAGAGCACTTTTTTAAAAGGATACAATTTCTAGAGGGTAAGTTAAAAATTAATTTCATTTGTAAAAAAATTTGAAACATTTTACTAAGTATTTTAATGCCAAAGTCAATTATAGTCATGAAACATTATAGAAAAGGAATAATACACAAATAATTCCTGCTTTATATGTGTTCTAGTAAAGATTCAGCACTTAATATTTATTACCAGATGCTGGTGCTGAGACTAAGACATCTAGCATAATATATGAGAAGACACATTATTATAAAGGAAAAAGAAAAGCACTGAAGTTGACTGTTTTAGTAATCAAATAAATACTAAGAATACTATGACATGTTGAAGTTGTGTTATATGCATGTACTCTCCATTTAAATTGAGGCTTCAATCTAAATGGCACTAGAATTTTCTGGTCCTTTCATCTTTGCTTCCATGTGTCTCTGTCACTCAAAATGTTGAAGGTGATTTCAAATTCAGACTTTAAGCTTTGAATGCTGGTCATCCAACTCATACCCATAATTTGTTTTAAAAAAATGATGCACAAAATAGTATATTCCTTATTGACAATCACAGAGAGTAATCAAACAAATGGGGGATAACACATCATCATTGGAATTTTTTACCAAAAATTCTTGCCTAATAATCAGACCCTACTTTTAAAATAAATGTCCTTCCCATGATTCCACTTTTTTAAAAATTGTTTTGGTTTACCACGTAACTAAATCAAAGACACAAACATATTTTGATCACAGAAAAGTAACAAACGCTTTCCAATCTTGGGTATAAATCTTGCTTTGGCCATGTAATAATAGTAGTTGGCAATTGTGACAAGAGTACCGTTTTAAGGACTTTTCAGGATTTTTTAGGAGTGTGAATAATACCAAACTGGATTGTGGTTTGCTTTATTTGTTTGATGCAGATTTCGTATATGAGTGCCACTTAGAGCTCTCAAGATGTGAGGCTAAAGTTGTGTTCAAAGCAGGCTACAGCCCTTCAAACCCTTCCTTAGTTCCTCCTTCAGACTTGTCAGCTGAGGTGGTCCATCGGTTATTACAACAAAATTACATTGGCTTCCTCCTCCCTCTCCCTGCTTCCTTCTTTCTTGACTCTTGTGCCTTACAGAAAATGGGATTATGGGAAGGAGACTAAACCCAACATTTTGCAATTTTTAAGATTTAAAGACATTTATATTTGTGGTGAATTTCCAACATTCAGTAAACCTCATACAAATACTTTTTTTGGGAGGGGGCGGTTAGTAGGGATTGAACTCAGGGGTGTTTGGCCACTGAGCCACCTCCTCAGTCCTATTTTGTATTTTATTTAGAGAGAAGGTCTCACTGAGTTGCTTAGTGCGAGTTTGCTGAGTCTGGTTTTGAACTCCTGTTTTAGCCTCCTGAGCCACTGGGATTACAGGCATGCACTACCTCATCCAGCTATATCGTACAAATACTTTACCTAGCTCTTCTGTTGGTTTGACAATGGAATACTTCTATGCCATTAACCTGGACAAGTTGTGGTAGCTGTTGTTTTTCAAATCTTAATTAAATATAATTGCTTTATTGTCCTTAAAAGCATAAGGGGAGATGGTTAAATGAGTTTTTGATGAAATGTGAGTTGATGCCTCTCGCTTAGTACAAGGAAAACATAAGCAGTTAGAGCAGTCAGGAACCATTACCAGAGATAAGGGTCTAAATCAGAGCTTAACTATAAACTTGTGAAGTGAATAAGAAAAAAAAGGACAAGGGAAACATTACCAAATTATGATGCAATTCAGTGACAATTCTGTAATGATGATTCCAAATACTCTAGCTATACCAATGGAGTGTGCACTGTACTTATTTGTTTCATTAGTTTGACTTGGAAACCCATGGAAACATTGCTCAACTGCTCCCTTTAGAGTTAAATAGAAATGTGGCTTCCCTGCCAAGTGTTTATTCCATAGCTTTGAATTGACAGAAATACCCAGCTTACACTGTACATTACAGTGCTCCAAACCCAGACTTCTGACTACCCTTGTTTGAAACATCTTTCAAGGAGACAGAGAGGCTAATAACCAATCAACAGATGAATAGTGATGGAATCATCATAATGATGACATCTGATCAGTTATTTAAAGAAAATCATTCATGTCTTGGACAGTTAAGTGTAAGGATAATCTATGGGTGTTTTCTACTGTTTGAGAGAACAAAGAGGACCAAGTGAAAAGAGGGAAGCTATACATTGGGACAAAGAGGGGACAGGGAAGCTATGCACGTGAGTCATGCCTTTCAGGAGAAATCATGGGCTGCTTTCCTCTGCTTGTCCCAAGAGGGTCTCATTTACAACAACCTTCTTTCCTCTTCTGGGCCTTGCTTCCAGAGAACTATTATGGACAGAAACAGATGTAACCAATAGCCTAGGGAATTTATCACTGAGAAGGGGCAAGAGGAGTGTGGATACTAATGCAGGAAGATAGACAAAACTGCATAGCCACCAAGAGCCTGGTTTCAGGATCAATCCATTTGCGCTTCCTTTTCTCATTCACCTCATGAGGGTCAAAACAACTTGACATCAATAATGCAATTTTTAAACCACTTACAAAGTAGGTAAATTGTGGTCTTTCTGATATACTCTTAGGAGAGCAAGTTTCTTTCTTTCTTTTTTTCCCCCAGCCATTTCCAGCTTCTTTCTTCAGCAGTAGCAAATCCAACTACATGCTTGTAAAGCAGTTTGAGTTTTAAAAGGGAAAGGCTTCCATCTGCTGGATTTGTTGAGTAATAAAGAGGATGAGAGTCCACATTAGATTTTCATTCTGTGCTGGCAGTGCGTAGCCTGGTATGTACAGTTTGAGGTTTCATAATTCTTTCAAATTGCATCTTATTGGAAGAATCTAGTCTTACTGAACACACTCAGATTTTTCAAAATACCATATAAACCCCACATTATATCACACAAGGGAGTCACAAAGAATATATAATTTCTCTTTTTTTTCTCTCTTGGTAAAAATAATATGGAGCAGCATTTCTGAGTAAATACTGTAATATCAAAGTGGTTGAAACAGAATGAGACATGATTCTTCTCCCCTTTATACAGGTAGGCATCTCATTTTCTTTTCTAAAAATTACATTATTTTCCTGAGCAAATTCCATCTTCAGCACAATACCCCTGTTTTGAGTGCAGCTAATGCTATTTAATGGCATATCTTCAGGCTTATATATTGCATTGTATGGTAGATAAGAACTGGGGTGTTTGGGGGAACTTTACATTGCAGTAGAGGTATATGTACAATGTGAGATAAATCATACAATATAGTTCTATTGTCTTCTACTGAGTCAGTGCAAAGAAATAAATATCCATTTTTGCAGCCAATTTTTTTAAGAATTTAAGGCTTTTACTTAAATTCAGTTAATAAAATGACAGATGTGCATGTGGCATAACATTTTGGTGTCTATATTTTACTGAACTGTCTTGCATGTGTAATTATATCAAAATCATACTAAATATATTTTGTAGCAAATGAAAATGTGTAAGAAAGTGCAAGTTAATTTTGTCCCTTTATAAATATAAGTGTTTTGGGGCAAAAGAATTATAATCCTAGAAAGATAAATTTTATCTTTTTCAATTCAAACTCATAGATATCCAGGTCAGTATTATCTTTGGGTTTTCCATGGTTCCATAAGATTTGGTTAAAACAAATCAAGAAGAAAAATCTTAAGACTAGGTCCCTAAACTGTAGCAAATATCTCAGGATTCCCTGATGATTTCTCCATGTTTTTAACTAATTATTTTCTTTATAAATTAGCAAGTATGTAAGTTCACACCTAGAAAAAGGTAAGTTGTATTAAAGTAGGATTTTGCTAGTCTGCTGTAGGCCTTAGACTGAAAACTCCCAGGAGCAAAAATTTAGAATAGAATGTTAGGATCCTCTCCATACATATATTAATTGCATAAGTAAATGTTAAAATTATAAAAGATGATATAATAGCTTTATATAGCTTTTATAATAACAAAATTATAAAAGATTATATAATAGCTATTGCTCTTTAATTAGGACCTAAATATTTTAGTCCATTTGGCTTCTTTGTCTGAGTTCTGCTGTTATCATTTAACCCATCTTTTCCACATATCATATCTCATGATCAACACTGGTGTATTTGTGTTTTATTTTTGTAATAGAGGATTCTTTGAGAGGAAGGAAAGGAAAGGGAAGGGAAGGGAAAGGAAAGAAGAAATTGATCTTTTCTTTGCACTGGCTCCACTAACAAAATCAAGCCCAGACCTTTAAATTTAGCAATGAAAGAAGAATCATTCTGTGGTTTTCCTTGTGCATTAACCTTAAATTATTTAAAGGGTACTTCACTAAAGTGTAGGGGAGAACACAAAGGAAACAAAAATGAAAATTCATGTAGGAGTAGTTAGTCTGACTTACTAACAGTAGTCCACCCATCCATCCATTCAGTTAGCAAACCTTTATTCATTATCTGATGTATCCCAAGCATTCCTCTAGGTCCTGGGGATCTAAATATACATGAAACATATAAAAATCTTTATTTTCATGGAGTTTATTTTCCAGTATGGAGATATAAATACATTAAATAGTGAAGTAGTATGTGTAGTTATGAAAGTACTGAGAAAATGAGGAGACCATGAAAGGAGACTGGGTGGAGTGGCCATGCCCTGCAAGAGGGCAGTAGGGTTTGCTACACCAGAATGGTGGCCTAGTAAAGGAGCAAAGCTCAGGGGCCCTTGATGACATGCCATGTTTTGGGAGATATACTTTTTTGACTGGATGTTCTTGTCCTTCCTCATGGTGACCACATGCATATGACTTCTATCTTTTGGGAGTATCCTCAAGTCCAGTTAGACGTTTAGACCCACTGATGATTTTATCTGCAGTTTCTTGTCTGGGGAACTGACTCAGGGGATATCAATTCTCTGTCAGATAAACTCACCTTACACATCACACATAAGTCCAACCCCATTCATCAGGTTCACCTGGCTGGTAGCAAATTATTCTGCTGCATTTGTTCAATGTTTAAATTAAGAATTGATAATTTAGCCAGGCATGGTGTCTCATGCCTATAATTCCAGTGACTCAGGAGGCTGAGGCAGGAGGATTGCAAATGAAAACCAACCTCAGCAACTTAGTGAGGCCTTAAGCAACTTGGAGAGATGTTGTCTCTAAATAAAATATATTAAAGGGAGTGGGTTGGTTTGGGATGTGGTTCAGTGGTTAAACGCCCCTGGGTTCAATCCTTGGTACCAAAAAAAAAAAAAAAAAAAAAAAAGGAATTGATAATTTATCACAAATGTTACTTGGTCCCCTTCGTTGGAAATCTTAAAAGTTATCTGAGATGTGCAGCTTGTGTATCTTCTCTGGGACAATGAAAAGATAAGCAACTAATTTTTATGTGTGGAAGAATGAGTGTTTCCTTTCCTCCTGCTATTAGGAAAAGTCTAAACTCCAGGAAGTTTACTTCATTATTCACCCTCTCTGTTGGAGTGCCTAATATGATATGGTTTATACATGCATAAAAATTGCATTTCATTCTGCTCCCATTAAACAATGCAGGGGGCATATTGGTTGCAATGATTTCCTGTTTTTCCAAGGTAGGTATTAAATAATTTCGTATTATGAAGTAAAAAAAATTATCCTTGGATTAAGCATTGAGCTGCCTTATTTTGTCATGCTGCCTCTACAGTGAGTTGAATTGCTAAGAATCATCTCTTTGTACTTAAAATTAGATGTACTATGACTTAGAAAATAATGTGTAAGACCTCAGTGTCAGGAAGACTTTTTGATATACTATATAAAGTGAAAACATACTATCAGTTATTTCAGAGGACATATGATATATATGAAAAACATACTGGACGATTTGTATATGATGCCTTGTTCTTTTAATGTAGAAAACTATATAATCAGCAATATTTTAAAAAGCCACCTAAATTTTGTGTCATCATCCCAAGTTGATAAGATGGCAAATATTATATTTGCATATGACAATAAAGCATGTCATATTGACTAAGAATTATCAATATGTTCTAGTAAAATAAATCTAATGTGCAAAAATGCCATGAAGTTTTCCCTCCCTTTTTAAGAAGCTCAAAACTGAATTTTAGTTAGAGGTTTGATCCAAATTTCTTAAGATTTTTGTTAATTTTACTATATGCTATCCTTAACAATTGATGAATCTAGGAGTGAAAATCAAAATATTGCTTTAGTGTTGATTTTTTTTTTTTTTATCAGTACTGGGGATTCAACCTAGGGAACCCTACCATTGAGCTGTATTCCCAGCCCTCTTTCTTTATATCTTACAATGACACAGCGTCTTTTTAGGATGCTGAGGCTGACCTTGAACTTGCAGTCCTCCTGCCTCATTCTTTTGAGTCACTGGGATTATAGGCACGCACCATTGAACCTGGCTAAGTGCAGATAATTTTCAATTAATTAAGTTTTGGTCCATTAATATCATCAAATATTCTCCCACATATTCAATTACTTAGAGGACTGTTTGATTATAAATAAATAAATAAATAAATAATCTTGAAAAGTTGAACTCAAAACTATTTAAAATGTGAAAGCATATTGATCTTTTTCTCTTTAATAACAACTTGTGCTCCCTTTTCAAAATTTAATTGACAGATAAAATTGTATATATTTGCCATATAAAATATGGTGTTTCCAAGTGTATGTATATTTTGCAATGACTAATTCTAGCTAAATTAACATGTGTGTTACTTTGAATAGTTATCATTTGTGGGGTGAGGACATTTCCACTCCTTGCATTTTTAAAAAATACAATGTATTATTAGTATAGTCACCATATGGTACAATATATCTCTTGAATTTATTTCTCCCATTTAACTGAAATTTTGAATCCTTTGATAAACACCTTTCCAATGTTCCTCCCCATTAGCTAATCATCCCGGTCCCTGGTAACCACTATTCCACTTTCTGCTTCTAGGAGATCAGGATTTTTAGATTCCATGTTTGAGTATGATCATTTTGCCTGCATTTTGTGTGCCTGAATTATTTCACTTAGCATAATGGCCTTCAGGTTCATCCTTGTTTCTAATGACAAGATTTTTCTTTTTCAAGGTTTAGTAGTATTCCATTGTGCTTATGTAACCCATTTTCTTTATCCATTCATCCACTGATAGGACTCTTTGATTCTTTATTTTGACTATTGTGAATAATACTATAATGAACATGGTAGTGCATATATTTCTTTAACACCCTGACTTCATCCCAGTAGCAGAATGACTAGATTATATAGTAGTTCCAGTTTCAATTTTTGAGGAAGTACATACTGTTTCCATAATGACTGTACTAATGTTCATTCTGTAAATATTTAAATCTAGCATTGGTCTGTTGTTGTTTTAGTCAGCTTTTTCACTGCTGTGACTGAAAGACCTGACAAGAACAATATTGGAGGAGGAAAAGTTTATGTAGGGGCTCACAGTTTCAGAGGTGTCAGTCCAAAGACAGCTGGCTCCATTACTCAGGGCTCGAGGTGAGGCAGACATCATGGCAAAAGAGTGTGGTGGAGGGACACATCTCAGGATATGATCAGGAAGCAGAGAGAGAGGCCAAGCTCAGCTCATCAAATATATATCCCAAAGGTATGCCCCCAATGACTCACCTCCTCCAGCCACACTGGACTAGCCTGCAGTTACCACTGAGTTAATCCCTGTCAGAGAATTAATTCACTGATTGAATTAAGACTCTCATAACCCAATGATTTCACCTCTGAAGGTTCTGTCATTGTTTCATACATGAGCTTTTGAGGGATACCTAATGTCTAAACCATAATAGTTGTCAAGCAGAAATCTACAATTAAAGCTGTGAATGGGTGGTGCACACCTGTTATCCCAGTGACTGGGAAAGGTGAAGTAAGAGGATTGCAAGTTGAAGGCCAACCTCAGCAATTTAATGAGGTCCTCACCAACTAGGGAGACCCTGTCTCAAAATAAAATAAAAAGTGCCCAGAGTGTGGCTCAGTGGCAGACTTCTCCTGGGTTCAATCCCTAGTACATCATGTGTGCATGCATGTGCACACACACACACACATACACACACAAGGAAATCTGTAATTTCACTATATAATAGTCATACAATTTTAATGTTCTTAAAATTTTGCAAAGCTTCTGCGATATCGCCTTGCAGAGCATCTCTTAACTCAGAAAACACTGAATATTTGGGGAGGAAAAATGGATGCAAAAGTAAGTATTACATTTAGAAAAAATATTATTAAGATTATTCAATTGAATAAAGCATTAGTAAAATACTATCTTTAGACTATAATCTGAAGAAGATAATAGATAATAGATCTTAATCTATGACTAAGATCACTGATAATTACTTGAATTTTTTTAGTCTAATATAAACAGAAAAATTATTTCCATTTGCACTTAAAAATTCAAAAAGTAGAGCATATAAGACTATAATCTATGATTAGCTTATATAATATTTTACTGAAAAGTTTATTTATCTGTAAAAAGAAATTTGTTCATTTTTTCAATGATAAGAGTGAAATTTTCTTTGCGCCAGGTATTTTCTATGCATTATAATATTTATTTCCTCACCATAATAAATATGAGATAGCTAAAATTTCATTTATTGTACCCTCCAAGAGTAACTTATCAATGGTCATATGACAATATATTATGGATATGGAATTCATAAGCAGGTGGATAATTCACATGAATTAAAATGTTTAACATTGTCTCCATTTCTTAATAGCTTTTAGTCTAATGCATTTTTAGATATTGTGTGACATTTTGGGAAAAGGTGTTTAAAATATCTTTGTTTACATAATCTTATATAGTTATGTGTGAATATTTCCAGAAGTTCAACTTATGAATGTTTTTAAATGTATGTGTTAATAAATTAAATTATCATCTAAAGAACGCCATGCTATTTCTCACAGAATTCTTTCCTTAGTTTTTGGGGAGATTTTAATAAAATGAAAAAACTTCAATTTATCAGTATAAAAAGAAGACATTCCAAATAACATCTGAAATGACTGAACGGGGTATCATGTGAGTTATCTGTTGATATGTGCTACAGTACCACAAACTCCGGGGCTTAAAGACACACAGACACACATGCCTTTATTATCTCTCAATTTCTGTGGGTCAGGCATCCAGCGGTGGCCAACTGGGGCCACTGCTTAGGGCTCCTCACAGGGCTGCAGTCAAGGTGTGTGCTGGGGATGCAGTCTCACCTCAGGGCTTGACTGAGGAAGTGTCTCCTTCGAAGTTTATGTGACCATCCTTAGGATTTAGTTTGCAGATTGCAGGACGGAAGTTTTCAGTTTCTTGCTGGCTGTGAGAAAAGTCTTTGGCTTCTCCATGAGGCAGCTCACCACAAGGCAGTTTGCTTCACTGAAGCCAGAAATGCAGAAAATACAACACAGTATCAGATAGTAAGGTGCAAGTTACAATTACATGTAAAGTCGTCACAAGCAACACTCCAACACCTTTTTTTCTATTTTGATTAGAAACAAATTGCAGGTTCTGCCCACACTTGAGGGAAAGTGATCACATGATTTTGAGCCATCTTAGTCTATGGTACAAATAATAATGCAGAAATAAAGAGGTGAATCATCCTGGGGAATAGCCAAAGAAAAACAATTTTTTATCAATATGTTCCCAAACAACAAAACTGGGTGACCTTTTCCATCATGCCCACTGCTCCCCTGTGTAAGTCATCTTACTTATCTCCAGACCTCAGCTCAAAAGTCACTTCCTCGGAAAGCCTGCCCCAACCTGTCTTTCCCTAACCACCAGTGGATCATTTACCTATCCTATACTTCTGTACCCTATATATCTCTAAAATACATTTGTCATTACAATTGTTGATTTTCATTTGTGTTGTTTGATTAAATAAATACAGATTAAGTTGATGACCGAAGAAACTATATGTGGTTGTTGTTCAACATTGTATCCCAACCACCCAGCACAGTTTATAGCACATAATGAGAAACAAATGTGTTGTGAGGAACAGATGTTCAGGTCACTAACCTGAAGTCAGGAATCCTAGGTTCCAGTGCAAGATCTTTCATTTACTTGTGCTACTTCAACCAAGTCCAATCAAGTTTCTGAGCCCCAGATTTTTCATCTACAAATGGTCATTTCTAACACAGAAGAATTTTGATGCAATTTTGTGATTATACACTATTACAGATGAGTAAACTTCAAATGCATTGAAATTTCTCCTCCCCCTCCTCCCCTTCATTTCCCCCTTCATCTTAGTCAGTGGTTATGAAGTAGTGACCTATTTTCAACAGGCAAAATCAGAGGACAGAAGAAATGATATAAGAACTTCAATGAACATTTGTGAATCACAAGTATTTTAAGAAACACTCCTGACTTTCTATACATTTGAGTCTACACATTTGAATATCCCAGGCATGTTATAATTAAAAATGTATTTGTTTTCACTGCACAAATCAAACCCTCAACCAATCAAACAAAAACTGCATTAAATACATCCGACTTTCAAGACATTGCATCCTTCCCTCTTCTTGAGTCGCCTGATCCCCGTATGGGCCCAAAGTGTTGGTTAAATTAAATATTAGTCCAGTCCTAGGCCTAGGACATCTTCAGAAAAATGCAAACTCTAAAAGAAAGGACTATTAGAATTCCTACGCAGTAGAGAATTAGACCATCATGTAGGAGAGTATTAGCATCACAAAAGTGCAGCTGATACAGTTGGCTTCTTTTCATCATGAGTGAATATTGACTTTATTTAGTAACCACTGAGAACTTCTCCTGCCCAGCAGTGTTGAGTCTGCTTTGTGAATTCTATCTTATACATGTAATAAATAAACTTTGCTTTGTTTCCAGTTTCCATTATTTGACATGGCAGTACTAAAAGAAGATAAATACTGCATGGGAAACCCAGGAGCAAAATGTTACTCCAGCATTTCCAAAAAGCATAAGCCAAATTCATGCTTATTGAAATCTGTGTCATTGGTTGTGCCATAGTAACAGTGCATGGTGTCCCTGGGGGTGACTAATGGCTCTCCTATAGCCTCTTCCAGCTCATTCATTTATTTTAGTTTAGGACAGATGGGGGAAATTGGTTGACAATGGAGACCAAGAATAATTTTACAATTGGTTGTTCACACGAGAATCAACATGCTTTTTAAAACAGGTTTTTGTTCTTCTTTTGTAATAATTCCTGCTGTGCTTAATGGTTTGTCTTAACTGAGAGACTGTGATTGTGAAATTTGTGATGTATTGTTGTTGTTAATGTGTGGCAGAATGTGTGGTCATAATCACCCTGGTGCACAAATGTAGGTGGGAAAACTGGCAAGTGCAGGAAGGTGTGGAGCCTCTGCTTCATTTTTATTAGATATTTGGAGTAGAAAAATCCTTCCATTGAGACCTAAATGATAGCAGCAGGAGCACAGATCCAAGAAGTCTTGAAAGTGATCTATGGTGTGCCTCTCGCTGAAAGGGCATCTAGGTCAAAGTAAGTGATTGGTTTTGCCCATCGTTCAGCTAATAGACAACAGAAGTGCACAGGCTCAGAAAATGACAAGCCCGCTCCTCTGTTAGGAAACTGTGTGCCTCTTAAAGTTCCCATTCACTTTAAAACAACAAACATTATCCATAACATTCAATGAGCCCTTGCCATGCATCAGGTCCTGCCTAAGTGTTTTGCTCATTAACTCATTTAGTAATCACAATAACACTCAGAGGAAAGTGTTATTATTATGTCCATGTAATAGGGGAAGATACTGAGACCTCATGAGGTTACATCAATTGCCATACCATTGCCAAACTAGATGGCAGAGCAGAATTCAAACCTAAGCGATGGAACCAGTTTCTAAATAAACTGATGTGTTCAAAGTTTCCCTTTAACATATCTACTTATATTTGTAATTTTTCCTATTATGGCATAAATAAAAGTCTTTAAATCATTTAAACATTTCTGTTGGGAAAAGTATTTACCATACATTTAAGAGTCAGTTAGCATGAACCGTGAAGAAGTGACCAAGTGTAGTAGTATTGATTTCTTTGGTTTGAGTTAATGTGTTCCATAATATAATTTCAGCTGTTACTTGAGTTAATAAAATATGGCAACCAATTTTCAGTAGTCTTCCTGAGTTGTACTAGCGTTTTTCCTGTAATAACTCATAACTCAAAAAAAGCACAATCAGATTTGGAAGAAAGAATGTTTACAAAATCCAAACTAGAACAATCCCCTTTAAAACCAAATTAAAAATTACTACTATGATATTCTTTATTAACAACTACTTAACCAGCTCTTTGGAGCCAAACTTCAGATATACTCATTTCTGTTTACATTTCTATATGTCTATATCTAGGTATTATGAATAACAAAAATATAAATCTAAATAAATCCAAACATTTCAGTAAATATTAAATAGCAATTCATGAAATATCTAATCATGAAATAGCAATGAAAACAAATATAGACAGACATGTTTTTATATACACATACACATGAGAGAATGAGAGAATAAAATAAAATAAAATAAGAACAGAGAATATGTGCCAAACAAAGTAGTTCAGCTAATATCGAGAAAATGTCTACTGGAGTAGTGTTGTTTTGGGAACCTAATGTAAATACACATATCAACAAATATCTGTGTATGTGCTTACTGCCATCTGCCTTGTCTTGCCCTGCCATTAATTCAGATCCCCAGACCTGGTGGTGAGGGAAGGAAGAAAAGATAGACAACAAATAGAGAAAAAGCTGGGGCTCAATGGATCACTAAACCTTGACAGGGAAATAGTGACACCTTTGTTATATAGGTTTAAACATCAAAAAGATTTATTGTGAGAAAGTTTCTTCAAAGAAAACAAAACTAAGGTCATGAGCATGAGCAGCCCCAGTATCAGCTTGTGCCGTTAGTAACTCTGTACCCCCAAGCAGCTGGCGTCTGAACCTGAAGGTCAAGAACTGAACAGCTCTGTGACTGGCACACAACCTCCTATTGAACGAGGTGTCACGGTAGCAACTGGACAGTATCTAATCCATGCTTTCGCAGGAAGAGTTCCCAAGAGAGGCGTTGCCTCTGTCACAGGACAGTTCAAGACCCATAATTCAGTCCCTGCTCCTGACAACCATATTCTTGGTTTAATTAATATCAAATGATAAAAACTCACTAATGGAAACATTTGGAAAAACTTAGAAATAGCTATTTTTTTCTATTAAAGTTTTTCCCTAATATCAGTTTGTACCTTGTGAATAATATCTTTGGTTAGATATAGAAAATACAATGAGACTTAATTTCTCTAATTCAAAGGAGCATTGTTTCAAATTCTGGAAAAGGGCAAGTAAGTTTGGGAAATGTTGTCTACTTCAGTTTTTCACAGTGCATGTCAGTACAGTAAAAGTTCTGAGAATCCTGTAGGAAAGATATCTACTCAACTTTGTTTGCTCATTGTTTCCATATGGCAAGATGATAATGTTTACGTACTGTATCTGATTTAAGTTGCCACCATTTGCAAGCTCACCATTTTGCAATTTAACATTAAAAAAATGTTTCCCAGTCAAAATATCACAAAACTTTCTTTTTACCTAGAATTATAGTATACCTATTAAATAAAGTCTTCTAGATATAAAGTTATGCAGATGCAGCTTTCTGATCATACGTCATTTTTGTACATGCATAAATATTTTTAAATAATTAAAATAATTGATCAAGCTACTTCACACTTGAAGCCTGACATTTCGGAAAAATTTACAGGTGTGTATGTGTTTTCCATCCAGTATCATTTTGCCTGCCATCGGGTGGTTGACACTGTAGAATTTCTTAAAATGATAATTCATTTTATCTCTCTGATTGTATTCCAAGTTTCTGAAACCATTCAACAATTTTTTTTCTTGCTGCTTTCTTGATTTTACCAGAAGGAATCAAAGGAAGGTTTTTAAAGATCAGGATGCATTTACTTGTCCATTAATTTTAATAGCCATTAACTAATTACAGAAACTATAATTGGCTAGTGATTCTACAAAAAAGAAAAGAAATTGTATATGTTCAGGCAGTAGCAACCAAAGTACATTTGCTTTCTCCTCAGCAACAATTGTAAAATGACATTGAAAACTCCATCACTGCTTCAGAGACATTGTAATAATATGTGTCACAGAACTGAAGAAACAGTTAAATCTTGCATTCTGCAGAACCATTAATTATAGGACGGACACAATTTGTGAGGCACTTTATGGACATATTTTGATTCCTCAGTCAATTACACAGTGAAATATCCTAGCTTACGTTTAATTGTCAGGCTAATACAGGAAATTTCAATTACATCATATTGTACTATTAATTGTTTATTTCTAGGAATTCAAGTTTGTCAGGTTCTTGAATCATCACATTGAACTGTCAGGACAGAGAGAATTTGCCAAGTGGTTCTCATCCTTCAAAGAGAAAGATTTCTTTGTGGAGTTATTTCCATCTTTCTCAAGTTTTATGACCTCATTCAAGTTGTAGGAAAGAGCATGGATTTTAATATTAGAAAGAAGTGAGTGACTTCTAACCCTGGCACTGGAACAATTATAATATTTTCTGCTATTTCTATAGTTAATTTAAGCAACTTATGTAACAAAGTCTCAATTTCATTCTATTTATTTATTTATTTATTTATTTATTTATTTATTTATTTATTTTTGGTTGGTTTGTACTACGGATTGAACCCAGGGGCACTTTACCACTGAGTTACATTCCTAGTCCTTTTTTTTCTTTATTTTCATTTTTATTTTTGAAACAGGGTCTTGCTAAATTGTTGGGGGACTTGCTAAGTTGTTGAGGGAACTTGCTCAGTTGCCAGGGGGTCTTGCTAAGTTGCCAAGGCTGGCCTCCAACTTGTGATTATCCTGTTTCAGCCTCCTGAGTTGCTGGAATTCCATATACGCTTCAATTTCATCCTTAAATAAGAGATAGATAATAGAGATGTTACAGATACTTAATGGAAAGGATATACAAATCATATTTTAATAAAATCTCTTAATTCATATTTTAACTCTTGTGCCAACACCATGCTATATTGTAGTATCATGCTTTGGCTAACTAAATAAATGTTTGTACTGTTTCAAACATGCTTTGAGATAGTGTTCTAAATTCATGTGGTACACTGGATAGACTGTAGAAGGATACTTTAGTTATAAAGTTAGAAGTGTTTGTAAGATGAAAATAAATAAGTTACTAAGGACAAAATACTGTTTTTCCTGTTCCTGAGTTCGTACAGGAAATTGCTCTTGAGATATCTTATAAAACAAAAAATTATTGCATGATGCAATAGTCCAGGACCTCAAGACACACAAAAAGCTAGTACATTGCAAGTTTGGGGTAAATCTTATTTTTCTTTTGATCTACAATGAACCAGTAGCATAATATCAGATTCTCATTTAGATTTTACAGAGATCAGAGTAATGTCTAAATATACAGTATTATATTAAATTAATTTGATTCTACATAAAATTTAAAATGCCTATAGGTTGTTAAGCTATAATATATATTAGAGATCTGCTTAATCAAAGCAAACTGAAATAAGCGAATCATTTTAAAGATGTATCTTTTTATATACACAAGAAAAAAACAGTGAAAGTAAAAAAGTAATTAAATTAATGAAAATAATATGAAGCAAAATATTTTTACCTTTCATATTGTTTTATTTGTGTTTATGTTATTAAATAAAAGATACTTGAACATTTTGATATCTCAATATCAAAGTCATTTGTAAATCTCATATCAACGGCAGAGCAGAAGATTGTTATCATTTACAACATTCAAACTAAAACATTTTACATTACAAATAGTTTCTGAAATTTAAATATTTGCAACAAATACACCAAATTTGCTTGTATTAAGAGTGCTCATCAAGAGATGAATGGATAAATAAGATGAGAAATTTAGAGAGAATGGAGTATTATTAAATTGCAAAGAAGATTGTAATTGTATCATTTGCTATTATATGAACAGAACTGATGTACAATGCTGTTTATAGAATCCATAGATCAATGGATATCGAGGACTTACTGTACGTATTTTAAAGCCTTAAGACTATGAGTTATCAGAATATCTTGCTTCTAGAAATTATTTCAATGAAATAAGGGTAAAATAAAAAAAATTGTACAAAGATATTTATTGATTATAAGATCTAAAATTAGAAATAAATTGAATATTCATCTATAGTGGACTGATTAAATGAATTATGAGTAACTTGTGAAATAGAATGCTATAGAAACACTGAAATCAAAGTTACAAGAGTGTGGGCAGTTGAGGAGGGTGGATAAAGGGTGGCAGTGCTCTCTTTATGCTAGGGTTGAAATACAATATGGGGCCCCATTAATATGTACAATTGAAATGTTAATCAAAATATTCTTTTAAAGACTCATTTTATACCTTAAAATATATTAAAGTTTCAGAAAAGTTCATATATCTTTGCAAGTGTTTATGACATACTGTGTTAGGAAAAAGCAGTTTGCAAATGTATATTATATTATGAATCAATTTTTGCAAAATAATGTATCTGTATACATAAAGAAGTTTAGAAAAATCAGTACAATAAGATAAATGTAGACATATTACAGGTGGCTTTAAACTTTTTGGTGTTTATTTATGATTTAGTGTTATCTGCAACGAATATATTCTTTTCAAATAATTTTAATGTGAATGGTCAAATTATGTGATGTTCATGCACATATATGACATATAATCCCACTATTATGTAAATTATAATTCATCCTTGAAAATTAGGGGAATTTATGAATTTATAAATTCATAAATTTATGGCAAGCAAATATTTTCTTTCTACTGGGAGAAAAATGAAACCAACAAAATGAAAACAGAATGCACACAAACAGATAAATAGCATTATCAGTAGATTAATATTTCTTTCATGGTTTCCATAAAACATGTGAGCTAAGGAGAAGGTGACTGCAGACACTTACTGCTGTAGCTGAAGGGTGTTCAGTACTGCCCTGAAGTTCTCAACTTGGAATACTTTCCTGAAGAGTATAGATTTTATATTCCATTTTCCTCAAATGACATTAAATTAAATTGACCTTTATTTTAAAATGTTACTATTCATATTTAGTTTCCCTATTTCCCATATTCTCCTCGATTTGAAACCAAGCAGTTGAATATAAGACTTTTTATGTCAAATTGAACTGAAGTTTGAGGTAACTACCTAGAAAATTCAGCTTCAAGACCTGTTCTTTCAACTGTATCAGACAGAATTAAATAAACTACGAAGTTGTCTGATATTTGGTTCTTTGGTATAATATAACTTCCACAGAAGATATGACCTTTGTAAAGTTCATTATCTCATTCTTATTCCATTAAAATAAAATTTAAGTCAAACAGTAAATGACATATTCAATAGATAATCACTGTGTATTATTAGCTGAGATGGGCGGCCAGAAGTTTTGTCTAGTGAGGTCCTAATGAGAGTTTAGGAACCTGGGTAATTTGTATGCACATAGAAAATGGACAAATTAAATAATGAATGAAATGGTAGATTAAATTTTTAAAAACAGCAAAAATTCCAAGTAATCTGCTTAACTTCTGATATGTATAGTAATTAGACAGTATTCAATAATCACTAGTTCACTTTAAAATGGCTTATTGTTATTATCATTTTTGAGGAAAAAATATACATCTTGATTCATAAAGATTGTGAGGAGAATTATTCAAAGTAAATAATAGAATGAAGGATGATTTTCTATTCATGTTAAATTTAGAAAGTATCAAAAAAATAAATTCTTAGCCAGGCACAGTTGGCCTGTAATCCCAACAGTTCAGGAGACTGAGACAGGAGGATTGTGAGCTCAAAGACAGCCTCAACAACTTAGCAAGGCCCCCTAAGCAACTCAGCAAGATCCTGTGTATAAATAAAAACATAAAAAAGTTTGGGGATGTGACTCAATGGTTAAATGACCCTGGGTTCAATCCCTGTTACCAAAAATAAATAAATAAGGAGATTCTTAGTTTAAACAGTATAGCTGTTTATATAGTTGCATTTTGTAATATGCAAATGCATTAATATCACATCATTTATATAATATAGATATATTTATAGAATATACATATATTTATATTAATATATAAATATTTATGATTAGCTGCGTAGTTTTGACATGACTAAAAAAGAATGGGAACTTTCTTAGTTCTGTGTATCAATTTTGATTTGAATAGCAAAGAGAAGGTACTGTTTCTAATTTTCTCAACTTTTTGCTGTTTCATTTATTTCCATTTGAGTTAGTTTTATTGGCAGTACAATATATATACTTTAAGGTTTTTATTAACATTTTTCATATTCTTATATTGACAATTTTTTAATATGTGAATTATATTTTGTCTATGAGATGTACAATTGATTTATTTAAACATTCTTTATAGAAGGAAAATAATTTCCCCTTTTCTCCACTTTAAGTTATTCTGCAAAATATACTCTAATACATTAGATTATAAGCTTTACCATGCAATCAGGGCATTTCTCTTCATATACCTCTTGATTATATGAAACTAGAATTCTTAGACTTACTAGGTCTCTACTAGGAAAGAACCTAACTGGGAAAATTATGATCTTCCATCTAATAGCTATTTAAAATTTAAAACATGATTGCCCTAAATATATGAATTTAATACTACCATGCAATGTGTTTAAAGATGATGAATAAAGGAAAGGTTATTAAATAAAATATAACAACCCATAAGTGTTATCATTTTTCTATTAATCAAACCACAAACCTGGAGTTAATTAAAATACCCTTTTTCCTTATTATAAATTTTTATCTCATCATCAAAACATTTTAGGGTATTTGTAAGTCTCAATGAAAGACTTGCATTAAAAACAGTCAACTTTTATAACTTGTCTTTGCAAAAGTAATAATATATTAAGATTCCTTCCTGCTTCCTTCTCCAAGTCTATTTTTGCCATAGCATGTATCACTTCCTAATATATTACTATTTATTTTTGTCTCTCCTTGGTAGAATATAAAATCCATACAGAAAGGCAGTTTTGTTTATTTATAAATATATCCAAAGTATCTAGAATAAGTGCCTTGTATATATAATTGAAGGACAGCAAATATTGACAGAATCAATCAAGATATAGCCTCTGGTTCGAATCTCTCTCTCTCTCTCTCTCTCTCTCTCTTTATCTATCTATCCCCATCTATCTCTCCCCCTCCCCCCTCCCTCCCTTCCTCTCTCTTTCTCTCCATCCACTTCTGGTTATTCATCTTACTCCTTCATTGGTGTCACTGTCTAAGACCTTCTCTATATGGTACTTCCATAAGCTCCAGATTTAAATCACCTTTGTAGGTACCAATTCCAGAGAAAACAGAGTTTTAACTTCCTAATAATCCCATCTTCTTCTTGGACAAAACTTGTATTAGATTCTCACAGGCCCATTGTGAGTTAATCATTACTGTCTGGTTGGATGTAAGGCTGATAAATGGAATGCTTCTATTGTCTTGAGTGCTAATCATATTCTGGTCTGAGCAACATCCTTCAGGAGTTCATCAGAAATGCAGACTGAAAGGCCCTCCCCCAGACCAACCAAATGAGAATTTTCATTTTGACAAGACTCTCTAGTAATGTGATTTAGTCTGTACACCTAGATGGAGCTAAAAAGATAGGGAGGGGAAGGAGACCAGCCCCACCCAAACTGAAAGTCAGGGAGGGATGACACTCAAAGAAAACTCATGCTTTTATCAGAAGGCAGATGGATATCAGGCATGCAAAAACAACAGACATCCATTATAATATATACTGGATGTTAAGCAATTGTTATATTCCAGGAACTGTAGTAGGCCTTTTCCAGACAATATCTAGTATTCACAATATAATACAAGGTATTTTCAATAAGATATCTTAAGCTTCAAGAGATAAAATAATTTGTTCTGACTCTTGTCATGAAGGAAATGAGAAAATTAATCTGTAATATAATATTAGGCATACATAAGTGTCATGGAGAAAAATTAAGTAAGTTAGGTAAAACATGACCAAGGATAATGCAAGTAAGGAATCAGTTTAGATAAGAGTAATCCTGAAAAAGTAAAGTTTGGGGAAAGTCTTGGAATAAGCGAAGGATAATTCATGAAATTTCCAAACTAATACTAGTCCAGACAGGAAGATAATTACACAACCTTGAACTGGAAATGAGCTTGGTGGGTTGAAGTAAAGCAAAACAATGATAAATTCAGAAAGATAGGCAAGAGCCATTTCAATGAGGATTCCAGGCAATCGTTAAGAGATGTTTAATTATTCTCAGTACAATGGAAAATCACTGGAAGCTTTTGAGCAGGGAAGTAACATGATTTGATTTTTATTTAAAATGTATTGTCTATTGAGTGGGCATCAGTGAATAAAAGATAGATGGAGAAATGTAAAATGTTGAGGGTGCTAGTTGGGATGCTATTGCAGTGCTCATCTAAGAGATGAGAGAGGATAGGACCATTGTGAAAGCCCCAGAGGGCTAAGGATATTTGGGAAGATATAACTAGTGGCAATTGTTAATGAATTACAAAGTGTGAGATAAAGAGAATTTATATGTTTTGCCCTGTGAAAATTGGTGGATATTTGAACTAATAATGGAAATGGAGAACCTTGGAGATGGAACATGTTATAGAATCAGATTTTAGATTTGCCATATTTGAGGTGCCTATTAGATATTCCAATAAAACTGTCACATAAACAATTGAAAAACTATTTTGGGTAGGTTTGACTTGGAGATAAAACTTTGGAAAACAGGTAAGATTGCATTTCCAGGCTAATTCCAGATCTGTCTCACAGTCACTAAGTCATGAAGGCACAAAAAGGTCCTGCTGCCTTGCAGCTGCACACACAGGGATATGAGGCCTCCCAGTCCCTGTAGGAGAGGGAAAGAGACTGCAGCTCTCACAGCTGCTCTTCTCTTTTTAAGACTGGAAGTGACTATGTCAGTTTCCCCCACAATTCATTGACCAGGACTAACCAGATGCTCTTACCTAAACTGCAGGGGCCTGGAAAATGTGACCTGTATGGAGTATTTGGTTAGCCCTGCTCTGTCTTTTCATAATATTTCACTTCTGAATAGGAAAATAGGGATCCTGGAGGAAGAAAACATTTTCATCCAAATCTTGAAATAAGACCACAATATTGTTGTGCATTTCTAGAAGTAATTTACTATAATTGGGATTAAGATAAAATCCAAGTTTGAGTGCCAGTGCAAAGGGGTGGCATAGGTAATGCAAGGCAAGAAGGTTTTACCTTTCCTCAATAATTTCTAATTCTCCACCAACTTCTCACTGCCAATTCCAAAGTGAGCAATTAATGTTTTCTTTGGACCACTGTCAAACGATATGCAAATGAATCTTCAAATATGACTTCCTGTCAGAAAACTACTCATAAAACATGCCTAGGAAAAAAAGTCTGAAGCCAGGACTAAATCTTAACGGGATGAAAAAGGAAGAATGCCGTTACTAACTAAGCCATTTCAATTAAATTTATTTACTTCAAAAGTGGAACCAGAACGGTAAAATTAACTGTTGAATTAAATCCTCCACCCAATGGCATCTCTTTATGTATAATTTGAATGACAGTTAGCTCATTTCAATTGTCATAACACTCAATACAGTGAGATAATCTTTTTAGTGATCGAATTACAAAATTTTTTTTGAGCCTCTTCATTTGAAGGTTACACTCTAGACTGGAAGTTCTGGATAGAAAGATTTTGCAAGCAAATATTTATCCATTTAAAAAGGGCCAAAGACCTTGTTGTTTTTGTCCAAACACCAGCTGAAGAAATCAATATTTTCTTTTGGAAGGAAATGGTTTTGCTGTTTAAGCATTATCAAGAATGTTTTTAACTATTCTACAGAATTTAATTTCAAAAAACAAAAATTTTTGAAGAAATAAAAGAGGTGGAGCTAGTGGATGATGGACTTTGAGAACTTTGCTATAGTGTATTAATAATGGGATTAGCTACAGACATTTAAGTTGTCAAAACAATTGCTGCGTATTTAACTGAGTGATTTTTGGCTCTACTGCTTGTTCTAGATATCCTAAATACTGGGTCATTTTTTTTCTGTGCCTGCACCTGGTTGCTTATTGGAGTTAAATGATCTAACATTGAAATCTCTTCAGAATAATCTAGGAAATAACTGTTCTCTCGTCAGGTATTTGGATGTCATTTTTACATTGGTAATAATAAGCAAATGTTACCATGGTATGATTTATGTAAAATTAGTAACATTATTGTTCTACATCTCTACAAAAATATTCTTTTATGAAATATTTATTTTCAAATATTCTGCTACTTTATATGAAAAAATTAAGCAATTTTAACATACATATGTGAGTATATGCCTCTACATTGATTTATGTTGGTTTCTCCATGCTTACATATTTACTAACTTTTCCAAGGACTTAAGGTAGCTTGCAATAACCCATAAAATACAAGAGGAACAATATTAATAAGTAAGAAAAGCAAGTCTATGGTAAAGTTAGATAAAAGTTCAAGAGAAAAAAGTGAAAGATCACATATGTGCAGTCCATTGTGAGGATCATATTTATATAAATTTCTCATAAAATTTACAGATGGTGAAGAGATTTTAGGAAAAATATATAGATTAGCAAAAACATTGAAATTTTTTAAAGAAAAACAGATACCATTATCACAGAGTTCCGTTAAGCTTTGATTATGAGAAACTAAATCATACCAATTTATATTTAGTTGATTATTCAACTTAAGAATTACAAGAACTTGATGATAAATATTTGCATATGAAAAGTCATAACCAATGGAAGAACTGTTTTTGAATCTTTCTCGTGCTAATTGGATGTACAGAAAGAAAATCCGTGTAATAGCAGCTGCACGTGCAATTAAATTTGATGAAATTATAAGGATAGAGAACAAAAACTGATAGAAAAGCAAACAGAGTGAAAAGTGCTAAAATGAAAATAGCATAAACTGATTTGTGTTTCTCTGAAAAATTCCAGGTGTTGTCAAAGTGGATTATGGAGATGTGTCAGTCAGAAAAACACTGAGAGAAAATCTGAAGTGTAAGCCCTTCTCTTGGTACCTAGAAAACATCTATCCAGACTCCCAGATCCCAAGACGTTATTACTCACTTGGTGAGGTATGAATTATTTATTTTGGTTAAGTTATAAATGTATTTTGCAAATGGAGCAATTTCTAAAGGGTTCAAAATGTTTTTTCTCACATTATGAATAAAATGTAAGGGTTTTTAAATAAATCTATCCAAAATGACTTCTCATAGTTTTTCAAGAATCATAAAGATCTTCATCAAAGAGAACTGTAAAATTGAAGGAAAATTTTAAAATTGAACTAACAATATTTTCGTGTTTATATTTCTAAGCTTTTTGGTCATATGAACCTTATATTTTTAGGTGTTTTTTGTGAACTCTAAAAAGCTTTTGTTTTTGTGAGTGAACTAAATATTTACTGTACTGAAACCAAACCCAATAATTAAAAATATCATAAGTAATGTAATGACCAATTAAATGCTAATATAAATAACATATTTTTGAAAAATAAATGCATTTTCAAAATAAAATTAAATAGGGAAATGATTCACATTGATTATACTTTTGTCAAATGCATTAATGTCTGGGTTGATAAAAGATGACTGAATTGTCACATCTGCTTCAGTGTTCAACCTGTTGCCATATGACACAATTATAACAGCTTCACAAGAATTTTTTGTACATGCATGAGAAAGTGAGAAAACTGAAACTTGTATCATAGTATTATAGCAGGGGCTTGACCATCATTGAACTGTACTATTCTTTTCCAAAATATTTATTCTATTTAGAAAAATACAATTGACTTCATCATAACTATACAAAGATCTATGCAATACATATTTAATTTCTCAAAATAAGAATTTTTCTTTATGAATTATATGCTCCATATTGGTAATTTCCAACTTGCTGAGAATTAGGTTTATGAATCAGAACTAATTTAATATTGCTGCAGATAAAAACCATCTTAACAGCAATAATATAATGTGTTTAAGAAATAATTATTAATTAAGCATGGCTTTAAGTTTAAATTGTCTTTTTTATAAGTCATAATGGTAGAGTGTCTAACAGTTTATATGGTTAAGTCTAATACTGTTTTCGGTCATCTGCCTCACTGCTCTATAACTTTATAAACATACCTTACTTGTAACTAGAGAACAATGAATAAACAAATACTTGAAGTGAATGAAATCCTAGCTAAATTGTAATTACTATTTTATGTGTCTTATCCATGCCCTATTTTCCAGATCTCTCCCTCTTCATTAGCAAAGTCAATATTTCTCCACAAAACCTTTCAGTTTCATACTTTTAATCCAAAAAATATAGTGAAAAGGCTTATGTGTCATAACACTGACCGACCATTTTCCAAATATATGACTTTATTCATGGAACAATGCTATGCTTTAGAGTATCAGTTTTGTTTGTTTATATTGGGGTGGGTATTGTTGCTGCTATTCACTAATGTATGGTACCCCCATGTTAACACTATTCTCATCAGGATTCAGATTCAATGCACACATTACATGTTTTCTTTTAACAAGAATATTCTTTGCATATCAATTATTGTAACCCACTGAAGATCTCTAGTAGAATGTCTAATGCTCTCATGTCTTTATTGAAAAGTTTGGCTATTCATTAACCTTACAATATATGCTCAAAAATAAAGAGTGTTTCTATTCTTTAATACAATTTTGCCAGTGTACAAAAATGATTAGTAAATAACTCCTTAAAAAAATAAGTGTGACCAGGTGCTATAACAAAACAGACACCAATAGAGAGCATTTTTTGGAAATTTACTGGGGTCACCAGATAATTCCTGAGAAGGACTCAGAGCTGTGAAACAATGAGATGTTTGCTTGCAAATTAAAAATTCAGCATTATGCTTTCCTGCACTACACCAAGAAAACCCAACTGATTTCCTTAGAAATAAAATATAGCATAGACAACTTCTTTCCTATAACCTACTGATTTTGAATCAACTGTCTTCTGTAATGGATCAGATGCCCATTCTTTAATTTATAGAATTGCTTTGAGAAAAACTTTTTAATGAAAGGTTGAGTCAGGATATCTGAGACACATCCTCAAGAGGTAGCATGGGTTATTAGGGAGATCCCAGAGCCTGGAGTCAGGCAGAGGAGGTTTCAAACTCTTTCCTCCTCACATCCAACCCAAGTAGCACTAGGTGTCTTCTCAGAAGCTCTGTCAGAAGAATGGAGGTAATAAAGCAGACTTGTAGTGATGACTGAAGACAGAGCATCTAGTATCATGCCTGGTAAGAAGTGGTAGCACCCCCAGTATCTACAGGTACTGGAATTATTACAGCTACCATTTACCAATTTCTTAGTATGGTAAAAATTGTTCTAGGTGCTTTTAATGATTTATGTTATTTAAAAGTGACAATAGCTGGGTGCGGTGCTGCATGCCTGTAATCCCAGTGGTTTGGGAGGCTGAGGCAGGAGAATCTCGAGTTCAAAACCAGCCTCAACAACTTAGCCAGACTCTAAGCAACTTAGTTGAGACCCTGTCTCTGAAATAAAAAAAAGGACTGGGGGTGTGACTCACTGATAAAGCACCTCTGGGTTCAATACCAACAACAACAGCAACGAAAATGTGACAACAACTCCATGACTTTGGTTTTGTCATTTCCCTCCATGTAATGAGGAAACAGATACAAAGACTGTGTGATTAACTTGTATGTCACATAACTAGTTAACCACAGAAGTCAGAATTCAAAAACCTGCTAGTTTGACTGTAAAACTCACTGTTCTGTCAGAACTGAAAGGAGAAAATAGTTTATTTTAGTACATTCATTCATTTTAAATGCTTTTATTAAATCAGGGCTTGGGGTGAATCCTGTGTGATATACTGAGGCTATAAAACATAATGAAGCCATTTGACTAAAATGGGGAGGGGATGAAAAGACATAATCAAACAGGTAAAGAAGATCAGTAGAAATTAAAGATGGTGAATTTGAGCTATATGGTGTGCTATGGACTATTGTATTAAAAAACCAATAAATTTTAAAAATATGAGATATGTTAAGTTTTGAGGTTTCTGGGATATTAACATTCTGTAGTTTTCCACTTTAAAACCAGCTTTAAAGAAATGCAACCCAACATTGGTTTCCATGGAAACAGAAGGGCAAATTCACCAAGCACTACTTCTCAATTCAATTTTGCATAGCTATGTATGCATAATTTAAGCTGGACATCTTGATAATGAGTTAGTGTTGGACTGTTAATGGATAACAGCCATTTATTTAAAGCTTTTTTTTTCCTTATTGCCTACCATTAACTATTATTGGAAGAAAGTAAAAGAGCTATATTTCCTTATATTTGAAGGTACTTTTTTCCTAATCGTTGGAGTCCCAAAATTGCATCAGATTTCTAAAGGATTTGTCACCAAAACAACAAAATTATTTCTTGGTAGTATGTTCATATATACTTCTCCCTTAATTTTCAGTGAAGTTTTTGAGAATTAGCAATTTATATATTCCTTATACTTAATATTGTTGTATTTTGGCAAATATAAACATTTTCTATCAGTTTGTAACTTTCCTTGCTCTATTGAAAGATACAGAGGTAAATATGGTATTCAGCTTCTCTGTTATTATATACCATCACCAAAATAATCATCAGTAAATTATTAGTATCAGACAACTGAATCTTAATATCCTATATGTTTACATTTTACTCAGGCAATTGAAATGTTATTTTACCCAACCCATGAGTTACAGGCAGTTGCCAATGAGAAGTTAAAAGCTGTTCAATTGCTTTGAACTAAAACCTTTAAGTAACTTAATGAAGCATGTGGTTTTTAGACTCAGTAAGCAGATCATAATGGAATAAGGAGATAGAGCTCTTTGCTGCATTAAATTCTCTCTTAACTAGCCCTTTAGCTTATATAGATTTAACATGCCAGATTTTGATCTTGAGAATATAAAAAGCAATTCAAGAATAAGATGGAAAAATAGAATTTTAAAATAAAATGCCTTGTCTCAAATTTTTGGCTTATGACAGGATAGTATGCGGAAAAGGAAAGTTGTGAACTAGGAACATAGGAATTTGGAACATAGGAATATCAGAGGGCAAAAAGAAGAGGATTTCTGCAGCCAAGTGACTTAATGCTTGATGCTTAAATATGCATTTGCATGTTACCTGAAGATGTTTTGACATTAGTGGGTGTCTTTTGAATGGTGTACCTGACCTCAGCACTTCTTTTTTCCTTTGTATCCTTTAACCATACCAACTAATGTCCTTGCACATATGGTATTGTATTTCTTAAACTTTTTGAGAGCAGATTTAAATAACTAAAAATAGACCTCTGTGAGCTGCAAGGCTGCAGGGATTAGGGGCAAAAATCAGTTACTAGCAAATGCAGAAGTTAAAGCGCTTAAAGGTTTACCCTCTTCATTGGTAATGGAGAGATTTATTTATAGATTCTCAGTCTTCTTGACCCTTTAATAGAATAACCAGTAAGAAACCCTCATTTCAGGTTACTCACATAAACGTTGGCATTCTCTCTGCCCATTATTTTATTTCCAAAATGTTTGGAACTCAGTAGGTCGTTTTCATCCCAGATTAGCTGAGTATGGATGTCTATATTATTCTTCATCAGATGTTAACCTTAAAGATTGTTGGGCCAGGTAACTTATGGTCAAAATGAGCTATTTTATTACTGAGAACCTATTTTTACTTCACATTTCTGATAATGACTGGAATTCATTCTAATTTTATTATTTAAATATGTACTGACACAGACAACTGCAGCAAACTATATGCCAGTTTGGCTTTCACTTAATTCTCCATGGATTTGCATTGTTGCTGTCATTGTTATCAACCAAGATAAAGAAAATTTTGTTTTTCTTTATTCTTTACTTTTTTTGTGGTAACATTTTTTAAAATATCAAGATCATTAATCAAGAGTATTCGAAACCCGGGTTTGTGTAAGTAGTCGGTTTTTACTGGCTAAATATAATGGTTTTGCTGACATCCTTCTGATTTATTTAGTTTGGTAAACAGATAATAAACTTAATGCATATCCACCAGAACAATTATATTATGAAAAATTAACACTGAACTCTAGAATTCATTACAAATGAACCAGTTTCCTTCTTTCCAATGTAAAAAAAAAAAAAGTAAATGAGATTGAAATCTGTTAAATAATAAAAAATTATATAACATGCAATTGAAGGATAAGCATGTACTGGAGTAATTACATTTTTAAGAAATGCTAGTTTAAGTCCAGATGGGCTTATCTTTAGAAAGGATTTTACATATAAGTTTTTGAAATGGAAAAATTGGTAGTGGAGTAGGGTGTGTATATAGTTTTTTTAAAATTGGAGTTCCCTTTGTTGCTTGCTTTTGCAAGCCAGCAGAGGGAGTAAAAGCTAATGAACACATTGTATGAATGTAAAGAATATTACCAATGATACTGCAGGCTGAGTAAAAGAAACAGAGAAAAGGTTTGCTGATTTCAGACATCAAAACATAAGTGGGAAAAATACTCTTGAGTTTATACCATTAATTGTTTCCATGCAGTGAAAGATCATGTGTAAACAAAATAATCTTGAAGAAGACAATTAAAGTTCAAAGTATCTTGTTCTTATGCCATACATTTGAAACTGTATTATAACATAAAGAATGAGTCAAAAGATTTGTAGAATTTAGAAATATCAAGTATTCTGGTTATTTTGATATAGGTCATAGAATAGATTCTCTGAGGACTTTCTAGTGGAAAAAATTCTTCAGTAGTTGGTTGCCTAGATTTTTCCCTGGATTGAAAAAAATCCTACATGCCCAATCAATTGGTGGCAGTGACAAGGCCAGGATCTTTTCTGAAATTTAACTTCTTTGCTTAAAAATATTCTTTGTAAATGTTCTAAGAATGGCCCCAAACCATTTTATAAAGGCTTTTGATTTTAAAATCACACAGCCTCATGCAACTCTGATTATCTTTGCACTTTAGAAGATGAAATGCATATTTTCAGCTTTCCTAGATGCTGTTATCTTCTGATGTGCAACATGATTTGCTTGCTTTGGATTATAAGAGACCACTAGAGTCCATTTTTACCTTTTGAAGAAATTATAGCAGACACTAACTGTGCTGGGCTCACTGACTTAAGAACAATCTAATGTGTACTAACCTGCCTTCTGGGTAGTGTGACTTTTTTTTTACTCTGGATATCATAGGCCTAATGATAGAAACCTTTCCAATATTTCAGAGGATGTGCCCTTCATACTTTTTTCAAACATTTAAAAAAATTTTTTATGTTTCTATGAGTGCATTACAGCTGTACATAATATTGGGGTTCATTTTGACATAATCATACATTCATGGAATATAATTCACTCCACTTCAGTATCCAATACTTCCTCTTCCCCTCTTTTCCTTCCTCCCTCTGTTCCCCTTCTGCTTCCTAAATGTCCCTTCTGTTTTTAAGATGGCAATTGATACTTCAGGTTCCTGACATTCAGTCCTACACCCTGTCCGTGGCTTGGGTCACCCCACCCATAGCCAGAAATCATTCACTTGACCTCAGGCCAACATGTGGCACTCAGCATGAAGACACTTTGCTTCTAATCTTCTTGATCTGGATTCCCAAGTCTGGTACTAGGCTGCTTTCACAAAGCTTGTTCTATATGCATGTTGTCACTTTTATCTGGTTGACCTCTGGTTATGTCTGTTCAGTTAGAGGTAACCTAACATCCTTTCTTATTCCTTCTATGTTTTTTTTTTTTCTAATAAATGCTGCTTGTCTGAAAGCCAGGATTAGTGACTCCAAGACTCTCCATAATAATTTTATATTCCTTAATAGGACAAATTCCCTGTCTGTATCTTAATATTTTTAATGGAGGTAATAGGTTGGCACATACAAACTTGAACTTTTTCCTATAAAAAATAATGGCCAAGATAGTGAAACCCAAAACTAGGTGAGCAGATCTGACTGCAAAATTAGATGGCATGATTTTCAGGGAAAACAATGAGGAAACTGGGAAGCAAGAAGTGTCTGATAGAAATGAAGACATGGTAACACTCAAATTCCCAGTAGCTGCTCATAAGGAAATGTTTCTAGCTAATTCAATAATAGTAGCTGAAACTTGGAGAGGGTTATGCAGACAAATGAAGAGTTTCCTGTCTGACATTAGAAGGGTCTGAATATCCTGCAATGTATATATTCTCAAAATGCATTAGTTGAAGCTGCTCTTTCTTTAGGAGAAACTTCAGAGAAAAAAAGCCAAAATTAAAGGGGGTAGGGATCATAGAAGCAAAGGAAATGCAAGGTTCAGATAGAAAGAGATGTTTAGACAGGATATGTACAAAATAAAGGGGCATTCTTCTTAATTCTTCAAAAACATACAGGAAAGGCAATTCCAGACTTCTCAAGTTCTAAATGGTACCTCAAAAAATTCCCCCACTTCAAAGATCAGGAGAATTGTTTTCATACAAAAGGAAAGAAATAAAATGAAAAAAGGAAGAAAGAAAGAAGAGAGTACAAAATGTGAGTGCTAACAAGCATGGATAATGAGGGGTACAATACCTCTGTAGAAGATGCAAGCACACCAGCGCTTTAGGGTCAGAAGGCAGAGAGAAATGCAACATGATTATTTAAAAGAAACTAAAGCAAATGCTGTAAATGATAGGATATAGAAAAGAACCATATAAATAAAACTTAGGAAAGTGCTGAAATTAGCTCTTAAGGCAAGAGTTAGAAATTAAAGAATAAATAATTTCAGAAATGACCAGCAAACTTCTGAGAACATGTGATCAACAATCTTAGGAGAAAATGTTATACAAATTTTAGAGGAAAAAGGATTTTTTTAAATAAAGTAGAGATTTAAAATTGATTAAAATGATGTACACAGAAGATAAATAACAAGATCGAAAATATATTTCCTAAAAGAAAAACCAAAGTAATGAACATTAATAATTATAATTTAAGTCAACTTTCCTGAAAATAAAATTGATACTACATGACGAAAAGGAGCACTACATACCTGAAGAAGTAATCCACATAAATAACAGTAAAGCATATTGGCAAATCTATCAGATTTAAAGAAAAGAAAAAGAAAGCTCATCATGCAGGTACATAGAAAACTTGTAAAAATAGGGGCTACAATAACTGATTGTCATCAGACTATCCAAAAGCAACCCTTTATGCTCCAAATAAGTAAACTGACATTGCAAACACACTCAAAGTAATATATTGTCTGCCAAGGACTTCAGATGTACCAAATTTCTTTTCAAGTACAAAGACCACAAAGATAGCTATTGACATATAAGAACTCAGAATGTTGTTCCCAGTAAATGGAAGTATAGTTTGCTCAGGCCTAAACTTTGGATATTTCTCAAGGTCTTTTTTTCTGTCAAAGCTCATATCCAATTCAACTGAAAGTCCTACTGGCTCTGCCTTGAAAATATATCTCCGGATTTGACCTTTCCACTTCCATTGTTATCCTTCAGCTCCAAGCAACTGACCTCTCTTTGTTCGTATTCCAGCAAGAGGATTCCTACTTAGTTCCCTGCTTCTAGTCTTGTCGACCTGTAATTGTACTCCACATAGTACCTAGAATAAGCTATTATGATATGCTTATGCTCAAAAGCTTATGAGTCTGACATTATTTAGCCTTGGCTACCTCCCTAGCCTGACCTTGCTCACAGTTCCCTGCCCACATTGCTAACACATTCTTTCAGTATTCTCCAACTACAGGGAATGTGTGTTCAGTGTTCCCCTGTCTGGGATGCTCCCCCAGAGATGGAAATGTGCCTGCTTTCTCACTTCATTCAAGTGTCTCTTATAGTATCTTCTCAGAGTTGCCTTTCTTGGTTCTCCCTGCAAAATAGTACCCCTTCATCAATTTTCCTGCCTGTACCATGCTTTATAATTTTTACAATCTCTTGATCATCTGATATGTTACAAGTCTATTTATGTACTCATTCATAATAAAATATAAGCTTCATGATGAAAGGGACTATGCTTATTGTTTTTTCATTTCTCCATCCTCCAACCTCAAATAATGCTTGGCATGAGGTATAGATTCCTTCAGTGTTTCTTGATTGCATTAATGAGTTTATAATAGGTATTACATACAAAAAGTAAAGTCTTCCTAATACAGAAAGTAGATTAATAATAGATTGCTACTGGGGTCAAAATAGTTTGGAAGGATGCTTAAATTCTGCACTTATTTTGTTAAAGAGTAAGATGCTCCTTTAAAATTCCACTGTCAGAGTAGGAACTGGAATGAATTTAACCTTGAATTTTCTGTCATCTAGCAAAGAGGCAAAAATCCTAAAACTGACTCAACCTGTAACACTTGTAATTATTAGCTAGCTATCTATTCAAGTACCTCTACCCATTGGAGGTACTTTAAGTGAGATTGTGTAGCTTCCATCTATAGGTGAATTAATCATTTTGTAAAACTTATTCCTCTAAATATTATGGCACTATTTTATACTTTTCTACCATGCTAATTAGGAATAATAACAAATTATTATTTTTCAAGAAGTCTGCTTTTTATGAAAAATTAACAAAAAGAGTCTGATGAAAGGGATTTAAAAGTAATTCAATTTATGTGCAACCTAAGTTGATCAGACCATGTGCAGCATAGCATACACAGACATATTACATCTTCTTTCATTTACCACCTTTCTCAGAGTTGTCCATCAGTAGGTCCTGAGAAGCCTTTTGCCTCTAGGCCCAGCCTCCTCCAGTATCTAAACTAAACACTATCAGTTTGAGAATACCTTTCAATCCTACACCACCATGTGGCTTTTGCTTTTGGTTTTGTTTCTTTCCCTGGAATATTTACCATGTCTTCTGTCCTTTCTCATCAGTTGCTGCTCAGATTCCTTGATGAAGTGTTAATGTCTGCCCTTTAGATCAGGGACTGGCCCCTCTGTGCAGTTCTTTCCAGCCCTTAGTATAAACTCTGATCTCCACTATTCTCACTTGCTGATTTGGCCTTAGTGCCCATTCATAATGTCCACTTTTCCCATCTCTAGGAATCAGTACTTGACCATGGGGCTCTGCACAGGAAAAGTGAATTATATAAATCTATATGCTAATATAATAATTCTATAATATTATCAATTTGTTGATGTGAATAAATGTGGAATTCCTGCACAGATAATTAAATAGAGATATCCAAGTCATTTTACTGCATGACCAGAACATATCCTATTATGGCTTAGAGACACCAATGCTCAGAAATAGAGTGGATATACAGGAATATATGCTTGTGGGTTTAGAATAAGGAGAAAATCCAAAACATCCCATTTAGTAGAATTCCTCTGTCTCCTCCTCCTTTTTTATATTAGTTCATGCTTGATTTAGTAATTTTATCATCTTTAAACTTAATGAATGGCTTTTATAATTACATTTGACTCCAATATGCATTAACTTTATGCTAATTGTAGGACTAATGCAGTGTCTGAGTGTAAACCAAAAACCTTATGTCTGCAGTTGCCAATTTAATCATGCTTTTGGAGAATTTGTAAAGTGAAACTCCATTTAGCTTTGTAACAGCTTTCCTTAGGGTCAAGCACTTTCCCTTAAGTTTGGCATTAGGAATGAGAGAAGATGCATAATATGTCTCCATCACAGAAATCAACAAGGTAATTAATTCTTATTAATACCCAAAAAGAAACATCTAGTAATGAAACAATCTAAAATTTTGTTTTAGTATTTAACCAATCTGTTTTTATTTTCTTGCACATGGTATTGTAAGAGTTCAAAAATGGACTGTGTTATTTGGGTGGAATTGTAAAGCTGTCCTAATTTTTACAGGATTTTAAGAAGAACTCTTTATTCATAACGTGGACATTTCCTTCTTCTCTTTCATTATACTATAAAGGAGAAGTGCCTCATGGTTAGATGCTATGGCCAAAGTCAAAAATGTTCAAATTTACCTTAGTGGATGTTTAAAAACTTATACAGAACTAGACTGGACATAAAAAATAGATATTCAAAAGCAACATGCTCTTGGATAAATTTTCTCATAAACACGTATCGTTTAGTTAACAATGTACAACTTAATTTTAAAGATATTGTTTGACATAATAACTTTTTACCTTGTTTTTCCCTCCCTTTTTTGCATGTTTCCTTTAGATAAGAAATGTCGAAACCAATCAATGTTTAGACAATATGGGCCGCAAGGAAAATGAAAAAGTGGGTATATTCAACTGTCATGGCATGGGAGGAAATCAGGTAAACTGTCATTTAATCATACTTCATACTTTCTTGGAAGAAATGTTGTTAAAATGATGAATGTAGGCCATAGCTGGCATGCTAATAACAAATTTTTACTTTGGCAAATGAATGGGCCTTCAAATCAAGAACAAATTTGGCTATTTTACTGTCCCAGGTATCTTAATGTATGACTACAGAACCAAATCAAAAGAACATTTCAATGAGCCTAAAGTTAATGAGGATAGACAAATACTTTAGACTCTTTTCATTTTATCATGCTGAGCAAATGAGGACTATACTTTATTCTGTTATTAATGAATAATATAAAATAATTCTTGACAACTGCAACAATTTCCTGTGGTGATTATATTTCTTCTGCTAATATTTATGTGCATCAGGGTTTCTAGGAGATTTTGAATTTCAGTAAAATTTTAGTGTTTGAGTCAACACTGAAGATTACCTAAACATCTAGGACAACTTCTTTTGTATGATGGTCCAATTAATTATCAGTATCTCTTCACAGCATTTAAGAGGTGCTGTGTTCTCCCTAAGCACTGGGAAGCAGTTGAGGGCCATGCAGGCCACTTGGCTGGGTTTGTGCCTAAGCAGCAACCCTGCTGCCATGGCCTTTTTGAGAAGTAGGGTTTGGAATTCCTGGCAACTGTAACAATAAGCAGAGTTGGAGATGTTTGAGCCTCTGTACACCAGGTGTCTACACTAGTTGATGAGAACCACATCAGTGGGTCCTTTGTAAGTGGTAAAATTTCTTGGTTAGCGTGAACTGAGATTGCACAAGTTATTTTATCCAGCACATGTGTCTACATTCTCTACAGCCACACATGCTGATTTATGTAAAACAAGACAAAATGAACCCTGTTGAGTTTTGACACCATTCTTTATGCAGGGCCTATGTGATTCAGTGAAGAACATTAAAAGGATGTTTCTTTCTTAAAAACAAAACAATTAATAATTCAAATCCTAATTCATGTTCCAAAGTTTCAGTCCAAGTAAGAAAATATTTAAAATCAAGTTTCTAACTCATAGTATTTGGGAAAATGACTTTATGGAAGAAAATGATAGAAACAAAAATTCAGGCAGAACAATGACAAGGTTATAAAAAATCATCCAGCACAGTGTAATATTGATTCACAGTGAATGTGAGTGGCTTCTCCAGCTACAAAACAATGGAGTTCAGATAAATTCATCTGGATATTGAAAAATCTTAAATATCAGAAGACTAAGTGTGTGGGGTTTATTTTGTTACTAAATAATAAGTCGCAAGGAAGTCAATTACAGACATTTTTTAGGTCCTCAACAATTCCATCAAGAAACCAGAAACATTTTATCTTTCATTCTTCAATCCTCAGAGTGAAACTTTGTCATCAGTTGACTATAGGAGGGTTGCTGAAACTCGAGAAAACACATGTACCTTCGAGGAAGGAAGAAGTGGGGAAGGGGAAAGCTACCCCAGCCCTCTGTCCTTTTATTAGGAAAAAACAAAAGCCTTCCTGGAGACTATGCACACCTCCTTGTATGTGTCTTTGGACAAAATTATGTTACTTAACACCTAAGTTCAAAAAAGCACTGACTATTTGGACTCACACTCACACATGGCGGCTCCCCTCAGTTCATTTATTCTGGGAATTAGATGAACATTTAGAGGTGACTGCCATATCTATTTCAACAAGTTATGGGGAAAAATCAACTAATTAGGTGCATCATAATGACATACAGAATCAAAAAAGATGCATATGATATCTCTCTAATTCTAATGCAGATTAAAAAAAGAAGGTACCCCAGATAAATTATCCACACAAATTCATTAAGGTAGCAAAGTTAACGTTCAAAAGGACAAATAGTTAAATACTCACATTTGTCTGAATGGTATTATAACATATACCTAGATTATGAATGTTCAAAAATGCATGTTGTTGGCAGAGGCTATATCTTACTCCTCTCTTTATCCCTAGCACCTACTGCAGTGCTTGGGATTTGGTACATACATAATAAATACTAGTAAACTAATTAAATGAGAGACTACATGGAACAATGAATTTGTACCTTGGAACCACATAGACATGGCTAAGGAATTTTAGCTGTTATTATCATAGTATAAAAAAAATGCAAAGACTTCAAACTCAGAGATTCATAAAGTGAACAAATAAATAGTAAGCAAAAACCCTTTCCTACATACATTCAGATATCTCTACATTATCAAGTTAATGACAAGATAGAAACTAAAACCAGAATTTCTCCATCTACGTGAATAATTATTGATGCATAAAACTACATATGAACAATAGTTTTAGGAGCACTTTTTACTATATAACCAATAATAGAAAGAACTAAGTACCTATTAAGAAGGGAAAAAGTAAGTGAATCTCTTGATGTGCACCTAGTATGGAGTACTGTAACATGCCACTAATATAACTAAGGAAGGTCTATAGATAGTATCATAGTATCATCTAAAATTCAAATGAAGGGAAAAAAAATCCAAGGTAAAACTTACTTTAAATTATCTTATTTACGAAAAATAGATGTGAGCATTTTTATTTAATATATTTGTAGTATCTATATACTGACAGAGTGCTATATAATCTATTAGAAAGGATAGCAATCTATCTGGATTGTAGACCACTAAGAAGAGAGGAAAACTAGAAAAAAAGTTGGAGTTGAAATAGGAATTATCACATTTTACCCCACATTTTCTGTATATATGTATTACCTTCACAATAAAAAATGGAGGATATTAGAATGCTGGATGAGAATTAAAAAAAAAATACATTTTAGCACCACTCTGATCTGATTGAGTAATTTATGGGTAAGTTACTTCATATTTTTAAGCTTTAATATTTGATTATTTTAAAATGGATAAAATATTTCCCTCAAATTTTTTCTCAAAAGGCTAGTAAAATCCTTAAATCAACTAACACATGTATGGCATATACTGGACTTTAGTACATGCTGGTTTATTGACATTAATTATCCCCTTTATTTACCACTTCCATTTGTGTTATCAATTATTTTTCTTTTTACCCCTAAAAGTGAAAAAAGAAATGTTGATTCAGTAGCTAATGCCAAAGGCAAGATAAAAATGCAACACTTTCTTTAGCATTGTTTAGCTGAAAGCAATGAACTGCTTCTGTTAATTCTAACAAATACGTATTTTGAAAAAGTTAAAACATCACATAAAAGCCTATTATTATGGCTTCTGCTTTGATGGAATTCAATATTTCCAGGATAATTAATACTTTGTAATATGTTTAAATTTTTGTCTTGCTCACTTTAAAAAAAGAACAGATTTTATGATTTTATTCTCAGAGTTACCCTTTCTGTTTTTCCTGCTATTCTTTCATGTTACCATGGAAGCAACATCTATTTTTATGGTTATTTAGTTTTGAATTTTTACAAGTAGCCCCCAGCCCATTAAAAATATTCAAATTCTTTCTCCTGCTTTTATAGGAAAGTCATAACTGTTAAGATCATTCTTTTAAACTCACTTTTCTAAAAGAAAGTGCTTTAAGTTTGATGATAGTTATTCCTCAACCATTACTCCTTGCACAGCAATTTGGGTAGTTTTATTTGTTCTCAAGTCAGGATATCAGAAAGAAACTTGCTTTTCTGTAGTTGTTGTACATCGTCTCCTTAAACACTCAGATATCCAGAAACTTGTAAAATTGAATCAATGGAAGTTTTTTTCAGCAGGAATATGGTAAAACAACTTATGGGTAGGAAATTTTATTAAATTTGAATCAATCATCTTGACATAATCTTTGTAAACCCTTATAAATAAAAGTTATCTACTTCAGAGAATCATGACAAAGTCTGACACTCCATACCTATCTGTTGCTGTAATGCTTTCCTTCATTAGCAAGCAACATCATGTTGATTATTTAGCACTTTTAAAATAATTAAAGCAAAGAGGAATCTGAATACCTTCTGACAAATTTTTATAAGTGAAAGTAAAATGAAAGAGAAATTAAAAGAAGTGGAGACAGACTTCAATGGATCAGCGATGTTTTATTAAGCACTGGAGGAGCACATTTTCAAGAGAGAAAATGGCAACTGGTTACAATAGGGGTCTGAGGATTTGAGAAGATGACTCTGAAAAGTAGAAATGGTAGAGAAAAAAGAATGGGGAGATGGAAGAGGTTCAGAAGCATCTCCTTTTGATGCTTCGTGGGGGGGCGTTGACTATAAGAGAGAATTTTGCTATCCAGATGCAAAAATAATTGAAAAGGCCTAGGAGGGAAAGTATATCTATTTTAGAGGAAGGTAAGGTATATCCTTTAGTGCCTGAAGCCTTTCTGGACATATGGTATGGTAGTTAGGAGCATGCCTAAATATTGCGCCTGAGGGGAGCAGGCCTAGGCTTTAGACTGAGAGACCCAGTACCCACCAAAAGGCCAGGGAATTGAGGAGGACTGTAGTGTGGTGTTTGGAGAGTTCTGTTGAGGGGCTACAGAGCAGGAGACTGACTACATACCGTATGAGATGACTGGGGGATAAATTCAGGGTGACCAGATCACGTTGGAGAGCCTGGTCCAATGTAGTGTGTGGGTTATCTTGGAAGCCTTATGGGAGAACAGTCCAGGTGAGTTTTAAGAGGAATTAGTGTCTGGGTCAGGCAAAAAGTGGGCAGAAGGTGGGATGGAGGGGAATAGTAAAGAAGGCATCCTTCAGGTCTAGCACCAAAAAATGGGTGGTGGAGGAGAGATATGAGATAGAGGGGTGTTGGGATTGGGTACTACAGAGTAGGTGGAGATAATTGCCTCATTGGTTTCTCTGAGGTCCTGTACTAGCCAGAATTGGCCATTGTTTGGTTTGTTTGTTTTTACACTGAGAATAGGGGAGTTGTGAGGGGAGAGGTTGGTATAAGAAGATGAGACTGTAATAATCGGGAGATAATGGGCTTTATACCCTTGAGAGTTGGATCTTGTAGTTGGATTTGAACAGGGGGGTGGCGTCTAGCACTGTTGGGTTGAGAGGAGTCCCAGACTGTGGGGTCAATCCCAGCGAGTAAGAAATGGGGCAGAGAGACCAGGTCTGTGCTGGAATATGTTTTTTAAATGGTAGTAGATTTTAAAAGGAGGAATGATGTTGGAGGCTTTTAATTTGTGGAGAAGATCTCAGCCCAATAAGGGGATGGGACAATGTGGCATGACAATAAGAGAATAGAGTAGTGAGGGATATCCAAATATGCAAAAAAGGGAGGTATCTTTAGTGGCTATGAGGGGATCCAGGGACTTCCATAATAGGGGTATTTGTTCTGGAAGTAGGTCCCTGCTGTTGTGTCAGAAGAGAAAGACTTGCCCCAGCGTTGACCATAGAAGAAATTGCCTGGCCATTCACCATCCCTGTAACCTGTGGTTCCTCAGATGTATCACCTGGGGTGATAGGTGCAGTGGAGTCCAGGACTCCTCATTCCAGTAATTCAGTGTATGGGCCTTGGGAAGCAGGTTTATCAAGGGGAGGAGTGTCCTTCCCTAGGGTAGTCCATCTTCCATTGTCCCCATCATCTGCAGCTGGGGCAGGTCTTGGTGGGGGAGCCTCATGTGAGGGCAGGCTTTTGCCCAGTTTCCTTTCTGGTCACATCATAAACAGGCCTGGGGATGTGTATTAGAGGGTCTGGGGGCCACAAGCAGCAGGTGCTATTTTAGGGTTATGGATGGCTGAGGCCAGAAGTTGATATTTAGCTTTGGAAAGCTTTTCCTTCTCCCTTTTGGCTTCATCTTCCCAAATGGTAAAGACTTTGAAAAAAGCATTGAGGAGTTGCTGCGGAGGAGTCTCAGGACCCTTCTCTAACTGTCTAAGTTTTGTGGATATCAGTGCAAAACTGACAATAAATCAGACATGGAGAAAGAGAGTACTGGCAAGAGTATTGAGGTCTAGGATTGTATATTTGATAGCCTCAGTAAGTTGAGCCTAAAAGACGACAGGATTTTCATCAGGACCTTGAGTGGTTTCTGTGATTTTATCATAATTAACCTGGGTATGAGAATTTTTTGTCATGCTCTCAAGAAGGCAAGTGATCATGTGTTGGAGTCTAGTGACTCCAGAGTCTTAAGGTTGATATGTCTAATTAGGTTCAGTCATAGAGAGGGCAGTATCTCCTCCAGGATTAATCTGAGAGTTTTGGGTATGGAGAAGATGAGCATGTTCTCTAGCCACTTGCCAAATACGGGCAGGTTCATCAGGGGGTATATGAGAATATAGTAAACTTGCACAAGGAAGGTGATAGGTCTCCTTTCTAAATTTAGTAGGATTTTCAGAAAATGAGCCTGATCTGTCCTCAACTTGGGACATATCTGTCATAGAAAAGGGAACATGAACTCAGACAGTCCCTTCAGCCCCTGCCACTTCCTAGAGAGGGAACACATATTTCACTGGAAGAGTTTTAGATCATGTAAGAGGAGGTAATGACAAGGACAGGGAGCATGGGTGTGGGGTGTAACAAGGGGGATTGCATGAGGGGGCAGAAGGACTCTGGGGTCTATAAGGAGGGGGATTCATCTGCTATTTCTGGGGCAGTGAATGAGGAAGAGCGTTGTAAGTCAGTTCAGATATTGAAAGAATGAGAGAGCCCTGAAATCCTTAGGTAAAGATTCTCAAGGTGCAGAAGCCTTGTATGTATGAGATCATTCCATCTTCCCTCCCTGTGCTGTTGTGTTTAGGGAGGAACTTGTTAAGAAAGCAGCATGGTAGATTGCCAAGAGGAGATAAGAGAGCCAGTCATTTAGGTCCCACAAGTGGCTTGGATTTAAAAGTGACACTTTTTTTTTTTTCCTTTTGGTTTCAACCTGTTCTCTGCAAGCCTTGTAAATCTTGCAAGTGCTGTAAGCCTTGGAGAGATAGAGATCTGGCAGAAGCTAAGAAGTAAGGGAAGTTGCTGTTTTGAGCAAAACCTCTTACATGTTCCCTTTGTCCTTTGGGGTCCTCATCCTCACAGGACCATTATTTCATATTATGCTCCTCAATTTGAAGTGGGAGGCAAGCCTGTTAGTGCTTTGGGTGATAATTCCATTAGAGAAAATAAATAATTTGGATTCCTGAACTAGGATGGATGAGGGGCAGTTTTTCTCTAATTAAGTGAAACAGATTTTCTGGTCTTTTTCTTGCCAGATGAGGGGAGTACAGGAGAAAATGTGTCTTACAAGAGTCTAGAAAAGTTAGTCTAATTTTAAAGCTGAGGAGCACTATCTTGAGAATCTCTCATAATGGGCCCCTGTTAGTAGGAAGACAGTATGGACAGAATTGGGGTTGAAGCATTTCTGAAGAGGGGGAGATTGCTTGGCTCATATGCTAGGGATTAATGGGTCACTTCTTTTCCAAGGACCTCAGATCAGACAGAGATTTCATCTCAGGATCCAAGATTCATTGGGTGAGGGTGCCCTCCACCACTGGGCCAAGCAAAGACAGAAAGTGGTCAATATTTGGTATCCCTGAAGGTTGTTGGGGTCAGACTCGGGACACGAGACCTTCGTGCAGCACCAGGGAGCAGCCCAGTGAGCGGCCTTCAGTTGTCTCAAGTCTTCCTCTGTCCCATGTACCAAATTTCTCCCACAGAAAAGAAGCTGAAGCAAATCAGGACCAACATTCCCAACTCCTGGGTGAAGGGGGATCCAGCTCATCTCTTTACTCTAAATGAGAAGAGGACTGGGGGTCAGGACCTGATCTAGGGGGCTAATGGAGTGGGGAGTCATCAAAAATTAGTTGTAGAACAGATCAAGGTTGGCATAATCAGGGCCTTGAGCAAAGATAAAAGAAAGCTTGGAGGTAAGGAACCTCAGGCCACTTTTCATTTTGTTGGAGGAAATGGTCTAAATCCTGGAGAATTTTTGGATCAAAGGTGCCAAATTTGGGCCATTGATACAGGTTGTCTAATTTAACTTGCAGCCAGATTTGAATACTAAGCCTAATGAGGCCACTAATTTTAAGGTTCTTAAAATTACTTATCAGACAACCTAATGAAGAGTAGCCCCAATGTGGGAGAGTTTTGACAGGGTTGGCAGTTGAGATCAAAGTGTCCTTCGATGTCTCCTGTCACTGGTCAGCAGTTCTACCAAAGAATGAGAGGGTGTCCCCTTCTGTAATTCCAGTGGTGGAGGACCCTGGACAAGCCAAAAGACGGGGGTCTCGGGAAGGGTACCTCTGTGAAAAACCAGAAGGAATTTTACCTCTGCAGAAATAAGAGGGCCGGTCCTGCATGCAGGAAAAAAAGTGGAAAAAGCAACCTCCGGAGGTCTACGTGTAAGAAAAGGGAGGAACTGGAGAGGAGAGGTTTTGAAGGAGGATGCCTCCAACACCAATAAAGTACCTGATATAGGTCCTTGCTCCCTCCATATAGCAATGAGGCTGCAAAAACCTAGCCCAAGAATGGGGTCAGTTTGGGGTCACATTACAGCCTGCCATTTAGCCAAAGTGGACTTGGAGGGTGTGAAGAGTCTCCTTCTGTAAGTTGAAAAGAAAGAAAAAGAAAAAAAAGAAAAAATAGTCAGTCTGGGAATTCAGACATGCTAGTCCTGGCTGAGGGGCTTCCCTGGTCTCAGAGAGCCACATCAGTGCCAGAGGATTGATGGTCACTTTCCAGGTCTCATGGGCTGTTTAACATGACTGTTGCTAACTGTTGAGTATGAGGCAAAAAGAGAGAAAGTAATGGTAGAGGTTCACTGGGATGGGAAGGGGTAAAGAGCCCCAAACTCCTGTCCCAGATTTCAGCACCAAATGCAAGCAAAATGAAAGAAAGTAAAAGAAACAGAAACCAGCGATGGACCAGCGATGCTTTATTAAGCACTGGAGGGGCGCATTTTCAAGAGAGAAACTGGCAACTGGATACAATACGAGTCTGAGTTTTATAGGGTTCAGTGAGACTGAATCATAGCAGAATGTGTCGGTTGGGCAGTCAGGGGGAGCAGTTGTCAAAGTTCAGAGCCAATTGTTGCTGGGAAATGGTGAAAGTCTAGGGTCCATTGTTTTCCTTCTCTCCCTGAGACTCATTATCTTCCTTTTCTCCCTGAGGGTTGTTTTTCCATATTCTTCTAAGAAAAGACCTTACAATTTACTGACATAAATTATTTTATTAGAAGTTATTAACATGGAGATTATCTTCATACTTCTGAAAAAGATGACAAGAATTTCTGGAAGCAGTTTCACATCATGTCTTCATCCCCAACCCCTCTGATGGGCTCTGGAATCTATAACCAATTAATTATTGTGAATTTCAACAAGTATTTAAAATCACTTGTTTCCAAACTGGCTAATTTTCTTTCTTTCATTCATCATTTAAAATTGAAGCCTAACAAAGGAACTTCCTTTCAGAAGTATGACTTGTCCACTTGGCATTTCGATGTAAATCTATCCTTTGTTTCCTATTTCACATTCCCTTAATTTCCAGGGTCTTTATCTTTGTCCTAACCTATAACTGTTTCATCCGTATGGTTTAATTGTGGCATTATTTCTATGACTGGATCATTTGTGTTTTGTTGAATTTAAAATCTTATTGAAATCTTCAACAGTTCTCCACTGCCCAAAGAAGAAAGTTCAAATTTCTTAGTTTGATACACAGAACTCCTTTTACTTTCAACCCCATCTGGTTTTCCAGTTTGATCTACATGATTTTCTAGTAGTCCTTTGTGCTCAAGACACATGTCTGATAATTTCTCATCCCCTGCACAGTACAAGTGTTTTCAAATCTGTGCAGTTCACCGTTGGCTCTATCCAGCTCACAAATTCAGGACTTACCACTCGAAACTCAAACAATTTAGCTTTTCTTCTGTGAGTTATCAGCTAGCAATGCCCTAACCTGCACAAGATATATTTTAATAGCTACAATGCTTATTATTTGTAAATTTTCATTCTTATAGACCAGACTTAGCTATCCTTGTAGCTGAGATCTGATGAATTCCCATACTTCCTTCTTTAGAAATATGCCTACAAAAAAATTCATGGAATCAAAGGTTTTAAAACATCATTAGGTTTTTAATGTATAGTGACAAATTATCTCCTTTTTAAGCTTTCACCAATTTTATAAGACTTGTGGCTAAATTGGGAAAAGGTGCCATGATAAGTATTTAATATGGATTATGCTCTTTGATTCTCACAGCATGGTTGAAGTACATAATGTTATTGTCCTGATTTTACCCTGAGAAATCAGTAGCATGACTGAGGTGGTAAAGCCGGTTTGAACCTAACTCTGTCTTGATAGTTACTGTGTTTGCATGGATTCCCAGTCACATTTCCCTGGGTTTGCAATCACGGTGGTCAATACTGATGCTGTATTGTGTTTTTGTGTTGTTCATCTTTGCCAGTTTATATGGGAAAATATTTTATTCTTGTTTAAACAATTTTTCAAATATTATCACTGCATTTAAGGATTTAAAAATTGTTATTACAAATTTCCTAGTTATACTTTTGTTATGTCTCCTTTGGGAGTTGAGGAAGTTCTTTTTTATTTGTGTCATCTATAAGAACACTTGATTAAATAAAGTTTTTACCCCATCATTCATGTTGCAAATTAGTTTTTGACTTCAACACTTTGTTTATAGTATGTTTTGATATACAGAACTTTAAGCAGAGTATATATTCCAAATAATGTTTGCCATTATGCTTTTTCTTTCTTTTTTTTTTTTTTTTGCAGAAATACCATTCTTTTTAAATAAGATTTTAAGAAGGTGTCTTCAAATGACATTTACATCATCCTAAAGAAATCAATATCAAACTTGGTGTTGATTGGTGCTCAGTCTTATTAAGCATATATTAAATCCACTCAAATATTTGTACTAATTTCTATTTAAAATTTACATAAATTACACTTATAACTTGGCACAAATCAAGTTAACATAATATTTATATAATAACCACTTTCCTTTGAAATCAAGTATTAATATAATTTTTTTAATTAATGGTGAATGTTTCCCTTTGAGTTGCAACACATCTTGAATCAGAAAGGAGAAAAAATGAAAGCAACCCCCCTGTACGTTATACTTCTTCCCTTTAAAGACTCAAATATAAAGTGATGGAAAATTCATTTTAGAAAATGCATTTATAATGTTTTCCTTTCTCCCTAGAGCCACTCATTTGGAAAGAGCGAGAATTCACATGGAAACATTCCATGTAATTTATTGTGGTAAATGATTCAGAGCCATTTTTCAAAATAGCAAGCCTTTAGGGAAGCTTATGCTAACCATTTATTAATACCCTGTTTCCTGCCAAGATATAGAAGAGATCATCAAGCATTACCTACACTTTGATACAAATGTCTCCTCCTCCTCCAAACTATGATTATTTATACTTATGAAGAATGTAACCTTATGACAGGTGTATTAAAAATTGGGGGAGCAAACAACCATTTTATCTTTCCATTACAAGCCCTCTCCTAGAGAAAGCTTAATTATTTTAGTAATGCATTCTAATGTACTCACAGATTGTAATGAATACATTCATTCAACAGATATGTATTTATTTTAAAGTTTGCATTTTTATAAGTACTATAATTACTTAGAAGCCATTTCAACAGTAATTTGGACCCCTTTTAGGAGTTTGCACAGTGGATATAAAACTTACCAGGGATTTCACAAAGTAAATTTGCAAGTGAAATGAAATAGCCTATGAGGAAAGAAGGAACATCTACCATTCATTAAATGTTTAAATGAATTGGATGTATGCGAGCTGGAAGGAACCAGCGTTATCACAACTTCTATAGAAATAGAAATTTTTCCAAGAGCTTTTCAATCTCATTAATGCTTAGTGGAGAGAACTTCTGTGTTTTTTTGTTGGCCTATGTTCCTAGCAGGAAACTGAAAGATAGTGGGAGTAGGATGGTTTCTTCGGCTGTTTGGGTTGTTGTAACAAAAATATAAACTTATAAGTGGCTTATAAGCAACAGAAAGTTATTATTCACAGTTCTGGAAGCTAGGAAGTCCAAAATCAAGATGCCAGCAGATTTGGTATCTGGTGGGGTTCATAGATTACACCTGTTTTTCAGCTACCTGATATGTTGGAAGGGACTAGATGGTTCTCTGGGGTTTCCTCTTATAAAGACTGTTTATCCCAATAATGAAGTTAAAGTCATGACCTAATCATTTCCCAAAGATTTCATCTTCTGATACTATCACACTAGCCCTTAGATTTCATCATATTCATTGAGGAAGTAGGGCCACAAACATTCAGACCATAGCAAATGATGACTTGATTCAATCTTTCATCAAAGGAAAACCTGGTTATCCTAGCCCATAATACATGCTCTAGGAAGTGTATGGCAATTTTAGCAAAAAATATTCAAAGGGGACAAACATTTCACATTGACCCAGTTGCTCAGATATCAGGAGCTACCCATCCTTAAGTTCTTCAAATCAAGAATTAGTTTTCTTCCACGTAAATCCTAGGTGGGTCTGCTTTCGTAGAATTTGTGTGGAATCAGCAAGGCCTTAGAATCATGTTCATGTCAATGCATCTATTATTGCCATGTTACTCTGTTTTTTCCTTGGTTCTTTATATTTCATTTTTCTATGAAATAGATCACCTTAAACTTATCTCTAAAGAGGTTCCAAAGTCCTAACAATTCCTGGGCTTATACTCATTGTTTCAAATTGATTAATGAACATTTCTACTTGAATGACTGTTATGGTTTGGATGTGAGGTGTCTCCCAAAAGCTCACATGTTAGACAATGCAAGAAGGTTCAGAGGAGAAATGATTGGGTTGTGAGAGTCTTAATCCAATCAGTGATTTAATCCCTGGTAGGAATTAACTCAGTGGTAACTGAAGTGGTAGGGTGTGACTGGAGGAAATTGGAATTGGGGAGTGGCTTTGGGGTATATATTTTGTATCTGGAGAGTGGAGACTCTCTCTGCTTCCTGATCACCCTGATGTGAGCTGCTTCCCTCCACCACTCTATCCCACCATGATGTCCAGCCTCACCTTGAACCCTGAGGAATGGAGCTGGCCTTCTATGGACTAAGACCTCTGAAAATGTGAGCCCTCAAATCAACCTTTCCTTCTTTACAGTTGTTCTCCTTAGATCTTTTTAGTCATAGTAGTAAAAAAGCTGACTAAAACAATGACCAAGTGTAGCCTCAGACTCGATGTGTCTATAACCAAGTCATCCTTCATCCCAAAGCCTTTTTTGTTCTCATAATCTCTCTGTTGATTCATGTTTACAATTTCTCTCTCATCTTTCATTGCCCCTTGCCTTCTTCAAACTAATAATGAGCCCTATGAATTCTTCCTACTAGTTCTTTTCTATTTACTTTTTCTTCTTCTTCCACTAACAATTCTACTTTCCAAATGTAGGCCCTGATCACTTCACATTTGAGTTACTATAGTTTCTAGTACTGCTCTGTGTTGCTCCAGTCTGTTTTCATGCGTACTGTACCTCATAAGAAAATGAAGTGCTGACTCCTTGTAAAAAATCACACCCAACTGGAAAAGCAAACAAAAATGTTAAGGAGTTTCTAGTTATTTCAGCATAAATGTAACATTATTTACTAGCCAAAGCACTACAGAATCTGACCTGTTACTAGCTATGTAGTTTTCTTATTGAGCACACACACACACACACACACACACACACTTTACTCTATGGCTCTGTTAAGCTTTACTAGAGTTTAAAATATGTTCTTGTTGGTTGCTGCTTTATCTTAACCTTGCCTGTTCCATACACCCAGTTGCCATGACTTTCCCCCACTTTTCTAATGTATTAATTCATCCCTCTAGTGCAATTTCAAAACCCACGCTTTTTTCCTACTCTTCAGTATACATGGATATTCCTTCTTTTCAACTCATAGTAGTGAAATTTTTTCATGAATATTGCCTCAAAATTTCTCACTTTTTAACCACTATGCTGTCATTTAATCATGTTTGTCTATTCCTCGTATCTTGAAAGATAAATCAATAAAATGGCCCCTTCCCCTGAAATAAAAAAAACAAAACAAAATCTGCATCCTAAATCTCTGGAACCTGTGTTACTTGATATGGCCAAAACCATTTTGAAGATGTAATTACAGTAAAGATCTTGAGATGGGAGCATTACCCTGAATTATCTATGTGGCCCTAAATGCAACTAGATGAGGGAGAAGTGAGGGGAGAGGGAGATAGGCATAGACAGAAGCAGAAAAGGCAATGTGACCATGAAGGCCGAGCTTGAGGAGAAGTGGCTGTGAGACTCGGCAAGGCGGCAGTCACCTGACACTGGAAGAAGCAAGGAAACATTCTCCCCAAGAGTCTCTGGAGAGATACTGTCTCGCTGGTACGTTGATTTCCACCCAAACTGATTTGGTTTTCTGGCCCCTTGAAATGCAAAAGAATATACTTCTGTTGTTTTAAGCCACTAAGTTTGTGTTAATTTATTTTAGCAGCCACGGAAATTAATGTAGAGGCTCAAAAAGAAAACTCCAGAAATAGTCAAGCTGAGTATTCATAAACAATTCACTCCTGTGGAAAAGGACTCTAAGACAATGAGCTTTTCTCAGAGCCACAGACTTGTATTATTTCATTCTGTCTCCTCAAGAAATGAGATGAGTAGCTACCAGGAATGGCTCTAAGTCAAACTGGTCCTTCAGAATGTTTTGATCATAGAAAGCTTGTTTCTGAAGATTCTATTTTAATTTGACAAGTTTATTCTCTTTGAAATTTAATAATTGTAGTAATATATAGCATTGTCAGTAGCTCTAAATCCTATATTAATAAAAGAAAAATATAACATAACTAAAAGCGGATCTTTAAAGTATTAGATGATAATGACCTCTTCAGTTAATAGTCAATATGACCTACACAGGAATGTTAAACATTGCTTAAATTGCTTTTAAAATTCTTAATACAACAGTTGTGCAATCAATAAATATAACAATTTTTTTAAAATTTAAGCATATATTATTTATATTGCAGGAACATCTGTGTAAGCTTAGAGTTGATTCGAATTTATAGGAACTTGATCTTGTTTTTTGATTCTGCCCCATTTTGTTTGGTCAGAGTGTTTCTGGTTTAGAAGTGACAAATCTGTTCTATTCAGCTTTTTTATTTACCTCAAGAGTTACTCAGATTGCGAGATGTTTTTTCTTAAGGTTTCAAAACAGAAAAAGTGAGCAAATATATTGTGAGCACTTTTTTCTAGATTTATCTTTTCTTCTAAGTATTATACTACTTAATGTTTATATGTGATGGAATTTAGCATCTATCACATAGGAGTCTTTGTTTTGCAAAGCCATGGGAAAATTGTCCATAATAGTTAATTCCATGAAATACTAATTTTTTAAATAGGTCACAACTTTGTTGTCTTGCCATGAGTACAAAATTGGTTATGATTCCTGTGTCAATAATATAAAAACAAACCAGCTTCACAAAGTTTCAATTGTTCCTATGTTGAGATCCTCATGACTTCTAGTATGATTCTTGATAAGAAAGCAGTATGAAGAGGACACCAGGGTGAATGTGGAGAAGCAACAGTCTCTCAGAACGATTTTTAAATTAATGATGACACCATAGTATCAGTGCACACAGTAGGACAAAAGAAATATTCTGTCGATTAACCAATTAAAGTGCCTCATTATCATCAACCAATGCCTTAAAGAGCTTACAACTAAATTGTATTTAACTTTTATAAAGCATAAATTTAAAAAGATACTCAAGTTTTTTGGGGGAAAATGTACATAAACTTGTGTTCATTTTATTAGTGGGGTTCCCAGAATGTTTTGAAAAAAAATCTCATAACCAGCTTTGTATTCCTGACTAGAAAAGATAGTCAAAGGTGAAATATCACACACTCTCATAAAGCAGAAAGTTTAATACCACCCTTGTTTAATAACCTGCTGCCCAAACTCAGATATATACATGCACACAAAGACACATACGCCTCTCTCTTCTCCCTTCTCACACCATCAATAGAACTCTTCCTTCAGGGGCTGCTAACTGAAAAATATACCAAGAGAAAAATATTTTGCTATGAGCAGCATCCACCTGCTCCCTCAGCCCACCAATTCACCTGCTCTGATGGTCTTGTTACTGATTAGCAGTGTGAGTTGGTTTAGTTATTAATACTTTGCAAGTTTTTAAGGACAGATGATTAATTCTTGGTCCTGATAGTCTACAAATGTGACTGGGGAGAGAAACAGTGTATTGAATATTTCTTTGATCAAAGAAATTTTATTTAGTTTTAAATATATGATATTTATGACATATATGCCTATTTCTGTTTATCATTCTTACAATTGATACTTTACTAAGTGCTTTAAATATAACAATGTCAATTATACCTATAATTACATAATATATAGTATCTATTATATCTATAATTATATATTATCTATAATTATACTTATATAAATTATACATCATATATAATTTGGTATTCATAATAAACCTAGTAGATAAGTCACTATAATTTTTATTTTAAATTATCATTAATGGATAAACTGAGGTTAATCTACACAACTCATTCCAACAGAGGGTCAGTATTGCCCTAACAGAGGGTTAGTATTGGAGCAGGATCCAACTCTATATTTCTAATTTCAAAAGTCTGAATTTTTTCAAAAATAGCATATTGTCATAGGGATGCTGAGTAGGAGAAGTGGTAAAATATTTATTATCTAACCATAACCTAGATGAATTACATGTTGTCTAAAATATATCTGTTCAGCATCAGTCATTTTCTAAACTATATTTTTGTTGTTTAGAGCACAGGAAGAAAAGTATCTTAAAGTTTATGCCTTTGAAAAGTACATGCCTTTTGAGATATTCCACTCTTAGAAATATCTAGGTAATGCCAATGTTCTCACCCTTAGAACTCCTGGAAAACTGGAAAAACAGGTGCTCCCCATTTTCATGAGTGACACATAAATAAACATATTATACAAAGAGAATAGAATTTTTTGCCTCTATCTGTCCAACATTGCTAACAAGACATGTTTTTTCTATTTTCTAAAATGCACAGAATAGATCATAGACAAAATTGCCCTCTTCATGTTTTTTGTTAGAATGAATATAAATAGTCTGATTCTTTTGACTGAAATGGTTTGGATCCTTTCTTTGGGCACATGTAAAGACATCAGATATACATTCTTTGAAAGACATTGATACACTGTAAGGATGACCTACACTATTCCCTTTACTTCCTCCACCAAACACAAATCCATGAGCAGGAAGTGTCCAGATCTTTTATTGGCTAAGTAATGATTACAAATAGACACAGAGAAAGAAAGAATGTCATCTCTATATGGACACTAATCTTCATTTTTTGAAGAAGGCTAGGAGTTTGTGTGTAGGGTTGTGTGTGCCTGTATGCATGTGTGTGTGTGTGCATGTGCGCATGTGCCTGTGTGTGAATAAGATGGGAAGGGAACTGAGAAACTCCCTTCTAATCATGGAAAGGATCTACCAGATGATTTCAAAATGTTCTTCCAGAAACATGAATTACCTTTAGCCCCATTTGATTCATCTTACATTTATTTATTCTTTAATTTTGTTTATTGGTACATCATAATTATACATAAAGGAATTCACTGTGACATATTTGTACATACATATAACATAATTTGATCAATTTAATTTCCCAGTACATCTCAGAAGGCCACATTCATTCCCATGCATATTCTACTTTTCCTTAGCTGAGTTCTTCCTTTCCTTACACCATATTCCATTGCACCATACTTGAAGTCTGCCAGATTTGAAGAGTCTGGGGAGTGTCTCTAGACCCTTTAGATTGACATGGTTATTTTCAGTTATGCCAAGTTGCTATTTGTTTTCCATTTTCCTGTTTATATCTTAGTTCTATCTGCTTCGTTTGCTGTCTTTTGTATTTGAGCGTTCTTTACTATTCCATTTTGTTTCTTAGATTGTCTTTTTATCTACATCCCTTCGAATCTTGTAAACATGTGCCTTTTTCTAGGGACTATGCTATGTATCTTTAGATTATTAAAATCTACCTCAAGTTGATATTGAAATGGAGAGTAAAGTATAGCAGTGTTATAACAGTCTAATTCCATTTACCCTTTATCATTTTGCCATTTGTTCTCATATATATTACATCTACATACGTTACAAATCAGAAATGCAGTGTTAAAATTTTGCCTTAAAAGTGATATCTCTTTTTAATTATGAGGAATAAAAGAAGAGTATAGTAATGAATAAGAGAATAATTCAGGATTTACCAGTTACTGCTAATACTTCCAGGGAAAATGAAGAAATCCCGTAAGTATTGCATATAATGTTTCTTTGACTGGAAAACTGTAAACTTGAGAGATTCTCAGCTTATAACTGATGTAGGAATTACCAGTCCTAATATTCTCTGTCTCTATTATTGGATAAACAAGAGCAGCAAAGCTATATGATTTGTGGAATCTTTTCTACTGACAGAAGACAGGAATTCTGAAAGTTTAACATTAACTTTGGAAACTGTCTCATAGAAATGTAAAAAAATCTAAGCAATAATTCAATCACCAAAAACTACTGATTTAAAGGCAAATCCCTATAAATGCAAAATATACTGAATATCTAATATGTACTCTATAATATGTGAAAACTAAGAAGAATACAAAACTAGGCTTAAAATTCAAGTGAGCCGTTTTTATATGGAGATGATATTCATTACATGCCAAATTTCTTCCTATAATCAATTTTTCCTGGACTAGGCATTAAGGAGAGTTATCACTTCCTCAGAAATTGGTTTATTTTTATCTTATGAACTCCATAAATTGTGTAAATTTTCAGGATTTTTTTAGTACAAAATACATGATCCACCCAGAGATAATTAAATATATTCTTTCTTTTTTTTTCCTGCAGAATGTCATTTTATTACAGGCATGTAATTTAGTAAAGATTTTAAGAATATGGACCCAGGAAAGTAATTTTCTTCCTGTCTTTTTCGCTGCTATAATTTTTCACTTGTAAATATTTAGAGATTCATGTGAGTGGTTTGTAATATTAGAAGATACAAAAATATTGTGAATTCCCTTCTGAAATAATGAAAATAAACAGTCCTAGTTCCCTCAGATGGGAGGCATAGTATATTGGTTTAGATAAGACAGATCTGACAGACCTAAATTTGTACCCTAGCTCTATCACCTACCAATCTAAGATGTTGGGCAAATCTACTAACATTTGAGACAGATTCTTTGGACAAATATTTTTACTTTCTTCATTCTTTTTCATCAATTATCATTGTTTCTACAGATAGGTTTTAGTTTTTATTTTTTTTCTACTGGAAATAAATATATAGAGACATAGAGGGATATAGAGATATGTATATCAATCTACCCATCTAGTTCTGTTTAAATCCACTTTGCAACAGTGTTAAATATAAATAAGTAAACAGGGTGCAATCTCTATACTCAACCTCATTGAGATTGCAAAGAATCTTGTGCAAAACAAGTATTCATAATTCTCTAGAGAAGACATTCAGAAGATCCCATAAGGACCTCAGTGGGTCCAAGAGACTTCACAAAGAAGTCAGGAAGCATAGAGAACAGAATGTGTGAAACAACAGTGAGAAACTGGCATAGGCAGAGTTGAAGGACTGGACAGAGACAGTGGAAAATTAAGTTTTATACATAGAGAAGCTAAGATGATAGTGGCACGTAAATGTCAGGGAATTTTTATGAGGGGCAAAAGAAAGGCTGTTGGAAGAATAACATATCCATTTGTAATAAATCTCATGAAGATACCTGGACATGCACTTTTGTTATTAAAAATGACAGAGTGAATATAGCCAAAATGAAAAGGGCTTTTCAATCTTGTTATTTGGTGCCCAGGTATAATTTCTCAGCAAGCAGGGACAGAATATAGAATTTTTTTCAATTCATCTCTTTTATTCTGTTATCAAAGGATTTGATCCAATGCAGAGCAAGCAGCTACATGTGGTATGTACAAAAATGATACCTCGGCATTAAAGGGAAAGGGCTTCAGTTGGTTACCATGGAAACCTCCTAGTGTCCATTCCAATTTCTAGTAGAGCATCTTAATCTTCTAATGAAAACCTACCAGACAAAATATTTTCTACTGCTATGTTTTGGTTCTAACTCTTTAAAAAGATTTGGAATGTTTATCTTATTTTTTTTTATTTTTATTTCTTTGCGGTGCTGGGGATTGAACCCAGGGCCTTGTGCTTGGGAGGCAAGTACTCCACCAACTGAGCTACATCCCCAGCCCGGGATGTTTAGCTTATTTAAAATAAGTAAAATAACTGTGTATGGTTGTAATATAAAAAAGGTTATATTGTTATAAGCAAAAACATTCAAAGATGTATTTAGCGTCATTGTAATGCTGTAGAATGAGGAAAGTGGTCATGACTGGTCCACATTGCCAGCAATCAGTTCATCATCTACACACTACTGAGAGTAGTGCCACTTCTGGGTGGCAGAAATTATCATGCTCCAATCCTCATACCAAGGAGACATGGATTTTTAATAAATTCAGTAAGTTAACCAACTGACCTAAAATCTTTTTTTTTTTAATATAGGCACATGAAGGCATGATCTTCAATCTTAGACTGAGTTTGTTTTTTGTTTTTTTTTTTAAGACGGGTTACAATTGATTTCCAAGATCTCCACTACATAAGAATTTAAAATAATTTGTATACATGGTCCCCTACAGGGAAAGGAGCCTAATTTTCTTCCTCTCCTTACAGGTGTGTTGTACTTTTAACTTGCCTTCAAAGAGTGGGACATCGCAGGGGTGGGTGATAATTATATAGCAGAGAAACACTGGGAACTCCTACCATAGGTCTGTGATCAAGGTGCAGCTCTGGAGTCATGTTGATACCATGCCCCTCTGGTAGGATGTCACAGGAACACCACTACACCTTTGTGGAATTCCTCTCCAAAACCTATGACCCCAGTCTAACCATGACAGAAACATCAGACACACTCAGAAAGAGGGACACTTACATACCTGACATGTATTCCTCAAACCTGTTAAGGACATCAGCAAAGAGATTTCCGAATAGACTAAGGAGAAAGGACAACTAAATTTACTGATATCCTGATGTGATCCTAGGAAAAATGCACATGGGATCAGGGTAAAAACTAACAAAATCTATATGAAGTATAGAGTTTAACTTAAAAATTAATTTTATCACCAAGGAACAAAATACCAACCGTGTGAAAAGAACATGAGATTTGGGGCCTGACATCCAGTTCAAAGACTGATTGTCCCACTTGCAGACTGAGAGACTTTATGCACTTTACTTAACCTTTGGAAGCATCATATGTCTAACTTGCAAAAGGAGATCAATGCTTGCTTTAGAAGTTTACTGAAGAAATTATGATTTATGATATGTGTTATATCATATTTAATAGAGAAAATACTTCAAATGTCAGCCATCTTGCCTTATACATATCAGGTGCTGCTATGATTTACTTTACTTTCGTTGCTTCTACTTGCTCCATCCCCTCATCTAAAGGCCAGCACTTCTGTCCCTTTGCCTGAGGGTTCCTGCTGCCAGAGGCAGCTTTGTCCATCTAGTCACACCCAGGGAGCTAATCAGTTCTGCTCCCAAGAAGCTCACCTCAAGCAAAGCAGAGGGCAGATGGTATATAAATAAACATTCCAGCTCCATCGCACTGCAAAGGGGCTGATACTGAGGTGTTGGCTCTAAACAGGTTACAAAAGATCTGTAACAGGACTATGCTACAGTTAACCTCAATATAATGTATAATATACCCTTTGTTAGTTCTTGTCCCTTCTCTATTCCTATATGAACCTGACCTGGGATCATCTCCCCAAGCGTCTGCTTTTGGAGAGACCAAAATTAAATAGACCCTTCTTTTACTTTCCAGCAATATTTAATGCCATAAGTGAATCAGAAACCACCTAGACAAATTTAATATTGTTTGTATCAATGCAAATCCTGTGGTAATAATTATCAGGTTAATTTCTAAGTCATGTGTAATTTAAGGAGTCATTTACCTTTACTGAGAAGAGGTAATTATTAATGTACAGGAGGTGTATCTTTATGCCATCTAGAACATTATAATTAACCTTTGGGACTATCTGCACATTTAATATCTTTGTCTGATTTTATACCATATGCCAAAGTTTTAGAAATTATATCATGATTCTAAGTCAAAACCTTTGAGACATATGAAATGTTAATCAAAATACTAGTAAAATATTTTTCAATAGGATGGATCAAAATCATTTGCCATAATTTGTATCTAACAAATACTAAAATAAATATAATAGTTTACATAGAAGTCATATGAAGTATATATGTATATGTATACACACACATGTATGTGCATATATATATCAGTATGTGAATTACATATATATATATAACTTCTATGTCTACTTTTAGGCATAGTCAGTGAGAACCTCAAAGAGGTTCAGTGGTACCTACCAATGACAGTCATGAAAGAAAGGCATACATTTTGGTTACTTATGAGTGAAGAATATCCCATGCAGGAGTTTACTTTCCTTCCTTTGCAATTTATGTGCTTGAAGAGCATTTCCTCAAATAATAAATATTTAAGTAATGTTAAATTGGAAAAATCATTGGAAAGAATGTCATTAAGAGAGAGTGTTGGGGTGCCCTCTGCCACGTCCTGCGTGGAGTAGAAAAGGATTGACTGCCTGAGGAGGACGTTGGTTGTTTTTCTCTTTTTATTACCCAAAAAACTTATCTACTCAATAAACACACAAGAGCCAATACTTTTTTTATGAAGAGGAGCTTCTTCTGTGACGGACAGGATAGGGTGGAGTTAGGGGAGCCATCCTCTTAAGGGGAAAATTCTGGAAGGAGACAGGAATCCACTTCCATGCAGTGCCATATACTTCCAGGCAGTTCCTAGAAGCCAGGCCTCTGCGTCACATGACTCAACCTAGTCTGATTCTGCTAAATAAGGATGGCTTCCCACAAGAGAGTATTTGTTACAGAAAATCATTTCAACAAGAATACGGGGAGCAGAGTTTAAATTCGGTCACATAGTGGGAGAAACTTATACTGAAATAGTTAATTATGTATTTAATATAACATTACCTAAAGGATATGTAATGTTAAAAGGCCTGAAAAATTCAACACATTCAAAATTATCTGTTGAGTTAATTGAGAAATGAATGATTGAATGACTAAAAGAACATAGAAGGCATTCCATGTGGAAAGAACAGATCCCGTTTTTTGTATGTATGTATACTTTTTCCTGGTCATCACTATATATGCTTCTACTGTTTCATAAGAAATTGCTACATAGAAGACAATTATTATTTCATAGTTCTGCAGGTCAGCAATACAAGCACAATGGCTGAGTTTTCCTCTGAAAATTTCATACAGCTGCAATCAAGGTGTTGGCCATCATTGTGGTATCATCTGAAGCTCAGGGTCCTTTATAAATTTCCTTGCTGATAAAATTCAATTTCTTGCAGCTATAGGACTGATTCCATCCTAATTTATTTATTTGTTTTCTAACTCTACCAGTAGTAGCTCTCAGCAGCTTAAGGATGTCCTCAGCTCCCTGCCACATGGCCCTCTTCAAAACGAGAGCTTTCATCCTCAAGGCCAGCAGGAAAATCTTTCTCTTCTGTGGGCTAATCTGAGGTCTTATGTAACATTTTACATAACATTCCATAATCCTGGAGTGATTTTCCTATCATAGTCACAATTTCTCTCACACTCAAGGGAAGGAGGTTATATAAGGCATGTGCACCAGGGGATGGGAAACTTGGGCCATCTGCACAATGTACCACAGTCAAATTAAGCAACATCTGCACATCCAAGCATATGTAGTGGGATATAATTTGGAAGGGTTCCCAATTGGGCTAAATTTACAATTTATATTCTTTGATATTGAAGTAGTAAAATATGAGTATGTGGAGCAAAACGCTTATATATTTGATTTCAAAGTTGTAGACTTCCTGTAAATGCCTTTAGGGCAGAGTAGAATATTAAAAATGCATAAAGTTTTAGCATCAGGGACATTTAAAATGGGAGAATTTAACAATGAAAGAGAAAGAAAATAGAAATGTCAGTCACACTGTGTTATTGTATTAGTTCATGCTGCTTGTGTATTATCTTATACTCTTGTTCTTTTCTAGAAAGTGGACTAGAAAATTTCAAAGACAAATTGTTTTCATTTCAATTCAATAAGTAATTATTGGGCACTACTCTGTTCCTAGAGTAATTTCCAAAGGGATTCAAACATATCCTTGGCATTGTTATTGGGATAGCAATGTTTTATTTAAAAAACAAATTGCCAGTGGGAAAAGATGAGGTCTAATATAATCAAATGTAGATATTCTGCATGAATAGTACACAGATAATCACTGACATTCAGACATTATTCAAGGCAAGTATTGCATTTAGAACTTCTATGACTTTCCTAATTCGACCATTAAAATAGCCCTTGAAACAAGAGGCATCTTCATCTCTTTTCCCAGATGGGGAAACCAAGATTTTTCAAAGTCTCACAGAAACTCAGGTTCTGAAGAGTTATTGATCTCAAACCCAGGTCTTTCTAAACCCATGGTTTTGAGTATTATCCTGCTCCAAAGATAAGCAGTAATGAAAACTGGCTGAAATGCAGTGTGGAAAAACTGTCAGTGGAAAAGTAGTTGCAAAGCACTAAATGAAAAAAAAATGCATTAAGACAGTAGGAGTTTATTCCTTTCCTTGTCAACATTAAGTGGGAAGGATAATTCTGAAACAATTAGCACATACCATGTCAGCAATGATGATTTGTTAAGCACAAAGAAAAAGCATCACATTGTTATATACAGTTATATTGAGATGAAAGAAAAAGGAGCTAAGGTTTTTCAGATGATGTTAAGGGTAGGATAAGAATACTGAACTTGATAAAAACACATACTGCTTTTAATAATATAATTTTAGAACATTGAATCAGTAAAAGACCAGAGATCTTCCAAGTGTAAGTTAAGAGTCACAGCTGGAAGTACCTACTTCTTACCCTCTACACAAACCACTGAGTTAACAGCCTGAAATCAATTAAGGCATAGAAGAAGATTCTGTCTAGGAACAGAAGCCTCTGCTTGGCTGCTCCACTGATAAACTCAATTCCATCTATGCATTCTTCATGTGGATTTTAAGATGGTGTGACATATGGAGAGGGAGCACATATTTAAAATAAATTATATTTTTTTGCTTAAAGTCTAATTTTTGTTGCTAAACAATTTTCCCTTTATTTCAATACATTTTTTCCTGGTTTATTTTTATAAAATGATAGAGAAAACTGTTATGTGCTTTTTTTTCCCACTGATACTTTATCCTTCTGGATGATTGTTGACAAAATTTTCAAATCAACTCATTCAAAATACTTAAAGAGTTTTCCCCAGAGGGTCTGAAGGTCTAAAATAACTAACTGATAGGAGTATAAGAGGCAGTAGAGTAAGATGGAAGGATAGTAGCAAGGAGCTAAGCTGGGGGTCAAGAGAGACCTCTGTAATAGGCAGCTTGGGTACACTGAATAAGTCCTATAAATTTTTAGCCAGTTTCTTCATCCATAAAATGAAACTTTTGGCATGATATGACATATAGAGATCCTCTAAACTGTAAAATTTTATAATTAATATAAAATTTCCCAGCAGGATTTTTTTAAATTGAAGCTAAACTAAATATAAAGAAATCACAATGTATATAATAAAGCTGAATCAAATCTGCTGCACTCAATTTGAATACCTACAGAATATTTTGTCTATTCAAAATGTATATTTATTTATCAACCATGTATTAATAAAAAACAATGAACAAAGTTAATATCTATTCATCATCTGTCTATATCTTCATCTAAGAATAAAAGAAAGAAACCCTGTAGCAAGACAGAGCCAGCAGAGGGTGTTTAGCTCTTGAGCCCTTCGCTGAAGCCAGAAAGGCCCAGGTACCACAGAGAACAGAGTATCCCTACTTTGCAGTTTGTTCTTCTAGAACCAGATTTCCCTAACAGTCAGTTATGCTGGAGACCTGAGCAGGTTTGTAATTTTTCAAAAGAGTTAACACACACACACACACACACACACACACATACACACACAAGGATTTTTAATGTAACGAAATTTTGAAGAAAAATGCATAGATTCTTTAATTGTGCAGAATAAAGCATTAATTTAAATGCAGAATATTTTAGATCACTATCACAACAGTCCTTGAAAATTATTTAAATGTTTTGATTTTAGATGTTTAAAACAATCATAAATGCCTTTGGATATTATTCCCCAAAAGAAAAATCCAGAACCATATACATATGTATATAATGAAATGCTGTTTAGCTAAAATAAAAACATTGACATTGAAAGGAATTGATATGGAACTAGTTATTATCCTATATATATTGTACTCATTTAAGCACAACATTAATTCAGAGATAGAAATCAATCTGGCTTCAATAAAGTATGCATAAAATTAGGCAAATCACCTACACAGAGTAAAGAACTACTTTTTGAACATATATCTAAATTGAAAAATGATTGTTAAAATGATTGATGCTTTTGGAAAATGTAATAGGATATTATGATTTTCAGCCCAGGCACCAAGATTAAGTCCATGTGAAATCTAAAATCAGGTGTCTTTTATGAATCTTTCAATGATAATTTGGAGAACTGTTCCCTGACATTTAGAGTCTTCAGTCAGTATAAGAAATAAAAAAGGAGGTATCAGTTTCCTGAGGGTGCTGTAACAAACTACCACTAACTGTGTTAAAACAAAGGAATTTGTCATTGCATGTTTTGGGAGGCTGATAAGTCTGAAATCAAGGTGTCAAGCTACACTCCCTCTGAAACCTAGTGGAGAATTATTCCTTGCTTCAGCTAGCTTCTGCTGTCAGCCAGCAGTTCTTGGTGTTCCATGGCTTGCAGACACCTCACTCCCGTCTCTGCCTCTGTCATCACATTGCCACCTTTTATCTCTGTATCTCTATCTTTTACTTATAAAAGTATCAGTCATTTTGGATTAAGAGCCCACCCTACTTCAATATGACCTCATCATTACCACAAATTACATATGCAATGATCCTTTTTCCAAAAATGATCACATTCTTTTGGTACTAGGGGATAAGACAACATAATTTGGGGGACACAAATGGACTTTTAGCAGGAAGCATCAGAATATAGAGAAGACTAAGATTTTCTATGGGGAGAGTAATTGTTTTTCTGGAGGGAAGGAGCTGGGAGTCTGGCTTCAATTGAGGTAAATTTGTAGGTATATGCAACCCATTGTAGTCACATATAACCCTTCAAACTTGAAGCTCTTGATAATGTTTTTTAATAGTAGGTCCTTTGTTTGCATGTTGCAGTGGACTCAGTAAATTATGTAGGACACCATTTAAGAGCTTGATGTGTGCTTCTTCCACTTGGTAAGTATGGCAGACTGTAACCTGACTCACACCTGATAAAGCAGGCTTCTGACAACTGAAATGAGAAGACTGGACTGCCTTGTCCGCTGTGGTCAGCATGCCTCCCAGAGTTTGTCAATCATAAAATGAGGATGCTTATGAAATATGCATTGTCCTCCTCGTTAGCACTGTGGTAAGAGATGCTCATGGATAGGAATCTCTAAAGTGCCACACTCTCTGTGGAGTTAGAGAACAGGAAGGAGTAAGAAACAAACAGCTTGAGTAAGACCTCTCCTGGAGCTTTACCATCCTCGAAGAATGAAAACTGACTCACAGCCTGTGGGAATTTATGAGTGGGCAGGAGCAATAGGAAAGAAAAATAAGATGCTTAAGACAGGGAAACCAAGAAGGCAATGATACCCTCTCCCACCCTAGGCTGCCAAACTAACGTAGGCCCAACTTATAGAAGAGGATAAAATTTGATATTACATTACATTCAGAATTTTCATTAATAATATAAATTGTAATATAAATTGTGCATTTCTGAATTGGATTCCAAGCTGACTTAGTCAAATAAGCAAAAACTCATGCATATCATATTTTTCACTTAAAATAATAAAAGATATAGTGTTTCTTTCAAGGAATTTTGTAGCATTAATAGATGTTGTAGGCTGAATTTTGCCTTCCTCAAAATTTGTATGTTAAATTCCTTAATAGCCTCCAGTACCTCAGAATGTGACTATATTTGGAGATATAGTCTTTAAAGAGATAATTAAGGCAAAATTAGATAATCAGGTGGTCCCTAATCTGTTATGACTGATGTCCTTTAAGATGAAATTTAAGACACAGGGAAAAAAAGGTGAAGATGTGGAGAAGATGCCCATCTATGAGACAGGATGAGAGACCTGAGAAGGAAATAACCCTACTGATATCTGGATCTTAGGACTTTCAACTTCCAGAATGTTAAGAAATAATTTAGTTTTTATTTTTTTCTTAGGCTACCCATTCTATGATATTTTCTTTGTGGTAACCTTATAATACTAACATTACATTAGGACCCAAAAATCTAGTGGTTATGGCAATAGAAGTAATTTTGGAAGGCATAATAATCAACAAGTTCCACAAAATGGAACACAGAATCTGTCTTCCCTTATAAAACAGCTGAAATTAAAGAACTGCATAAAAATGGCCTTTTAAGTGGATGTAGACCCAGTTTAACTGGCAGACTCATAGGAACCTATGCAGTACTAAATTGCTTATAAAAATGTTATGTGTTTAGGCAATATGAACACAATATATAAAACAGAATATTCAAAGCCCCATAAACTTTTTTTTTTTTTCCTGCAGAGTGCTGGGGATTGAACCCAGGGCTTTAAGCACTCAACCAACTGAGCTATATCCCAAGCCCCTAAAGCCCCATAAACTTTTAAATAACTGTACTTTATTTAAAGAAATCAGGTTATTCTTTGCAATAGTGTAAGTTGGCATATATTTATAGGAACATAATTATACAGTAAAACGAAAGGGCAAATATATGTTTTATTTTATATTTATATATGTATATAAGTAAATGTATTATTACATGTGGTGTCTTACTCAGGTAGGTGCCCCATTAATGTTAACTTTGTATTTCTAGTCGCACGGTGGAAGGAGATACGAGATTGTTTAATTCTGCTTCTAATCACCTTAGATAATTAGAGTAATTGGTCTCTGAATCAATCAATGAAAGTTAAAGTTAATTTAGAGATACTCTAGAGCAACTAGAAATAAATGCTAAGTCTGGTTTGTGTGACTCAGTTCTGGCTTTAGTAAGAATAAGTATTGTTTACCAACGATAAAGCAATTTGGGGGAAAGATTGTACAATGAGACTTCACTAATGAAAGAAACCAATCTCAGTCATCAGCATGTGTGGTTTAAAGTGCTTCATTAGGTGTTTGGTTTTAAAATACTTTATGTTACCTTATGGTCGGGTATAGAGGTTTCAACTACAGTAGCAGAAGAACCAACTGGGTAGGTTCTGAACTGGGAACTACACCTAGGAGGGGTACTAAGACAAGCAACAGGCACCGCTGTGGGGAACAGTTGCTTCTCAGGAAATCTAGCAACAGATTTATGGTTGTCTCCAAGTTATAAGGAACTCAGAAATGGTGACTCTGGAGGGACACAATATGTGGAGATGGTACTAGTTGAAAGTTTCAGGAAAGTCTGTCATCAGGATTAAAACCTTGCCCTCAGGACTCTGGGCATGGTCACAGGGTGGGCACAGATGGGCCAGAACAAACCCTGCTAGATCCCTACCCTATTATTCCTTGGGAACTGGATTTATCATCAAAGCAGGGATCCACATACAGGTCCACTAGCTGGGAATAGCTCCAACATTGGGATAATAGTAAATATTAGTTACTGAAAGCTCTCCATGTACTAGGACCGTGCAAGCATTCTGTGTGTATTGTTTTCCTAATCCAAAGTTGAATCACATGAACCTTTTAGAGTTGGAGTCATTTAAAAAACACAAAAATGGCAATTATGGTTAAAAAGGTGATCAATGCACATGAAGGAAAAACAACGAAGATTAAACCTGGTAATCTCCAGATCAAATCAAGAAGGACAAGTATATACTAACATGTATTGACTCTTAATGTAGAGGGTAAAATAACCACCACAGAAATAATCAAGCATAAGAATAAGATATGAATCTAAATTATTGTCAGGTACAAAACCAAATAATTCATAATTTTACAGGAAATAATGCCAGGAAAGAACTAATGTATTACTTACAGATTTATATTTTTCATAAAAGCTACTTATATACCAAGCATTTAGCCAGTGGTTAATTTTTTTCAATTTCAAATGACTAAGAAAGATAATGTCAGATAGATAGAGACTCAGAAAACATTTCACAAACATATCATTCTTAAATGAAAATTGCTTTAGATAGTACCAGTTCACCAAAGAATGAATCCAAATTAGAATTCAGGAACAAAGAATATGATATACTGCTCTCTAGAAATTTCAAAAGGTAGTTTCCAAATTGCCACAGGGGTCTTGAACAGAATCCTTGCTGAGACCATTATTATGCATGCCAAAAGAGACTTGAATGTGGATATTCTGATGTCTCCTTTTATAGTGGCATTTCTACACAATTAAATGACAACAATTTCAAGATGGGAGGTTATCCTTTAGTATTGAAATAATGCTACAATGGGAAAAAATTTCTCCAGAATTTTCCCTAGAGTTGAGTTATTCGTCATAAGGTGGTAGGAACAAGCACTGCTCTTTATTGAGCTCCACACAGTTTACAAAGTTTGCTTTATTTAATCTTTTGTGAACTTTGTAACAAAAGTATTATGTGGGACATAAAGTGCCAGCAAATAAGTGTTTATTTAGTTTGTTAAATTGAGTCTTCACCAAAATCTTATAAAATAAAACATTGTCCCCATTTTGCAGTTGAGGAAAAAGATGGAGATGAACTAGGTTTCTCAAGATTACACAACAGAACTCATTTGAAAACACAAGTGTCACAGATGTGACAGTTTCCACCTATGACATCTATTATGCTGTGACTTTTTTATAAAATAGATATTATTTTATTGACTAAATTTTCTTTTTTCAGGTATTTTCTTATACAGCTGACAAAGAAATCCGAACTGATGACTTATGCTTGGATGTATCCAGACTCAATGGACCTGTAATCATGCTAAAGTGCCACCACATGAGAGGAAATCAGCTATGGGAATATGATGCTGAGGTAGAGTATTTTCCCTAACTCATTACTTAATGCTTATAGTCAGTTATATATTTTTAAAAATTAATCCTATTCAGTTTTTTTTCTGCATTGGAAGAATTATATTCCAAGCATTCATACTCATTCCTGATGATATTAGGAGAACATATCATATAAGTAAGCTTTTGTTAAACTGGTCCATTAGTATGAACATGAATAATAATTGTTATTTGATTAAAATGTGTGATCTCCATGTAAATGCCCAACATAAATTAGGCAAGAGGCAAGTTATACTTATCCGAGAGGTACATATGAAGATGTTCATATAGCACAATATAGACAGTGTGTTCTATTTTCAAATTTTAAATTTTATACTATTGTAATCCCTGATATGTATACTATTGTAAAGAATATGGCAAATAATTCCTTAGTATTTAACATAGCAAACGTTTTTCAGAATTAAATAAATGCATATAATGCATTTAATAAGCTAACATAGCTCACATATAGCACGCCTTTCTGATAGAGAAGAAAGTAGAGAAAACAACAAAATCACCGATGGAAATTTATAGTGAGGCAGTGTGTAAAAATCAGTTCAGCCATCAGATGGAGCTAATAAAAAAGAAATATTTTCTTCAACATGAGGAAGCAGCCTCAGAAACAGATTCATTTCTCTCACTTCTCTTTGCTTAGCAAAATGAGTTTGTCATATGTGTCACATTTTCAACAATATTAATTGGTCAGTGGTGTATTTTAAAGAAGAACTGAACTTTATTTTACAAGATAAATAGTGCAATAGAGGTAAATGGGTCTCACAGATGCAGTGTTCCATGAAAGCTTAAAATATTCTCCAATAAAAACATTTAAAAACCCATCTATAGAATTCTCTATGGTTAATACTTTAAACGAGGCCTTCCTTTGAAAACTTTTTGAGTGCCACTTTAATTTGCATGACCTTACATTTCTCAAGATGAATATCAGAAAAACCAACTGAATTTGTACAGGATTTAAAACTGGTTATATAAGATTAATTCTGACCTGAAATTTATATAGTGTTACCATTCTCTAGGGACAAAAAGTATGATGGGACATAATTAAGGACAAACACCCAGATCCTTCCTGTGTTGCAGCAATGTTTTCTGTTGAGACTCCCTGCCTTCTCAAGTGTCTTATTCACCTTCTTGGGCCACCATTTTTTTTTATCTTCAACTATTATCTTTTATCACAGTTCTTTATGTTAGGGCTAGAGAAGACTTTTTCCTCTACTAAATTTAAGTATGTACATCTGGACCCTTAATCAGTCCCTATTTCATCTATGAGGAGAAGTAGAGATAAATGGACAGAAAGAGTAGAAATCCTACAAGTAGCATTTATTTTTAAATAAAACTTTTTGTTGTTGATGGTTAGTTTCTTTCAAATACCAGAAATTTATTTGACTTGTGCCAAAAGTAAGGGAGTCTAGCATAAATTTATTCAGAAAGAGGAATGTTTGTCCATTTTTATAAGATATAGCACAAATTTCAGAATACCACTTTTAGTCTTCAAACTCTTGAGTGAACAATGATTTCTATACTCACAACTCAAATTGCTTCATTTCTAAAATAACTACTGTCAGTAGTTAAGTGTATTTTTTAAAGTGTATATATTCTGTCAATAACAAGATTGTTGAATACCAAGCAATTTTAAATTTTATTTTATTTTATTTTTATTTTTTTTTTTTTTGCAGTGCTGGGGATTGAACCCAGGGCCTTGTAAAAATGAGACTTCATTTAAGATTAAAAAAATATATTTTTTTGAAAGTTTACCTTTTTGAATGATTAGCAGTTATCTGTTTTAGTATTTCAGAGCACTATAAAATTTTGAGCCATGTTAACTTTGCTTTTAGAATATACACACATGCAGGCTTATAATATGCCATAAATATTGAGAAATTTTATTCAAAATAAGTAATCTGATCATGTTAGGAATAAGTATCAAAATTTAATTTACTCTCCCATTTGTTTATATGTTTTCAAAATTTTGATGTTTGACTTGTCTAATGTCATCACTTTGCCAAATTTAGAAATGCACAAATCATAATGTAGAGATATGGCCTGAGAATGGAACAATGGTAGAAATAATGTACTGCCTTTTTGGAAATTTCAAGTTTGAAATTTGATTGTGTTTGTGAGAAAGTCATTTGGTAGAAGATAGTTTTCAATGAAATTGAAACATTTACTTTTTTATAATTTCATTTAAGTTTTATGTTTAGAGTCCCTTTAGTACACTTAACAGTCCCAATGCTTGCTACCCAGAGAGTGTTCTAGGATCAGGGGCATCACCTTAGAACTTGTTAGAAAAGTAAAGTGTAAGACACCATGCTTGACACTCTAAATCCAAATCTCTATTTTAACAATCTCCATTTAAGTTTGGTCTAGACATGGATATTTAATGGACTGTTGGAAATTACTGCAAACTTAGGAAAAAAACATGAATACACTTTGGAAAATGCAGGGTTTCCAGGGGGCCTAAGGGAGAGAAAGGAAGCAAAGGGCGAGAGGTGCTGGGATGTGAATGAGTCCTTGCTCTGTAACTCTAGTCCTCTCAGTGAAAAGTAGGTGAGAGCTGCTCACCAATTCTTCAGTTCTTTATCGTTTGCTAGGAAGGGCCAAATTATTATTCTTTGAGAAACCTCTGAGGTCATGCAGTTTCAAGGCAGAATAAAAATTGGTGGACTTCACAGAATTACAGAGCTAAAACGTATCTTAAAGTTCTCTTCTTCCAGCCTTTATCAGGAGAAAGCTAAAGCACAAAGATTACCCTGCTAGCTGCAGAGGTAGGATTTAGGTCCTAATAAAGTTTTCAAAGAAGCTAGTTATCAGTACAGTTTTGAATCTTACAGTGTGAACAGCTGAAATACTCCATCACCTTCTCTCCCATAGTCCTTTCAGTCTTAGAAAGGAAAGTCATAAATAGGAGCAGAATTGTGGAAGTATCCAGAGACAAATGGAAACAGTGTCACGAGGCCTGAAAACATGGGAGTCTATCCAGCTGCTTCAGAATAGTTAATTGAGTACTATATAATTTTATCAGTTTTCTTATACAATTCATACAATAGTCTTATGAGATTGAGCTTCTTATTCTCTGTGTTTTTCACATTAATAAACTAGGGCATAGAATAAATATTGGCTAAGCTTGCGTACTCAGATTTCTGGTATTAAATCTAGCAATTTTTCTACTGTGCTACATTACTTCTCAAGGTAATTGAAAAACTACAATAATTAAAATTATTATACTTTAATAATTTTAATAAAATTAATAATAAATAATTAGATGCTTCCAGTGGTGAAGATCTAATATACTAAATGTATGGTATTATAAATGGAATAATCAAATGCTAACAATAGTTTGCAGTACCAAATTTTGTTCAAATAGGATTTCCTGTTTTCTTAATAATAAGAAAGTGTTCTGCAATAAATATGGTCTGTTTAGATAGACAGTTGTGAAACTACTCTGGCACTATGGTCTAATTGCTTACAAACCTTAGTTACACATATTCTGAATATAATTAATGCTCAATTACTGTTCCTTTTAATTGAGTGGAACTAAGCACATGTTTATAATAAATGCACACCGCTGATTTACTCTGATTTGAAATACAGAGTTTTTCACTTTCCTAACTCAGCATTTCTTTTTTGGTGTGTCTGTCTGGTATTTTGTAATACTGGGCTTCACACATGCTAGGCACTGAACTGTACCACTAAGCTACATAGTGAGCCACTACCTAAACATTTCTTAAATAGCACAATTATTAACTTAACTTGCTGTCACTTTTTACCTGATCTAACCTATTTGATCTTGGGGAGACCTGAGCATCATTAGCAAAGTTGCAAGATCTGGTCTGTAATCTCTTGAATAAATTATTTATCAAACACTTCAGTGTCATGATATGCCTGTTATCACAGTGTTAAACAAAACAGAAAAACTAAATCAAGTATCATGGAGCAATTTTTATTTATTTATTTATTTATTTATTTATTTATTTATTTATGGTGCTGGGTACACTGAGCAATTTTTAAATTTATTTTTGTGAAAGTCTGTTGCTGATCCATTCTATTTTTATCAAATTTTCTTATATGCTGTTTGCACATCATGAGTGTATTCCAATCTACTTGAAATTTACATTTTCCTGCAGTATGTGCACTTAATCACATTTTTTGAACATCTAGGCAGCTACATACAGTGTGAGAATCTAATTTTAGATCAGAACACTTGTGCTTAACAAACACTATGCAACAAAGAAAAAAAAAGGAGCAAAATATGATGCTAAAAATAAGTCTTGTTTTTCATGTGACTGAGCAAGTTGACTGAGAAAATACTTGTTATGAATTCTATACCCATCTGTATGAAATGCTTCTCAGAGCTGCAATATAAGGAATTCTTTTAGTAGGTAAAATATGTTAGATTGATATTTACTGAAATCACAGAAGTGTATATTTAGACTTTACTTACTACCCTCCTTTTTTATTTATCTTTATCAGAAAGCAGGTAAATGGGAATATGATTTCAAGGTAAGTGATCTGTAAATGTAACCTAGCCATGTCCCTGTGTAGAATTCCTAGTGAAAACAATGGCTTGATTTACCTTTTGAAGCTTGTGTACATTAGACAGATATCACCTTCCCGTATTCCCATTTCCCTTTAATTTGATTTCACATTAGAATCAACTAGTGAATAGAAGTTTCAATAGATTAGTGTTGCATTTGTAGTTCCTTCTTGTTAACTATCTATGCTTGAATTTTAGAATACTTATATCCCATTCTACTGACTGTACAGACTACTTTGTCAAGTGATCATAATTAATATTTGAATAACAACTTTACCAAATTAATTTTAAGAGTTGTTATTCTGTACTGGGTCAACAGGGGAAGCCTAGTAACTATGTCATGAAATTAAATACGTAAAATAGTCCAAATTTATTCTCACTCCATTTACCATTATATATGATAACAATTAATTTCATTTCTTTTATTTTAAACTTTTTAGTATGCCAATTGAGACTTGTATGATTGGCTCTTAAATCAACTATGCAGTCAGTTGTATTTGTTCATTTAAAAATCATTTTTAACAGTGTTCTTTAATACAAAGGTATGATCTAATTATACAATATTATATCTTTATTTTGTCATCAAAATTGTTTCGCTAGTCTGATTCCTGTTGGCTCTAAGTATGAATTATATCTTTGGAAGGGTAGATATATCTTGTCTTATCAAGATAATACATCTTGTCTTAAATAATGAAACATACTAATGTGTTTAATGACAGAAATCATTTCATGCATCTTAAAATAGTTTGATTTAAATTTATATGTCCAAGGAAATAAGTGTCTTGCATTTCAGAAAAGAGCAATTAATTAATGTTATATATAAACATAATCCACTACTCACTTAAGGTTCATATTACTTTATTTTATAGTCAATATTCTAAATAAAGCCAAAGAAAAGTATTTGGCAGTAAGCTGCATGTGACCTGTATGTCACATTGTCTTCAAAATTGAGTTAGCATGACAAACTTTTAAAGAGGCATTTGAAACAAAAGTCAAAGGACTGATAAGCTTAACAAAGAGCATTTTAAAGAAAAAAATTCTACACCCAATGTAAAATCATGCAAGTTCATGAATGAATGGCAAAGGAGGAGTATAGATAGCCAATGAAAATTTAAAAAATAATAATCAAAATAGCTATCAAAAATACATACATAAAAATTATATCATGTCATTTTGTCCATTTCTTTTTTTGTTCTGTCATTGTGGCAAAAAATTATTTAACAAATAAAACATAATACCAATGAAGATGCAGTGAAACTGACTGTAACCTGGCATATAGTAAGCCATAGCAGCTGCTGCTATTATTATTAGATTATTACCACAGATATTTTTGGTAAAGAATTGCACTAATTTGTGTTAAAATGTTCATACCTTTGTAATTTCACTTCTAAAACTCCTATCTAAAGAAACGATTATAAATGTATACAAAGATGTTTGTCACAGTATTATTTGTAATAGTTCCAAATCAAAACCAAGTTCCCCCAAAACAGAAGTTAATTTTAGCAAATCCATTTCATACATATTATTTCTAATAGTTTAAAAAGATTATTTTAGTGATAGAAAATATGCCAACATAAATGGAAGACGGATATTTAATGTGATGACCTCAATTATATAAATATATGTGTTAAAATTACTACAAAACACATTAAAACATTAATAATTGTTGTTTCCACTGAATAGAATACCTAGAAAAACTTATATTTTGTTTTTAAGGAAAGAGTATTCTAAATAATTTTGTCCATCTTTTTAAAAAGAAAGGTCATTTTTATGGCAGTGGGATTTATATTTCTAAATTTTCTCCGATTTGTGACTTTTTGAAACTACCTGGAATGAATGTTTTTTCCATTTTTTCATGGCAATTCATATAATAAATATTTCTGAAGAAAATATTATAATTGTGCTTCTTATGATATTGTTATATTTTATTCATGCCATGAAGTCACTTTTCCTGGCCCTAATAGCCTAAAGAAAACAATTTTTGTTTTTGTTTCATGACACAAAAACCCATATAATTCATTCTTTTTAATGACATGAAATTCACAATTCCTAACAGTAGGGTCTTTGGTGCTGACATTATATTTACCAAGAAAAGTTCATTGGAAGAAGAAAAGTTATATAGAATAGGAGATAATCTAGCCTAGAAATTTCAAACAGTATATATAGGAAATTCAAGTTTGGTTTAAAAACAAATAAATTTGTCTTTTAAACAAATAAAACTTATCATTCAAAGTATCATTTTACAAATAATGTATGGTAGAGTATAATGCTATCTTTCCTATCTTTACAAATCATTTATCTACTATTTTACTATAGAAGATAAATGCTTGAAACAGTAAATCCAATAATTGTGTCCATTTAGCTGCCCAAGAAATGTGGTTTATTTTGGCAGTATTTATCTTCTGCACTGGTCTTTCATTAAGTGTCTCAACCTACACACTCAGTTAGTGTCTCCTGTGGGCTGGCACTGGGTTTGATGAGGCAAGTAGCCATCATCTATGGCCTTTCTGGAGTCTATGCTCCTGCAGTGGAAATCTATAGAAAGCATGAAGCAGTCAAATCAATTAACTAATTAAAAATATGTGGAGAACTAGATGAAGTTAAGAGCCGAAATAGAATTGATCTTTTTTTCTCGTTTTGCTGACTTTAGAGCTGACCTCTAATGAATGTGTCAATGTATGCGTGGAACCTTTAAAAACCCTAGGTTAGCCCCACGTTCCTCAAGCAGGAGCTATTGAAAACCATACTGTACAAACTACAGCGAAGTCTCAAAGCTATATTATTTCCAGATTCTTTCCTGCTGCCTACTAAAGTTTAAGGCAAAGGAATTAGAAGGCAAGGACAGTAATTGGTAACTCTCTGGACTAACAAACTACTTTGAATATACACTCACAAAATAACACATTTGACTCTAAAAGGCATTTGATTACTAGATTGTGAGAACATAATCTTTTTTATCCAAAATTCTCTTTCTCCAAAATGTTTCATCATTTGATCTCAAGCTCCTCTTCATAGTCTGTTTTATCTCCATTCAATCCCACTGAGTACCATTGACATTAAAGCCATCTAAAAGGATGTGGTTCACAGCTCCACAGATGCAATTATTGTGACATGTGTCTTCCATCCGTATCCAGTAGAAATTGTGTGTTGCCCAGAATGATTGATTGATTACTGCCTTTGTACTTCATTTTGTCATTATTCATTATTTTCTTTGTCAAACAGACCCACACTCTTCTTCATATAATCACCCAGTCCTGTCTCTCACTAAGCAAAGTAGCTGATGGCTCTCAACATCCCACTGTGGAAACATGTAACAATAGTGCTTGGCAAAAATGGCTGCTAAAAAACTATACCAGAACAGAAGTTTTTAGGAATATTTTTGGAAATCTTACTAATTACTTTCTCTAATAATTTTTAGTGATTTGTGTTGCAGACTTCACTGTATTTCTTTTAGTACTTTTATTGTGTTTGGTCATTGAAATCTGGAAACTTCTTTAAAATGTAGTTAAGAAAAAGTTTATGTATGGAAAGTTTTTTTATCTTTTGTTTCTTTGCTTATTAATTTGGAGACTATATATTAAGGAGTGTTTAGTCTATCATTAATAAATATAAATTTTCTAGTTTTCTATTTCAAATAAATATAAATATAATGAATAGAATATTTTATTAAATATTAACTTTCTTAGGCTAATTATAGCCATGTCTATATGACAACAGATTCTGTATCAGAGCTGAAAAATTCAATAAAAAATCTAACATAGTTAAAATATCTAACAGCTAAAAAAATGGAATCTTTAATTTTTGTTGTTTATTTAATTTTGTTAATTTTGAATAGGTGTTTTGGTTGTTTGTAGATATAGCACCTTGTTAAATTTATAATTATGTTGATCTGAAGTACTAAGAAAATGCATTAAATACTAAATAAGATGTAATTTTCAATAACTTTATGAAAAAAATTTCTGAGCATTTCTTTGTGGCTGGTGAAGTGATATAACAATAAAACTTTTTAAAAAATAATATCTTTTATCTCTCCTTGTATGATTTGTAACTGTCTTCTTAGTAAGGAATAAAATGAATGATGTAGTTCAAATCAGCAAAATGGTAAGCAATTCTGGTTGGTACACAGTGCAAATAAGAACATGTCCTAGTTCTTGATTTTATGGGATTTATCACTCAGTAAATGTGATTTTACTTTGTTCAATACCTTACTATGAGAACACATGGGTGATTAGTGAGGTTTTCTGGTTCCCAGAACTAGTTAACCGTTGTTAGTGGAAGACACATGGAGCTTGGATTGCTTGTAATAATAGCTGGCAATGCAAATATGGAAATTGGTTGGCAATGGGGGTATTTTTGGATTTGAATTACATTTGAGACAAGGACATTCTGAATATGTCAGAAAACTTTAGTCCCTTTCCATGAAGAGGACTTGTATGCAAGGCAATTTATATATATTAGTGTGTTTTCAGAGTAACCATACCTGGTACATGCAATGCCCAACAAGTGATTTCAGTTAAGACTAAACCTTTAATCTCACATCTCTCTTATAGAGTTCTAGGGCAGAGACCACAGCTTGCTTCTTTCTGTAGGAGAACTTATGGCAGTTCCCACAGCCCTGCTTATAGGTTTCTACAAGCCAGCTTCTGCACAAGGTGACAGTGCAGTGCGAGATTATGAGATCCACTCAGCCAGATGTAGAAACCATCCTAGCTTAATAGCATTATCCTCACAGGAGATATCTCCTGTACCAGCTCTATATAGGCAGTTCCAAGAACCCAACAGGGAACTGGAAATTACAGGAGTATACACTCAAAGAATCCCCACATTTGGCTTCCTACATGAATTTGGTATTCTTACTAATTTTTCAGTTGCAGAAGCAATTTATCAATCAGGTCATTTTTACCATAACCTGTGTTGCCTAGGAACATAGTTAACCATTTTATCTTTATCAGGTTGCTAAGGAACCAGAGTGAGTTAGCTGACTCAAGGTCTTAATTTTTTTAGCAGCAGAGGAAGGGGCATTGGTAAGTCTAATCAAGTATTTTCTGACAAAGAATCTGCTTCTTCAAAATGATTTGGTGGCTTGCCCAACTATTCATAGCTAGTAAGTTGGGGAAGAGGAATTCATACAAGTCTCTCTGAGCCTAAAATGTCTGGTTTTCTACTGTACTATGGTAAAAAGGAGAAATTTTTGGTTGGTTCTTTGTTATATTAGCAGCAATATATTTGGGCTATTAATGAATTCCTTCAAAAGGAATATTTATGCACTTTTAGAAAGAACAATGCTTAATACTATGTTTTAAATTGTCATTATTTGTGTAGTTGATAACACTTAAATTCAGTCCTGCAAGAAAAAAAGAAATTTCAGTTTGTTCCATTTTGGTATAAGGTATCTGATCTGGAAATTGGTCAAAGAATTCATCTACTGTGACATGTTATCAGCTCAGACCTTCATAATGATAAGACTTTGTGGGATAGCTCAATGGGCAATAATGTACTAAATATAAGTAAAATTCACAGTTTCTTACAAAAAGGACCTAACAGAAGCATGAAGTGGTAAGTCATTTTTTTGAAGGAGAATATACACACAAATGACCTCAGTTAGGGAACAAAATCACAATAGTCTTTTATTGATTTTGACCACAACTTTTTAGAAAAAAAAAAAAAAAAGTTGCTTTTGTTTAGTTTGTATCTTTTTAAACTGACCAGTGGTTGAATTTCTAGCATGATGAGAATAAATCATGCTATCTTCATGCCTATCTATCTTTGACAATTCTTTTTTCTTCATTTTGTAGCATAAATAGCTTGATTCGTGTATTAAAAAGCAACAACAAAGGTCTCAATCTTGAAATCTCCTTCACTTCTAATAGTCTTATTCTTTTAATTTCCTGCTTATTGTCTATTCGGCATCCTCCACCAAAGTCAATTCTTTGTTCTGTATTTCCACAGGACAGTGTGGCTCTGGGTGTTTTCGGTCCTAATCTAAACAAATAATAATTAACTGGCTGGTGATTCTGTACAATTTTTATCTCATGTCCCCTGCATTTATTTTTAAGAGTTTTCAAAACAATGTAAAGAGAATGGAAGGAAAGAAGGAAGGAAGGAAGGAAGGAAGGAAGGAAGG
>JAJEJO010002821.1:415416-428786 GCA_020662805.1 Glaucomys volans | reverse complement strand
GGGGGGGGGGTGTGGGGGAGGGAGGGGGGATGGAGGGCAGGAGGGAGGGGGAGGAAAGATTTTGTCAACTGTGAATTTTGGTAATTTGCAAAAAAAAAAAAGGGGGGTATCTGAGGTGCTATTTTCAAGATATAACAAAAATTACCTCATAAGCTTTTCTAATTGGGGAGTTTTTCATCTAATTTAGTGCTAGGCATTGCCCATGAAACTGAGCAGAATTTTATATAATTAGTACATATAAAGCATATGGATTTAAAATGTACATCTGGAAATTCCAAAAATGTGATTTTCAATATAATTGAGGACAATTATTGAAATTATGAAGAAAGTAAAAAATAAGCATAGCATTTAAAAGTATGATCATAACATCCCTGCCATTATTTTATATTCATATCTTCAGATCCTTAAAAATGTATATCAAAATATGGTGAACATACTATCAAGTAAGACAGATCATTTGTTGCCATGAATCACTCTTTTAAAATGAATGTTAAATACTATGGTTTGTTTAATATTTTGAAATGGGAACATCCCTAGCAGTTTTGTTCATTTGGGTCACAGCTGTGACATCTATTTGCATGTTTACCAAATAGTTACTGAATAACACATGCCTAAGAAAACTAAGCTTTTGTGAAAGCTTGTTAATATTTGCAGCCCTCAACTATACTCAGAGCTCACATTGGACTTTCTGCAAAGAAGCCTGAATTCTTGGCAACTCATGATAAATGTCATCCAATTGCTTTAACCATCTGCAAATAAAGGTACATTAAACAAGAATAACTCCTTAATTGTCAGGACTGTATAATTAACTCAGAGAAACCTGTGCACAGCTCCTTCTACAAACATATCACAATGATGTAATATACTGAAAAAATCATAAAAGATTTTTTGAAGAGATTTTTTGATCTGATGAGCTAGTAAAGTTAAAAATTAAAGAGCCTGAGCTGATTATTGATTATCTTTTACAGAGACTCACGCTGAGACATGTTAACAGTAACCAATGTCTAGATGAACCTTCTGAAGAAGACAAAATGGTGCCTACCATGCAGGACTGTAGTGGAAGCAGATCCCAACAATGGCTGCTAAGGAACATGACCTTGGGGGTGTGAAGACCATTTCCCCCAAGCCATGAAAGTGTCTACACTTTTGTTTTTCCATTATTTCAATGAGGGAAAAAATATATTAACTACTGAAATGAAAGTTTTAAAACTCCTTTTAGTATTCTAAAACATAGTTGTTTATAATTCATTTTTAGGAATGTTGGATTATTTCCCTACTAAAATTTGTATTAAAGAAGCACATAAAAAACATCAATAATAGCAAAGTGTTATTAAACATTGGAACAACTTGAGAAACAAATTGTGTTTGCTTTAAAAAAATCTTACTGCCCTCATGTGACAAGGTTAATGGGAGGTTAACTTATTTTTTGTTGTCATAGTGATTGAGAGAGATATAATGTAAATGCCTTACAAAATATCTTCATTATGAAATACTATCAATTGCTTTGTATATTCACTCTTTGTACTGGACCTTCATAGGAACATGTTGAATTTCTATGTCATCAACTATGATCACATATTAAATTATTTCTGAGTATTGAATTCATTGTATAAAATATTAAGCTCCACATTTTGTACCAGAAGCAAATTTAAATTGGATATTGAATTCATGGAGTCTGTACACAAACATCACATGTAAACAAAAAAAGGAAAAAAGAATTCGAAAATTCACTTAAATAGGAAATGCAAATTCAAATGAAGCAAACAGAAATTAGCCAGATATTGAGGGGAATGATGGAGGGAAATGGAAACAATCCTTGAAAGAGACATGGCAGCTGGGTTGCAATCATTTCTAAAACAGACTGAAGGCAATCAACCCAGCTCCTAGAGTTGAAACAGCACAAACTTAATCCTTAGCCATGTCTCTATCTCCACAAACAACACCATCCCTTTTCTCCTTACTCTAGAGGCTGTGGCTTATCACTAACACAGTACAGAATTGTAGGACAAAATTAGAGTTTTCGACTTAATTTTTAACACTTTCACATTTAGAAATTTTAATTTGATCATTCTTATAGTTTAAATTTTTATAAAATGAATGCATTCGTATTAGAATTCCATTGCTATGCCATCATATCTAACATTTTCATCACCAGGGGAGTGAACTCAATACACATTCATTAAACTTTCATTTTAATTAAACTGCTAGATATCAATTACTATAAATTATGACCCAAGGAATAGAGTCATAATTAGGAAGCTGTACATACTCTTCATCATAGAACACTTTGTGTTCAAAATATATGAGCAGCAGACAAAAAGAAAGAAAAATTGGTGTGATTCTTACTAATATGTTTCTGTATTTGACATTATTTTAAGTGCCCATAAAGTTGCTTCTCACAAGTGTTTTATTCATGATAAATGTATTGAGCAGCTCAAAATAATTGGAGGCTGGGAGCGGGGCAAAGGATGGAAGACATGTCTTCTGGACCAGAAAATTACAATTTTTGGGCCCTTTATTATAAAAACTCTTAAATAAGCATTAATCATTTTGGCTACATACAACTGCCCCCTCCATCTATACTGTTTTATAATGAAAAGACAAACATTTTCTGAAGGTTAGTAAAATCTTGAATGGTTTTCCTGGGTAGCATTCTTTCTTCAATTCTAGAGAAGGAATCTACAAACTAGAGCATTTTGGGTTTCTCCTAACAATGTAGACATCCACACTTGGAGGTCTCTAGGGAAAACTGAATTTTCTAAAATTGTAAGTGAAAGTTTGAATGTCAGGGTATTTTTATTTTTTATTTTGTTGAGGGTAGACTCTGTAGTTGACAACAAATTTAGAAAGGCAGATCTGACACCCAAGAGGCAGTGAATCACTACCTTAAATTGATCATGGCCCCTCAGATCAGGTGAGGCCTGATGACAATCCCACTTCCTATTTCTTACTCTTTTTTCCCTTCATTTTCTTCTTGTCCTGAATAAAATGCCTCTCTACAACTTTGTTTCTTAAACCCAAAAGCTTAGACTCATTAGGTTTCTTTTTTGTGTGTGTGCATTATAATTATACCTAATAGTGAGACTCACTATGTCATATTTATACATGTACATAACACAATCTCATTCCCCAGGATATCTGCTTTCCCACTGCTTCCTCCTTAACCACTTGCTCTACTCTACCTATCTCCTATTATTATTTTAATTAGTACATTATAATTGTATATATAAGCCAGATTCATTGTGGTATATTCATACATGGACATAGCATATTTTGATAGACTTCATTCCTTAGCACTTCTCCATTTTCCCCTAACCCCCTGATCTTCCTCTACTCTATAAGTCTCCCTTCTATTTCATGAGATCTCCTTTTAAAATTCCTTTTTATTTTCTCCCTTTGTTTTCTTTAGCTTCCACTTAGAAAACATTTGATGCTTGACTTTCTGAGTCTGGTTTATTTCACTTAGCACGCTGTTCTCTAGTCCCATCCATTTACCAGCAAATGACATAATTTCATTCTTCTTTAAAGCTGAGTAAAACTCCATTCTCTCTTTATATACAACATTTTCTTTATTCATTCATCTATTGACAGGCAGCTAGGCTGATTCTATAACTTGGCTATTGTTAATTGCACTATTATGAACATTGATATACATGTATCACCATAGTATGCTGATTTTAGTTCTCTAGCTTAAATACTGAACAGTGGGCTAACTAGATTATATGGAGGTTCCTAGTCATTTGAGGAATCTCTATGCAGTTTTCCAAGGTGGTCATACTAATTTGCAGTCCCACCAACATTGTATAAGTTTGCATTTTCAGCAATGACTGATATTTGTGTTCTTTATGATTGCCATTCTAATTGGAGTGAGATGAAATTTCAGTGTAGCTGTGATATGCATTTCCTTGATCACTAAGAATGTTTAAATTTTATCATATGTTTGTTGACTATATGGTTTCTTCTTTTGAGATATGTGTGTTCAGATCATTTGCCCATTTATTTATTAAGATATTTGGGGTATTTTTGATTTGTTTTAAATTTGGGGGGTTCTTTATATATTTTGGGTATTAATACCCTTTCAGAGGAGTAACTGACAAATGGCATTTTATATATCTCCCACTTATTTTTGATTTGTTAATGAAAAAGCATGTATCAGCTAGTAAATGGTTAAATGTCAAATTTTTAAAAATATAATTACTTCATGTAAGCTGAATTTGAAGTTTTTCAGCAGCACTTTAAATGATTGAAAGCTTATTATTGTCCTAGTGAAAATACAAGAAAACCTAAACCTGTTTGAATTTCATGCTAGGGAAGAATTTTAAAAGACTATTCAGATGGTTTGGACACATACCATTATAGTGCCTAACAAATAAAAAAGACATAAAATATTTTAAAACTTCCCAACCCAGAAAGCAATGAAAACATTCAATTTTTCTTTCCAAAATATTTGCCTATAATATAGAAAATTAAAACCATGATTGGATTTGCAAAGCATTCCTTATTTCAAACCACCCTCTTCCACAGTCTTTCTCATTCGAGCTAATGTAACTCCAACCTTCTAGATGCTCAGGTCAGAAATCTAAAATCACTTTGGCTTCTCTCTTTCTCATCTCTATATTACCAAATTCATTTTTGAATTTGAAATACAACCACAAACCAACGTTTTCCCACCATATTCACTGTGGGTCACTGATTCCAAATGTTTTATTTGCACCATGCTTGTAATTTGGTTTCTCACTTCTGCCACTCCGTGTCTCGGTCTTTTCTCAATGTAACAGACACAGTGATTCCGTTCCATATGCATGATTGTGTCATTTCCCTGCACCCAATCTTCCAGTGATTTTTCATTTCTCCTTAGAGGCCTTCAAGGTACCTCCTGACGACAGCTGAATCCACAGACCCTCACATCCTTCCTTACACATGAACACTCTCACTCTCTCTCTCTCTCTCTCTCTCCACACACACACACACACACACACACACACACCCCTGACTGTGTTTTTGATCTGTTACATCTCACTTTTTACTTACTTCAACTGGTTACCAAGCAAGTTTCTGCATTAGTGTGTTGTTCCCTCTGCGGGATAGAACCCTTACTTTCTTTAGATCTCTGTTCAAATATGACCTCATCGGTAAGGCAAGCTGTTGTCCTGCTGCCCACCCTATCCCCTGTACCTCTGACAAGCTATTAAGTTCTTCTGTCTGCCTTTCATCTCTCCCAGTCTCCCACTCCATCACACACCCTAGAATATGTTTTGTTTGCCTTTTTAGTTTTGTTTTTGCTTGGTTTTTTTTGTTTTGTTTTGTTTTTGGTTTTTTTGCTGCACTGGAGGATAGAGCCCAGGGCCTCACCCATGCTGGGTAAGTGATATTACTAAGCTATACCCGCAGCCCAGTAAGCTCATTTTAAAGGTAGCGTATTTGTCAGTTTTGTTCACTGGGTATCCTCATTATCTGGTATAGTTCCTAGCACATACTAAGTATTCTTTAAATATTTCTTGAACTAATGAACTGAAAAGTGTGTGTTAAAGTTGCTAAGTGCTACTGTGTCATTCTTTTTTGTATGTTAAATTTTAAAGTCCAGTAATATATTTATATAAGATTTGCATAACTTTGTCTCCAAATAATAATTTTCTTCCTAATATCCTTCATATTAAAATATGGACTATATGTTGATCTCTGTAATAAAATATCCTGCCTTATAGAAATGAAATATGACATTTTATATAAATGCTGCTATATTATATAAGTTGCTTCATTAAGCTAAAAATAATTTTAATATTAATTTGTTGGTTGTGTTCAAGGAACCCTTGAAGGTCTTAAGATTTTAAATTTTAAACGGAGGAATATTACATTTTCTTAAAATTCTTATGTATTTTCATGATCTATTAATAGCTGTTACTAAATTTATTTTCTAAGTTCAGGTCTATGAAGAAAAACAATTACAGAAAACTTAAAAACTTTACAGATGATCTGTCCTTAGATTCTGTGTTTCTAGATAATAAGACTGAGACCCAGATAGGTAACAGTTTGCCAGGGATCCTACAGCTATAAGCAATGATGCCAGGACTCCTCATTGTTAATATATAACTTCATACTCTTGCTCTAAAATATTATAAAAAGGGCATAACTGTGAGAAAAATGTCTTCATTAAAAATTTTGTTATTAGTACATTGATTCTTTAGATATATTTAAATTCTTACCATCTTTCACACTTACATAAACTAGTTCTACAAAATAATAGCACAGGCAGTAAGACCTGCAAGGAGCAGGGAGGAGGGAAGAAGAAGAAGAAATTTCCAGAAAACAGCATGACTACAGAACAATAGGACATCCTAGAATCATTAAGCAAACTGGGTTTCAGGAAAACAAAGCTAAGCCTCTTCAAGTAGTAACTTATGAAGAACAGTCTCTTCCCTTTTCTTAATAATTATCTTCAAGTTAAATGTAAAGCTAGCCTACAGTTTGCACAGAGAATTAAACCATCTATTATTGTGAACATTGGTTATTTCTATGTTACTAAGTTTCGAAGGCTGCAGGGTGATCAGCAGATTTTTCTAGACTTCCCAGTGTAGCTCTATAGCACTCTAGTGCTTAGAAACAGTCTAATAAATAAAAAAGAAAATAATGAATAAAAGGAGAAGAAAATAAAATACAATAAATTAGCTGGACCACTTTTTTTATACTTTTTAAAAAAAACTTCTGGGAGGTTGGAATCATACTATAAATGGCTTAAGTACGCTCTAAAATATTGACTTCCCCCACACACATTGTTCCCACCATTTAAGAAATGATAGTCATGCACAATCACAATCATTTCAACTTGTATCCCATCTGTAGATGCTAAATCTAGTCTCAGAGGTTGCAAAACTTTTGTGAATTCTTAAGTTATAAAAAAAAATTAAAGATCTTAATGGATGTGTGAATATCCACAACTAGTCATTCTGCATAACTGATACTTTCAAATCCTCAATGTTTCCAATTCATTTGGGCCACTTAAATTCAGTTGTCTTAAGGCAACTTGTGTTGCAAGATTCAGCTTCCCAACCATTTACTCCAGTGTGTTAAAATAAGGACTAGATAAGATCAACCCCTCTTCTCTACAGTACAGGATGCGTCTGGTTTGACTATATCATGTTCAAATTGCTATTAGATATAAGCTATTGTACAAATTTAAGGTATTGAGAGAAGACCAGAAATGTTGTTTTAAATACTTTGTGTAACTTTGTGCCCAGCTTTTGTTTTATATTGTTCAATAAATTCTAAAGGAAATTTTCATTGTATTTGTTTTTAAAATCCTTCTGAAATAGTAGTGATGCAGGGCAGTCTTTTGTCAACTGTCTTTTAAAACAAATACCACTTTAATGACACTTGTGTCACCATTATATAAAATTATCCTTTGTTTTTTGTTAAGGAGAACAAATCTAATGAGTTAAAAGGAAAATGAAAAATTAAATGATTAAGGCTTTATCTATAACATATCTATTTTAACAATTGAAATTTTCATTGTGCATTCATTTAGTGTAAAAATGAATATCACCTGCTGCTTGGTTCCAGTTGTATTTTCAGCTAAGAATAGCACAAGGGGAACAAAAAAGAACTTGATGATCTTATGATTTGGTGGGGGGAGTTTTTGTTTTCTCAGTCAATGTAGTCACAGCTAGAGAGAAGTAATTTAAAAAATGTTCTAGATATGTGCTTGACACACAGTTCTTTAGCATTTATAAAGGTAAATTGTGCATAATTAAACATTTTAAATATTGTAAGCATTACCAAATGGTATAATTGTTCTTTTACTGTAAACTTAAATATTTATACATTTTTGTAGAATTAAAATATGCCAATTTAGTTTTCCTTTGGTATATGTTGTCTTTTTTGAAAAAAATTTTTAGAATTTCAAACAGATAAACAACTTCAGTACTTTGTGCTTATGTTCCATTTTGTAGATGATTTAAATAAATGCTTAAGTGCCTATGGATATCTCTTAGCTAGAAAATCTTGTGATTCCAGTACAATTTTAATACCAAAAACATATGAGACAGGAAAAAATATGAAATAGAAATATTAAAATGTGCATGATTTTAAACTTACTTTATTTTTATTTTACAGTGGTTTAAGACTGACATTTTTCCTTTCATAAACTTTTTTTTTCTCTATTCTATAAAAAGAACTTTGAAAAGATAAATTAGAATGTCTCCAATTATATGGAGAAAATATTTTTTAGAATGCAGTGGGTCATTCTCAGTTTGTTGTATTTCTTTTGCTAGAATCCTGAAAGACAGTCTCCCAGGGCTGGTGGTGGGCAGGGGCTCTCCTTGGCAGTAATTATCAAATATCAACTCCACAATCCTAGCCATATTCAAAATTAAGGTAGAAAATGTGAAAGTCACTTAATTTGCTAGGCTAGTAAGAAGAAAAGAAGGAAGGAAAAATGAAGGAAGCAGGAATGGGGGAAGGAAGGAGAAAAGGAAAGATGGATTCCGATATTATCTGTTTTCATAATTTTCTTCTGAAGAAAACTCATCTTTAGATGATTTTAATGTTCCTTGTTTTTCCCAAACTTTTTCTATCAAACTTTTTTTATACTGCTGTCAAGTATAAAGGACATTATAGATTTTCTATTTTACAAAGAAAAATTCCCTCTTTTTTTTTTTTTTATAAACCAAGTAAGGCCTCACGTTTCCAACACTGCTACTCTTTCTGTTCCTTTTGTCTGTGTAAACAGCCTTGAATTTCTGATGCTAGCCAGGTACTTAATTTAACCTAGCCCCACCCACCTAAGGTTTTGCCTGCTCCATAAGTTACCCTGTTTTGCTTTTCTTCAAAACCTGTGGTGGAAACAAAGTGTGAACTCTCATACTTAGCAACTGTGATTTCCTTCAGCTCAGCCAAGGAAAGGTGGCTTTTATGCTGACTCATTCTTTCCTGACATAATGATTCTCTTTTCTACATGACAGAGGCTATAACTTCCCAATCTCTGCCTCTACTATCAGAAAGAGTTGGCAATGAGTCAACTGAATTCTTTTTGATAAACTTCTCTTCACCAGTTTTGTAAATTGGAACCCTAGACAAACATGCAAACATCTAAAATAGATTTTGGGGATTATCCTACAGTATGAAACACAGAAACTTCATGCAACCAGCATGTGTCATCTACTGCAAGTTAAATTACATAAGGTTGAGGCTATGCATGCAACATCACCCAGTCAAGGTCAGAGTTGTGAATGACCCTTAGAGATATTAGTGGGACCTGTGCTTTCAGTTCCTGAGTTCCAGGTTGATCTCTCTGTGAACATGTACAGATCCTTGCCTTTAAATTTGATGTAGAGTTAAACTGAATATATAGAAACACGTCAATATTCTTCTATTATGTGGACCAAAGTGGGTAGTAAGTTCATTTTTTCCCAACATACTTAGTGCATTTAAACTCTGGCTTCCATTAGCCAAGTTAGAAATGTTAGACTCAGCAGATCACTGTCTCTTCCCTTAGATATGTTTTTTCATGTCTTGGATTTCTTCCTAGCTCCCTGGTCAATTGTTTTAATTTTCCTTTGCAGGCCTTTCCTTCTCCCTTCATCTCTATTTCTCAATATGAGCCTGCTTCAAGGTGCAGCCCTTGGTCCTCTTCTCAATATGCATTCACTTCCTGGGTGATCTCATCCTGAACAATGGATTTCTGTGTTACTACTCAATGTCTCTTTCCTATAGTTCAAATACTTTTTCCTTTCTTTTTGCAGTATTGAATACCCAGGACTTTGCACATGCTAGGCAAGTATTCTACCTTGACTTGTAACTCAACCCTTTATTTTTTATTTCAAGACAAGGTCTTGCAATGTTGCCCAGGCTAACCTCAAACTTGCTATTCTGCCTCAGCCTTCCAAGGAACTAGAATTACAGGCAATGTTTCACCTTGACTAGAAGTTCAGAACTCTTTGATGTCCTACTGACTACTTAACATCTGTAGGTGGGTAACTAATAGACATCTTCAGATTTTGTATGTCCAAAACTGAACTCTGTACCTTCTCCTGCAGAGGCTTAACTAACTTAGTTCATTTTCTGCAGGTTATAACAGACTGCCTGAGAATGGGTAATTTATAACAAATGAAAATAGATTTTACTCAAAGTTCTGGAGGTTAGGAAGTATAAGAGCATGGCAGTGGCATCTGGCAAGGGTTCTCCTATTGTGTCATCCCATAATGGAAAGCAGAAGGACAAGAGAGAGTAAGGACAATAGAACAAGAGAGGGCTAACCTGTTATGAAAAAATATCCACTTTCACAGTAACTAAACTACTTCTGAAATAATAACATTAATCCATTCATGAGGTCAGAACTTTTGGGACCTAATTACCACTTATTAGGCCCTAACTCCCAACACTGCTGTGTACGGGATGAAGTTTCCAACACATGACTTTTGATACACAATTTTAAACCACAGTAAATACAAAGAAATTTTCCATCTCTGGTGATGGTTATTCCTCTTATCAGTTACACAGGCCAAAAATGTCAACTTCATTGAACCCTCTCTCTCCATTAGAAGATCATATTGATTTGAGCTTCACAATATGTTGTGATCTGACCACTTCTTTATACCTCCACTACGACCCTACTGGTCTGAGCCACCATCTGAATTACTGCAGTAATCTATTTCTCTGGTAGTTTATGCCTGTGTTTCTTCCACTCTCTTCTCAAAGAGAACAAGAATGGTGCTATAAAACACAACCCAGATCTGTCTCTTTGTTGGAAACCCTCCATTGACTTCCTCTTTGGCATACAGTAATTGGCTATATCCTTAACAGAGCTTATTAAGGCCTTGCATGATTTGGCTTCTGTAAACTTTGATCTTCCCCCACCCCCGAAAGTTCCTTTGTTTTCACTTTATCCCCATCACTCTGTCTTCCTTGCCATTTCTTTGAATGAACTAGCCACACTTTTGGTTTAGTGCCCCTCCCTGGAATACATATAGCTAGATATCTCTTTGCTAACTCATTTCCCTTGATACAATTTAAAAGCTCAATAAGATCTCCAGCTACCTTTTTTAGTACTATATACCATCTCAAATATTTCTTCCAGACATAACTATCACGAATCCCTGCCCGCAGAGAGACGCGACACGTAGGCTGATTGAAAGCTTTATTTACAGCATGGCCATCTCGTTAAGTTTTTCTTTGTTCTCCCCCTCAGGGGAGATAACTACAGGTTATATAGGGGAAAGCAACCAATCAGAGTACTGTCCATGCGGACAGCGCATGGACATACAGTGCCATAGATAGAGAGCATACGTTGATCACGCGCAGGACATGCATCTTTAACAGCCAGTAATGGCTGCTTTCTCAGAGATAAGCAACTAAAGGAATGCAATGTGGCCGTGCTGGCACATTGCCAATCGCCATCTTGCAGGCTAAATAGAGGATGGGGTCCCGGGCACCCCGACACATAACAATTCATTATCCTGCTACACTTTAAGTTTCATAGCACTTACCGCCTGCACATCATGTTATCCAGTTTACTAATTTATTGTTTCTAATGCTTAGTGGCTTATTAATTGTCTCCACCACTTGAATACAAGATAGCAAAAAGGAGGGATCTCAATTTCATTCTGGTATATTGCAAGTATCTAGAGCAATGCCTGGCACATTACAGGCACCCAATAAATACAGGTTGAGTGTCAAATAAATTTTCATCTTTTCTCCCCTCTGCTGGTATATTATATTCCAGCTGGGGCTGGCAATGGTGGGTGGGAGGTGGAGGCAGAGAGAGAAGGACTTTAAGATATTTTTTGTTCTTCTTTATGTTAATACAATTTAACCACCTCTTTACTTTTTAAATGTCCTCCTACTAAAGGGTTTACACTGTCTTTCCTCATTGCAAAACTATTAATTTTTAAGGGAGTGGATGAATTTGGAACTTGAGACAACTCCATAATTATATGAGTATTAGAGTAATTAAATTTGATATGACCCAGATGGGCATTTTTTCCTCTAATAGAAGCATGGTATTTTGTGATAGGATAATGAAATGTTAGGCTGACAAGGCAGCTGGAGATGTGATCAACCCCTGAATAATAAAATAACATTTGCTATCACAGACAAACTTTATTTCTACAAATCTATTATAACTCGTCTCTGAAGTTTATTTCTAAAACTTATATGCATACTACCTATACATTCTTAAGAATACATACAATTAAAGAAATATATAACATAATTTAATAAATTTCAAGTGTTAAAAAGTATACTGAAACTTAAAGTTCCCCTACCATGTCCCTTATCAGGATTACCATGTATGTACACCACTCTCTGGAGTTAGATAGGGAGATGTGCTTCTTTCTCAAAATCTGAGGTAGTGGCAGCTCTTCACTAACTATGGCGTTCTCCTATTGTCCATCTACCATGAATAGATCCAGGAGAAGCTAACTGCTATATCTCTTTCAGAAGTTGCTATGAGTAGAGGTTCTTGTTCACTATACTGCAGGGAGCAGACTCTGAAGATCTAGTGACTGCTGCTTGCACCTGACAGATCTCTTTCAATAACTTACCAAGTCACACAAGAACCATCTGCTTAGGTAACCACTCAGGTCAGTTATAATTACCGTGAAATAGATCCTAACCAACAATTTTATCCTGTAGTTAGAGTGCAGTGGGAAGAGTATAGATTTTGAAGCCAGTGATTTCATTAGTCATCTCTGTGGGTCATGTACCATCTGAGTTGTAGCCTTCTGGTCCTTATTAGCCAATGATGCCCACTTCAGGCATACTTGAAAGACTTGTGATTATTTTTCAGGTAAAGTATGTCTCACACAATGTGCCAGCTACGAAAGTGTTGGCTAACCTGGGACAGCCAGTTCATTGTTGAGTCCTCTATGTAGAAGAATAATTGACACAAAGGATGCTTTCAACAGATAAAAAATGTCCAACATTTTATGTTTTTCTTTCCCCTCATTTCCTTACCATGTATAGAAATTGGCTACTGTTTGATACTGTAAATAGATTACATGTTCTATGTTTTGTTCCTGTGGGCCCACAGCCAGCAGAGCAAAATTTAAACCAGAGCACTCTGAGGCACATGCAATCGTCACTGAGGATCTTTATATACAAAGCTCTTCAAACCATCATCTCTGAAGAGTAGCACCTTAGACTGGCAGAAGAAAGCCCCCTATGTCAACATTTTCAGCCATTTTTCAGTAGCTATCATGCTGAAATACAAAACTCATCCTTTTCTTTTCTTTTCTTTTCTTTTCTTTTCTTTTCTTTTCTTTTCTTTTTTCTTTTCTTTTCTTTTCTTCTTTTCTTGGTACCAGGGATTGAACTCAGGGGCACTTGACCACTGAGCCACATCCCCAGCCCTATTTTGTATTTTATTTAGAGACAGG
>JAJEJO010002821.1:264534-402809 GCA_020662805.1 Glaucomys volans | reverse complement strand
TATGTATTCTCCAGGTTGCAGTGTATGCTCTTGATGAGTGACTAGCATGTGGTAGTGTTTTTCCTGTTGTTGGGACTGATGGATCTGGGACTCATGGGGTGGGAATGCAAGCGATTGATCTGTGACACAGTGCTCTGTTGATATAGAGGTCTTAGATTAGAAAGGTAGAAATACTTCTCTACTTCTACTAGGAGACACAGTCATAATCCATTAAATTGGAAACAATAGGTAAAATAAAGGTTTTATTGTCCTTGATTAATCCTGACTATCAAGGGGGCAAGAAAGAGATGGCATGAATTGAAGACATTCCTTATGTACCTGCTTAGAATTCCCACATCCTGTATCAGTGGAAGCTGGAGTAACTCAACAGAGGCAGCAATTCTTATAGTATAAAGTTTCACAAATATTTAGGTTACCCCAACAGGCATGGAACCATCACTCATCAAATTACTCACCAAAGTCTTAATGGATGTGGGGTGTGGTAGAAAATGGTCATTAAATACCAGCTATGATCTTTAAGTTGTAGAAATGATGTGATGGACATGTTATTTTGATAAGTGTATGTGTGTATATGTACACAAATTTAAGTCATATGTACATCATCTTTTTCTTCCTCTTATACACATGCTATGGTTTTGACCTAGAATGATCCCAAGGTCTCACATGCACAGAGGTGGAACTTTTAGGCAATGATTGGGCTGTGAGAGCTTTGAGCACTGATAGCTGGATAGTCTACAGGGAGATGGGAGCCAGTTGGAGGAGCAGGTCACTGGGGCATGGCCTGGAAGGACTTATCTTATCTCCAGACCCTTCCTTTTTCACATGAGCAGCTTTCCCTTACCATGTCCTTCCATGATGTTCGGACTCACCTTTGTTCAAAAGCAATGGACCCAACCAATCATGGACTGAATCTTCTGAAACCATGAATGAGACAAAGTAAATATTTTCTCCTTTAAGTTTTTCTTGTCAGGTATTTTGGTCACATTGATGAAAAGCTGACTACCGCAACATGTAAGTATTCTTTTTCACCTTTGCTTTGTCCTTGACATGTATTAATAGTGAGAACCAACATATGTTAGTATCTTCATTATGGAATATCAAAAATGGGCCACAATTCAGCAAGAATAGGAATAAACATTAACCAAAGATAGAAAAAAGACTTTGTATTTTCTTTCTGGGAGAAGGTAGTATGGTTTTGGTTACATGAGGCATATTTGAATCACATGAGGTATAATCATGGTTCTGCTGTTGCATTTATTTGAGAATGATTAAAAGAGACAATATTAAATAATGAGTTGACAAAAGATGGACTATGGTGGCTTTCTCTGGTATCAACTTAGTTTGAACTAAGTGTCTCAGCATCCTCTTCCATGTATTGTCCTAGGTTCTAAGTTAGGGTGACAATTGTAAGGTTAGGCTTAGCGACAAGTGACAATTGTATGTTATTTGCAGTCAAGTTTGTGTGAAGTCTGCCACTATTGCAGCTCACAGTTTGTGAGATTGTAATGGATCTAGAATAAGAAGAAGCCTGTTCAGAAGCTTCCCCAACTTTCTCTGGACCTCCACTTGTGTCTTCTCTGAGTAGTGAACATATTGAGGGCTGTGGCAAAGTGTTCTAGGTCTTTTGCAGGTCACCCACATAATTGAAGTTGGAGGCTTGGAAGTGCTGAGATGCTATTGCTCATTCAGGTAACACAGATGTGGATGCCAACTCATCTTCACGGGTTCTATTTTGACACTGCTTTCTTCATCCCTTTTGGACTCCTAATCCTGTGGACTTCAAGCCCAGCACCAGATCCAAGTGTGCCAGGCTTACACAGTTTGCCCAGTGCTCCTGATTGTGGAAGTTCTTATCCCAACAATGAATCCCTTATACCACTCATAGCGTTTCCAGCTTCCCTGATCAAATCTGAAGAAATTAAAGATGAATCTGTATTGTATGCTAATATTGATTTATATATTTATTTATTTACTTATACATACATACCAGGGATTGAATCCAGGAACACTTTACCACTGAGCCACTTCCCAAGTCATTTTTCTTCTATATTTTGAGACTGGGCCTCACTGAGTTGCTGAGGCTGGCTTTGAACTTGTGATTCTCCTGTCTTAGTCTCCTGAGCAGCTGGGAATACAGGTATGTGCCCCATATCTGACTTGTATGCAGTTTTCAATGAATTAAAAATAAAGGAAAGAAAAAAAATAATAAAAAGGAGGTTATTCTGTGAGAAGAAAGGTATTAGGAGAGAAAGAACAAATTTAGAAACTCTGAAAGTATTTTTTTTTTATAGCTCTGACTTTGGAATCATGTATTTTTAATGAATTAAATAAAACAAAAAAATTAAAAAAAACAAACCCCGAAGCAATTCATAAACAGTATGTACAGTATACATACATGCATAAACACAAAACACATAGTAGATTTACAATATAAATGGTAAATATGCAAATATTTTATATAGTACATAACAGTATATAAAATTGATAGAACGAGCAAATATAGAATTGTGACTTTAAGAAACATGATATTTTGACTAAAAATATATAGAAATATTTATCCTATTCTCTAAAAAGAACCACAAAGAATTGCTTCAGTGGCAGGCTTATTTTTAATGAAATAATGGAAATTTTTATTTTGAAAATATATGAGTTGCATATACAAGCTACTTATATACAATGTAAAGCAACTATAGATATGCTAACTTAATTTAAAATCCAAAATTTTTAAAAAGAGAAAACGTTTCTATTTTTAAAAATCAAGTTGTTTTACACATTAAGTAAAACTTGCTAATGTCAAGTCTAAATGTCAGTATGCATCCATGATTTATTGTTTTCTAAATTTTATCTATTGTTCAGCTCTATACCCTGAAAAATTCTAGAAGCAAGAAGCAGCCCTAGGGCATAGACTGTCATCTCTAAATCCAGCTTTCTAGTAAAAGGAATAAGGACTTCTTAGACAAATGGTTGACTCAGAGTCTAAATCCAGAATTTCACAAAATGTACTTGAAATATTCACAAGAAATTTATAGGATGAACTTGAAATCTTTTGGTATACCTGAAAGAAAGGAATTCATCAAAGGAAGAAGAGCCAAGAGCTACTGGCCAAAGACAAGATAGCTTAAACATCACAAAGAATAATGACTGCAATTGACTTAAACTATAAATTATATTAAAGTCCCTGGGTACCTAAAAAACAGAAATAACAAAAGACAAAGCACAACATAAATTATGATCACCATACAGTTTACTAGGGCACACTTTGATTATTTTAAGCATTGAAATTTAGAAAGAATTTAAGCATTTATTCAACCCTTCTTTAATCAACTTTCTCATTCACTAAATTGTCAATAAAGAGAAGACCCTGTGTATGAATCAAAGCAAATGACTGCAGAAGAATGATGAAGCTAAATGATGTTGCTATTTGTAACACCCAGTGAAATAATATGAATGAAGTAATAATATCAACAGATATTAAGATATGTAAGTGAAAATTTGATGGATGACTTTATAAGAGATGAATGGCACTAGTTTCCTATTACTATTACTATTCAATCGCACAGTGCTAAATTCAGAAAACTAGATACACTATGTGTCTTGATGGAACACAAGAAGATACACAATAGCATACTCAACAAGAAGTGCTTGCTACCTATTTACAGGAAATTTGGAAATGCAGTAAGAAACATGTTAAACAATATCAAGGAAATAGAGCCCATCAAACTCCTCATATGTGAATGTGTGAAATTTTACAGGCTAAATGGGCTACTCATGAACATATGAATGGGAGAGAGAGGGAGGCAGGGGTGGGGGAGGTTGCGGGAGAAAGGAGAAGGCACAGAAGAAAGAACAGAAATTAATGTACCTTTATAAGAGCTATAAAGGACATACCAACCACATGCAATATATGGATCCTGTTTGGACCATGTTCTTAATAAACAAATTGTAAAAAGATGTATCACATATTTTTATAAATTTCCAAGTAAGTGTGATATAGATTCATTTTCTAAAATTTCTTATCTGTTAGTTATATTCACTGAAGTATTTACCATTTGAAGCTAGCCAGAAAATCAAACTGTATTTGGGAAGTTGATGAAATAGTAAGAACAGAAATATGGGCCCAGGGAGATTATTTGATTTTTGTTTCTATATGTATTCACAAATTTCCATAATAAAAAATGACACATTTTACTACAGTGCATTTTCTATTCTAGTATGTACATAAATCATATACATATACATGTCCTTCTATACCTAAAGCAAAATATTGTAATAAGGAAAGTGTTGCACTTGAAATGAGATTAGAACTCAGAAAAATACTTCTGGTATTTGTCCAATACAAGTAGAAGAAAGAAAAACTCTTTTCTGGTTTAAAATATTGTTTTAAAATTTATGGTTTGTGGTGTAGTTAGTATGGTGGTGCAGATCTAAAATCCCAGCAATTTAAGAGGCAGGAGGATCCAAGATTGAGGTCACTTCAGCAATTCAGTGAGACCCTGCCTCAATCAATCAGTCAGACTCCACAGTTCATTTTACTTCTATAGCTCAATGGTAAAACACCCCTGGGTTCAAACTCCAGTGTATACACATATACGTATGTACAACTGATAACATGACTGATTTATATAGCTGTTTAAAAAATCTTTTAGAAAATCTATTGGTTAAAAGGTACTGAACTTTTTGGTTTAAAATTGTGAGGATGTAGGAAGAGCCCTTGGGAATATTTGCCTCCCTATGGCTGCGGCTAAGCAAAGTCCTGTGGAACACCCAGGATTATCAGGCCCAGGTGGCACACCCCTGGGTGTTTTCCCACCGGGGGTACAATGCCTCAGGAGAGTCTCACCCCATCCCTTCATCTCCCCCTCCTTGCCAATTGCACAGCTTCTGGCTGGTAGACCACTCTCAGAGGCCCTCACATTTTATGACTCTTTGTTATTTGGTTCCCCTCATATGTAAAACATGTTTGCTTCCTGAATAAAGCTTAGATCATGTCACAGAGCCTTTCTCCTGGGGCTGAGGTTTTTTGCTCTGTCGCCTACCTTTCTTCAAGGGAAAATTACCACGTTTTACTACATAAAATTTATTCATTTATAGTTTTATATAAATTTTTCAGATTTTAATGGCTTATTTCCTCCTTTTGGTAATTTCCCTTAGCAATTAATATGTAAGAATGTATGTCTTCTTAAATAGATAAATTTTGTCTCATAAGCTCAGAATTTTAGGAATATTTTGTAACTCTTTCAAGGTTAAATGTTTGTGAAAATCTTTCCTACAATTCCAACCTCCCTACTTGAGTTGTGATAGGTAATGGATGGCCAGCATTAAACTTTCTAACATGCCATTTATAAACTTGTTTGTCTCTAAAGAGCCAGTATCCTACTGATTTTTTTCAAGTGGAGGGTGGATACCAGGGATGGAACCCAGAGGCACTCCACTACTGAGCCACATCCCCAACCTATTTTAATTTTTTATTTTGAGACAGGGTCTCTAAGTTGCTTAGGCCCTCCCTAAGTTGCTGAGGATGAGTTTAAACTTGCCATCCTCCTTCCTCAGCCACTTGAGCCTCTGGGATTTCAGGCATATGCTACCACTCCTGGACCTAATAATTTTCTTTTAAGTATAGAATTTGAGTCTTGTCACTTGACTTCTTTGCTCTCCAGTGCACCTGAAAGCATTGTATTTTTTGGGAGAGCAATGAACAAATGAATGAGCAAGCCTGGGAGAAATTAGAGATTAGAATAACTAGCCCAGCTCTGAGAGGTTAAAGAACTAACAGTTAAAAGAAAAAACTGTGGAGAAAGTGAAGAGTAGATCACTAGAGCCCCAGGGAGGGATGTTTTCCAAGACAGCTGCACAAATATGCCCACAGGATTTGGACAGCCTTCACCCTGCAAATGTTCAGAAAATACATCTTCTAGGCTTCTGCCTCCTGCTGCAGATCCATAGAGTATATTAATGACTGACAAACAGTTGCATGCTGTGTCTGATTGCTCAGGGCATTTTTTTTCCTCTAAAGTTTGCATCAGGGAATATTTTTCAAAATGTTTCTAAAGGTCATTTGGAATCTTGAAACTAAGAAAATAATGAGATGCCTGGAAATGCTGAGATACTTCTTTTCAAATTCATAGCCGAAAACACAATAAACCTTTATGTATATGTCATTATCAAGAGAACCTTCATTTTCTGCAGTGATTCTTCGGTCCCCAAGGAAGCAATGTACCTGAAGTTGACAGAGTTCATATGTACTTTGCTAAATTCCTTTCCTAACACATTTTGCATATTTCCAGGGATATAATTTCATTCCTGCCACAGAATATTTCCAACAATTAGAAGTTACTAAAATGAGGAAGAGCAAGATTCTCTTGAGGTGCAGTTAATTCTCCCAGTGTTGACTCTTAGATACTACATCTCATTTTCCCCATTAGAGAGCAACACCATTTAATATAAAATGCTTTATAATTAGTGCCTTTCAATTCCAATGAAATCAGCAATACTGGTGTTGATTAAATAAATGATAATTGTCAGGTTAGTAGGTTTCCATTTGGGAAGTATAGTTGTTATATTAATTTATGAACAAGTGAGTTCATAATATTTAAAATTTATAAAGAAAAAATATTTACTTCATAAGGTAGCAATTATAACAAGAAGTTTCACTTAATAATTTTGACATTAATAAAATTCAGACAAAGTAATTGATTCTGAGAATTGTGTGAAAGGAAGACTTATCAAACCACACAACATTATAACTAAAATGAATCTCTGAGATAACCTCTGAGATAATCTCATCTAACCTCTTACTTTTCTATAGGAGTTAGAAAGAGGCTCAGAGAACTATAGTTACTTGCCCCATGTAATCATTGCCAGCTCTGAAACTAGAAATTGTCACACATATCCATAAATAGGGGAGACAGAAAAAGAAAGGTTGGCATACATTGCCACCTTCTTTCAGAGCACATAAATTCTGGTCTTCTGACTTGGGAAGAACAGTATCTATTCCTTTCCTACTTGATTTGCCTTCTTCTTTATATTCTCTCATTGGCCGTTTCCAATGGCATGGGAAATGCAATTTGGAAACAGATTTGGGCAGTGACACGTAGATCTGGAGTGAACAGAGGCTTATTTGAGCCAGTTAATTTAGATTGAACCAGCTCTCTTGATACACTGTTAAGCTTGATTCCCTGCAAACAACCAGAAAGATTCTGGAAACTGGATAGCTCTGTGTATCAGGATAGATGGAGTAGATGTAATGTAGACAATGGATTTCTATGGACTGGACACCATTCCAAAGCTCTCTATTTGGAAAACCTTGTTTAAATTGCTACAACTCTGTAAGGTAACTATCACAGATGATGAAAGAAAGGCATTAAGATTTTAAATGTTTTACACAAATCACGTAGGTAATGAATGACCAATTCAGAAGTTCAACCCAAACCCTGTGACTCCAGAAATAATGCTTCTGACAATAGTTCTATACCTAATCTGCAAATGTTGTCACTTCTGTCAATAAAGCTTGTTATCACATATAATTTTCTTAATTTTGGTTAACGATCTTGACTTAAGCAGCATAATTTTTAAGTAGTAAATACAACTGATAGGATTCTTACTTCTGTTGTCTTGGAGGTGAGCTGTGATTCCCATGGAATTGGAATTCATCAGTCTTTTCACACATAGTGCTTATTTTTAAATCAGAAATCAGGTATGGAGATACAATGAGAAGCAAGAGAGATGTGCAGAAGACAAGTGATATAAAGAAACCACAAAAAATCAACATTGTATCACTTACGTTATGAGAGAATTTTCACAAAGTATAAGTTGAAAAGAAGATAACTTGATGATTTAAAATAAGAAAATAAGGTAGTTTCTGCGAGCTAAATTATGAAGAATAATTTCCAAAAAATATTGAATGCTGTAAACAGTGAATGTTGAGGACATTCATTCATTTTTCAATGCTGATTAGTGTGGAAGGAAGAATGAAACTCTTTTTTGAAGGCACTTTCTCGAGAGAGATTTCATGGGGATAGTGAGTGAGGACTGAGAGAACATCTCTTTTCCTTCAGCTCTCCAAAGAATAGCTTACCTGTTTTTATTTCTTCTTTTTTTCTGAACTAAAAATGAAAAGGTCAAGGGAGTTTTTTTAACTCCTGCCAAACACTTGCTAAAATAAACTTCTATAACATTTGTTAAAGAATGACAACAAGACTAATAAATAGTGTGAATTTCCAGAACATACAGCATGGGATATGATTTTAAAAGTCTTCTCCCTGCCCAGAGATAAATCAGAAAATTAGAGGAGAAAATGAATCTTCCTATTGGCCCTAAAATGGAGAACCGTGGACTTGGCACTAATTTTTGTCACATTCCTTCAATCCCTGTGTACTTCCCTTTGATCAAAATTGGAAGCAAACATATTCCTATCCCCTTAATCTCCTTATAAATTTTGATTTAGGACATCTCTGCTCTTTTCTTAGAAAATATGTGTACATGTCCACATTAGCATATTAGTCTTAGATGGAAAAAATTCTACTGAGTCAATTCTCTTTGTTCTATTCTAAGGCAACCCATATAATTATCCTTTAACTAAAACTTGCTGAGGAAAATGACTCATATTCAAATATGCCTCTGTTTCAAGAGTTCAGTGGTAAGAAGAGTGGTTATCACCTCCCATATCTGCCCACTGCCTTAAGTCTTGGTTCCTAAATAATGGAGGAGCTTATAGTTCTCTCTGTCATTCCTTTAGGATGAATCCATTGCTAATTTAATCTTTATAAGTAAGTCACCCTGAAGAATGTGGAAATGGATGTATTTACTGTCATTCGGTTGGTTCTGCTGGGGTTTTGATACAAAGAAAAGATTCTAACTCAGCCTGTGTCCTGTGTAATATTTTCACAGCATAGCTCCTATACAAGGCAAACAACTCAGAAATAATGGTTGAGTGAATAGCTGAAGCCCTTTCAGTCCAATAATTCAGAAGTATTCTATGAAAATGCAGGTAGAGCTAATTAAAATCAAGACCCTTAGTGAACAGAGCAGTTAGGCCTTTGCAAGGGCAGAGAAATCAAGTCCTTGATTGTGACCCACAGGGCAATGAATTTGTCTCAAAGATAAAACACTCTCTGATTAAATGCTTTGCCCAGAATGTTGGCTAGAAGGTCACAAACTGTAAAATCATGTGTATGGACCTTATAAATTGAAACAGTTGAGTGATAACTTTTGGTATTGGTATTATATAAATGGAGCTGTGTCAATTATTGTTTATTACTCTGGGGCAACACTAATAGAAATGCATTTGATAATCTTTTGGGAAAAAGAAACAGAAATCATTATATTTAAATTACTGCAGAGTATATAAAGCAATATGGGAAAGGGAAGGGCTCACACCCTGTGTGAGGCATGTTACTTTATTTTAATGCTAGGAATATCAAAAGTAAGTGCCATTTGCCCTTATGTCACATTTGGGCAAATGAGGCTCAGATAGGTTAATTACTTTGCTTAAAGTAATGAAAGCAGCAAGAAACAAAACTGGAAATTAAACCAGAAGCCCATTTCCTTTTTATTATTCTACTTAGAAATCCCATGAAACACAAAGTATAATAAGCACGAATATCTTTGAGGAAGTCCAACAACAAAGAAATTAGAGATGGTATATTGGCACCATGCCTGAATCATACTAAGCTCATCTAGGAATTTTTTTAAGTAAATAGGTAACAGCTAAGACTTTGATTTCTCAAACATTTTTTTACTGGTTTGTATCACTAAGCTAATATCATCAGCACCCCCACCAACCCCTGTTTTGCCTAAATTAGCTGAATGTTTCCTTCTGTTCTCTAATTTCATATCCCCTGAATGAATATGTTAAATGGAACATTGTATGAGGCCCCTATTCTGCACTAAGCTCTTTCACTGGGCCCCAAGAAATCAGACTTATTCAAAACAGACGTTTCTATGCTATAGGTGCACATGACCAAAACTGGAAAGAGAGCAAAAAACTACTCAAAGAAGCCAGTGTCACTGGGCATATAATGAAAGTTCCCTCTGCTTTAATTTTTTCACAAAAAATGTAACCTAAAGTAATTTAATGTTAACCAGTCATTTATGGCTTTATTGTTCTATTTTCCTGTTCCTATCCTAAAAGGAAAATAATTTGAAATGACCAATCAGTTCTTTGATCTTTGTTTCTGTTTTTCCCCCTTTGTTCTCTGTCTATATAATCAACCACTTCTGCTTACCCATTGAAACACTTATTCCATTTTATGGAAAGAAGTGTTGGCAGATTCTATAATTTTAAAAAATGTGGCATCTGAAAAGTTGATCTCTTAGAAGTTGAGAATAAAATGGCAATTACCAGAGGCTGAGGAGCATAGGAAATAGAGAGATGGGAAATTTGGTCCTTAGATACTAGATTACAGTTGGATAGGAGCAAGAAACTCTGGTGTGCTAATGCACAGTGGAGTGATTGTAGATGACAATAATGTAAAGTACTTTCAAAAAGTTAGGAGAAAGATTTGGACAGTTTTCTCCATAAAGAAATGATGAAATGTCCAAGGAGATAAATACGTTTAATCTTATTTAAACATTTTGCATGTATATGTCCATCAAAAGCATACATGGTACCCCATTAACACAAATATTTTGTTTTTATGTATTGGTTAAAAATGAATTTAAAAAACAAGTAGGATCTTAAAGAGAACATTTATAATTTTTGTCCTTTGATAGTGGTCAGTGAAAGGTGAAAAGTGCCCAGAAAAACCACTCCAGACACGGGAACTCATGCAAGAGAGTTTTTATTAGGCAGACGAACAGTGTCTGCCCTGAAGAGAAAGAGAAAGAGAGAGAGAACATGGCCAGGTAGCTTCTCTTAAGCTCTCGAACTTTGTGGGCAAAATGATGATAGGCCCAATTGTTGAAAGTTGAATTTTGGCAGACTAGGGATCAGCCAATGGCTGGCAAGGACAGGCTGATGAACGGACCAATGGCGGACTAGCTATAGGGAAGGGGCGGGAGAGCTGTTATCCCACCTCATCTTCCCCACAGCCGCATCCTCCACCCAACCATCAGGAGGGAACCCCACCAGGTTGGACCGAGGGCTGGTAGGCAGCAGGAGGCAAGAGTTGGACTGCACAGTAAACCCAGCACTGGCCAGCTGCTTACCGAGATGAGTTGACAGGGGGGTGGGGCCACGCAGGTCCAGCGCTGCTCTGACAGCTGTGGCTGCTTCTGCCCAACAGGCACAACTTTATACAGTCAGGGTTTTATTTTGTCATTATATAATTTGTACATTTCAGTCACTGAGAAGTGAGTTGTTTAAAATCCATTCTAAAAAGTATTTTCTCATGTTCTGTCCCATAAATAACTTTGGGTTTGAATTTTCAGGCTCAGAAACCATGTTTTGTTATTTCCAAAATTTCACAAGAAAATGGAATATAGTCTTTGAAAGACAAAAATGGGAAGCAAATGCATCCCAATCTTGAGAACATTTTAAAGGACTTATTAATATTTACCAACATCAAGCTTTCCAATGTCATTGAGGACATTAGTTTTAAAGGGAAGTGGGTGTGGAATTTGGTTTATTTTTATTTCTCCCTGGGAATTCTCTGTGGGTTTCACACAAAGAAGTGCTGGGAAGGATGGCAGTACTAATTATTTTTTTTTCTGACTTATTTATTTGTTTATACCTAGAAGTAGCTGCATTGAATTTTGTGTAATAAAGTGAAATGAGTCTGAGAGAGAAAGGAAAACCACTGTGGAATTCTATCTAACATGGTGGGTCCAGAGGAAAGACCCACGGAGCAGGCATGCTAATTTGTTATATGAATTATTCATGATACCTGAGAAAGTCAGGGCATTGAAGAATGCTACCTGAGAATTTTCCTGTTATAAATATTTTGAGTTCATAAATACACAAAAGAGTATATACTAAAAATTTACTTTTAATTCAACATGATGAATCTACTTTTTAAAAATGCAGCTCTAGATAAAGAATTACCTCATTTTTGCATACGTAAGGGGCAATAGAACATATACTCCAGGTAAAAAATCCCATTCTAATATTTACTAAATATACCATGTTTAGAAGTTGCCTAGTCTCTTCAAGCTCTTGTGTTTTCCTCTATAAAATGAGAACAGACATAATACCTACTACATACAGTTGTTTGAGAAGTTAAATAAATTAATCCATGTTTACTATTTAATGGCAAAAGGTCTAGAACACAGGGATTAACTATTAGGATGATTAGTATGATAATGATTATTAAATTCTCATATATCTCAGAATATTCTCATATCTAAGATTTACTTTTTCTTCACATTACTTAAAAAATAAAAGGTAGTCTTGTTTTCTTAGAAGGTTAAGGGTAAAATTTAATGAAACCAAATAAAACACATTATTAAGTGGAAAATTTAATTGGAGAGAAAAGAGATCCTGGATGAAAACCCATGCTTTTTCACACAACTGAATTTTTACAAAGATATCAAAACATATAGTGAAAAAATTGTAGTCCTTTCAATAAATGGTACTGAGAAAACTGAATATCTAAATGGAAAAAAATGAACTTGGGTCTTCTTATCTCTCACCGGTTATAAAAATCAACTCAAAATACCTTAAAGACCTAAATGTAACACTTGCATATAGATTAGTACATTCATTATGAAAACTATCTGGAGGTGTCTTAGAAATTAAAAATAAAAATAAAACTACCATATACCCCAACGATGTCACTACTGGAGATATATATCCAAGGAAAATGAAATCAACACATCAAAGAGACATCTGGATTCCCATGTTTTTCGTAGCACTATTCGCCAAGAACTGCAAACAGCCTATGTGTCCATTAATTGATAAATGAATAAAGAAAATGCAGTATATATACATAATGGATTACTACACAGATACAAAAAGAATGAAATCCAGTCATGTGCAACAACATGAATATAACTGAAGATCATTGTGTTAAATAAAATAAGTCAGGCACAGAAAGACAAGGGCTCCATGATCTCACCTATATGTGAGATATTAACAAAATAGTTCATCTCATGAAAGTGGAATGATGGTTACCAGAAGCTGGAGAGACTAGGGAGTATGAAGGATGGGAAAAGGTTGATCAATGGGTATTAAATTACAGTTAAATAGAAAAAAAAAGTTCTGGTGTGCTATTTCACAATAATATGACTATAGATAACAATAATATAATATTTATTTCAAAAATCTGTAAGAAAAGTTTTTGAAAGTTTTCATCATAAAGAAATGACAAATGTTTGAGGAGATAGATTTGTTTAACTAGATTTATACAATGTGCACAAGTATCAAAACATGATAGGCATCTCATAATTATGTATAATTTTTATAATTTTATGTACCATTTAAAAATGAATAATTTTTAAAAAAATTTAAAAATATGTGAAAATTAGACAATGCAGAGTAAAGATGATTTCCTTTGGTGCATTGCAAATGATTTTATTTTACAAAACCCAGAAGAAGGAAAAAATAATGACCTGCTCCTGTTATTATAGGTGGGAATAAACTGAGAACAAGTGACTTCCTCGGGGTCACAAAGTGATTTAAACGCAAGCAAGAAATAAAAACCTAAGTTGTCCTAAGTCCCAAAGGACAAGTCTATGTCTTTTTCAGTCTCTTCTGTTCTTTTCACTGCTCTTTCTGCTTGACAGTGGCACATTAAGTACACTACTGAAATTTCAGACTAGGAATATTTCAACTTTCACTACACACTTTTGGGGTAATATCTGTCCCTACAAGTACTGGTAAAAGAAATGACAAACAGTGGTGATTACTGATCTTGAGGAGACACATGGAGTGTGAGCCAGGCAGGAGCACTGTGCATTGAGAGTCTGGATTAGCCTGTAAACCTGAGAGACAACTGGAGGGGGAAAATGTGCATTTAATATAAAAGTTTGATTTTAAAAAATATTCCTAAGATTGTGTCTGATACTTTAATAACACTTTACTTCTCTCTGTTCTTGCCTTTTTTATAGCATGGAATTATAACCATTAGGCTGTGGCTCAGAGCTGAACTTATCTTGTAATGTTTTTTGTTTGTTTGTTTGTTTGTTTTTTAATAAATTGCTGAGATCTGGTTATCACTTTCGTTGAATGGATGTTAGTAAAACTCACCTAAGTAACTTCCTTAAACCTTCAGATTGCTCTCTTCCTTTCACTTGGCTTAGGAATTTCAGACCTGATCCCAAATCAAGGTCAAGTAATGCTGTAAATGCCTGTCTCTTTCATCAGCAGGTAAGAGTGTTTTTCTTTTGCATCACTGTAGGATGCAGATTGTAAGTCCTTTGAGTATAGGCCAAAGAGAGGGATAGCTGGGTCAAGTTTTCAAAGGAATAATCTCCATACTGCTTTCCAGAGTGGCTGTGGCAATTTGCAACCCCACCAGCAATGTATGAGTGTACCTTTCTCCCCACATCCTGGCCAATACCTATTGTTGCTTGTATTCTTGATAATAGTCATTCTTCTTGGGGTGAGATGATATCTTAGGGTAGTTTGATTTGCATTTCTCTTAGTACTAGAGATGTTGAACATTTTTTCATGTATCTGTTGTTTGCTTGTAGATCCTCTTCTGTGAAGTGTCTGCTCATTTCCTTAGCCATTTATTGATTGGGTTATTTGTATTCTTGGCGACACTTCTCTTTATTAGTAATTCACATATGCTACTGTTTTTTTTTTTTCATTAGTGTTCAACTATCCTACAAAACTATGGTTTCAGTTCTTGCATGGACCATGTTTCTTGGCTCACATTTTGGTGCTGTGCACCAGGTGACACTCAGCAAATCCTGGTTGAGTGAACACTTGTGGATTAGAGGGAGAGGTGGCTCCTGGTTTCACCTTAAATAATTTATCCATGTTTATCTTGTGACACAAAGGCTTATATGAAAACACTGTTCTTTTTTTGTCTTCATGAGACTTCTGATCAATTACAATTTTAAGCTGGTTCCTTCCAAAATGAATCTTTTATTTTAGGTGGAGTGTGTCACTGTTTTTTTTGCTAAACAAATGCATACAATGAAAAATTCATGTGTCCGGATGGTGATTGTTTCTTAATGTTCAGTCAACCCTGAAAACTTAATGCAGCAGCTGAGAGTCACAAGGTGTACATGTACTATTCAGCTGACAGGCAACAAGCAGCACTAGGGATACTCGTAAATTCAGTTAACCAGTCAGTTTAAGGAAGAAGAGTAAATAGGTCTTAGGGACTCCCATACTTACATTTTACTTAATATTTTAGTGAAATATGGAAATATAAAGGCAAATTCATTACTTATTCTTAAATACATTAACAAGGCAGGGTAAAAAACACATTGAGCATAAAACTAGATAATAGGAATTTTGTCCTATTTCTTTCAATTGCTACCTACTTGGATTTGCAAAATAAATCATCCAGTCATTCATTCATAAAAGAAGTTTAGATGGTGTTGTGGATATAATTTATGTGTCCCCCTGATGGTCCATGTGTTGGAGGCTTTGTTGGAAAATATTAGGAGGTGGAAGAAGCTTTAAGAAGTGGGGTCTATTGGGAGGTCCTCAGGTCTGGCTGGGGGAACTACCTTTTAAGACAGCTGTAATGCAATTCCTTGGTAGTTCTTGTGAGATGACTGTAGAAGCCTGAGCTGGTCCCACTCCCATCTCTTTGACTTTGTCTGGCACTGTGACCACTAGCTCCTTCATGTGTTCTCTTGTGACAGTCTGACTCTACCACCTTATCAGAGGCCCAAACCAATAAAGCAACTTGACTGAATTTTGACTTCCAAAACTGTGAGTTAAACAGATTTATTTTCTTCATAAATAGTCATCCTTAGGTATTTTATTACAATAATGAAAAACTGATGAGTATACATGGTCTAATTTCTTCATAGTTGAAGGGTTTTTGTGAGGCTCAATGAGAAGTTGAAAATGAAAGCATATTTAAAGGTAAGTACTAAAAAAAGGCAAAGAAGAAAGTAAGAGTGAAATTCCAGGATTAATAACATAGTGTAAGGCAGGCAATGTGGAGTTAATGGAAATGTTCACAAAAGGAATTAATTTCACATGTGGATATAGAGAGAGGTAGGTTAGAGAGACACGATAAAAATGATCTGCCTACATGAATATTCTTCTGGCACCTCAAGAAATTAATCCCAGATCACAGTCATCTCTTCACATTGCCCTTAAAATTTTAATTAATTGACTCGATTCCAGTTCTTAACTACTCTGTATTCGTAAAACTTTACTGATGACACTAAATTGGTTTGTCATAGCACACTACATAAAATGAAATTACTTTCTGGATGGTTGTTTTGACAAAATGAACTACATAACCCTGTTGAACTAGAATAAGTAAAATGAAGGCTTTGGAAATGAGGTCGCCCAATCCTTATCTGTGCACATGTTATCCCTGAAGGGAAGAAAGCGATCAGCAACTCTTCAGTGTCCACCTTAGGTCAGGAAGTGTGTCTGTCTCCATTAATCTTCACAGCCAATGTAAAAGAAGCATAACCTACAGGAGAATGAAGGTCTATTGAGGTTAACTAGACTGGCAGTAGGACTTCTACTATGATTATTTTAAAGGGGGAAAATAACTCTAAGATGACTACAGGTTGATTTTATTCCAATATTGTTGTTAGAAATAAGGGAGTAAGCACAGCTTAAGTTCCAATATTTGACCTTCTGAGACAAAGACTGAAAGCTTTTAAGTGCTGGAATGAGCTAGTGACATAGTCTTGGAGCATGTGTTAGGGGGATGTTGATCAAGGGGATGTATGAAGCACATTGAGCCATACCTAGTTTGCAAATGTTTTTCTCTGTTGTTAAGTCTTCTGTGTTGGCTAATTAGTGTCTATTCTATGAATGTCATGCTCCTACACTCTTCAGATACTGAGAAAAATGGAGATTATCTCTTTCCATGTTTAGTTTCTAAAGAGATGCTTCTCAGATTCTTCAAAAAGATGTTTAATAGTTTGTAAATGGGTAAGAAACTAGAAAAATATCTGCATAAATTTCAAAAGTACAGAAAAAATTATACATTAAAGTTTTCTAAAGTAAATGCTCTAAGAGAAGGGAGGTCAAGGGGCTATTGTCTGGAAGAAGTCTATTTAAAATTTAGACAGGTTGAGGAGAGCATTAAGGCTGCCTTAGTCAGTTAAACTTTAGAATTGTCATAGGAAACAAATCAGAAACCAAAATAAAAACCAAGAGAAAACTTTCAGCCCTACACTGGATCAATTAAATCTGAAGATTATCCTTTCCTGTGAACTGGATATCAACATGTCAGATGTTTAAAGCTTCTTGGGCAATTGCAATGTGGCCTGAGCAATACATGTGTAGGTGCCTGTCCACAGTATCACACTCCAGTGTTCCCTGGCTGGTAATGAGGTTGTCCCCATCCTCCACTATTTCACCTTCCTTGTCAGTAATTGTTTTCTTGAGCGGGATTATTTTAGACATGGTAATGATGTCTTCATATCAATTTAGGTGATGGTATATTTTGAGTACTTGGTGATATGAATGTGTTCTGTCAGAAACTTTTTGTTTATAGTTTCTCAGTTCTGTTTGGGCATTAACACACCCAGGGAAAGCAGACCCTGACACAGATTCAGGAAATGACAAATGGTCAAAAGCAAATAAGCTGAGTGTTTCCATACTTGCCAAGTCATTCTGTTAGAAATAAACCTATTCCAGTACTGACAAATAAGATGTAAGAGAAATATCCTAGCCAGATGATGCTGGGCGGTAGTTTTCTCTGGGACATAAAGAAACAGTGAGAAATCTTGCCCCTTTCTTCTCTGGCTAGATTTAACATGTAGTACCCAGAGAGAGTGGAGACAGCTGTCGTGAAAAAAGGAGGTAAGAAGTCAAATGATGCAACATCAAGTCAGGTACTGAAGATGGCTGAGTGGTGAGTTGGACAGAGCCTAGTAATGCAGCATGCCCAGGTTCATTCATAATAGTCAACGTATGGAAACATTGTAGGTGATCATCAATAACTGAATGGATAAATAACATGTGATATATACATACACAAAGGAATGTCATTCTGCAATAAAAGTAATGAAATTATGTCATATATGGCAATGTGGGTAGAACTGGCAGATATTATGTTACGTGGAATAAGCCAGGGACAGAAAGACAGTCATGACATGTTCTCACTTAAATGTGGAAAGAAGAAAAAAAGTCTTGTACTAATAGAGAATAGAATATTGGCCTGGGAGTTGGAGAGAATGGTTGATGGGGATAGGAGTGAAGTCGGATAGGAGGTATGGCTCCCTGTGTTCCGTAGCACAGTAGGATAACTGTGACTAACAACAACTAATTGTGTATTTGAAAACAGTATAGAGAATTTTGGATGTTCCTAAAGCAAAGAAATGGTAAATATTTGAGGTGCCAATTAGTCTGAACTGATCATTATACTTTGTAAACATTTTTTGAAACATCACAGCATGATCCATAAATATTATACATAAAAATTAGTATGCGTAAATTAAAATAAAAACAACAAAGAGCCTGGTTCTTAAAGAAATCATGATCACATAGAATCACCTCCTTCTAGATGACTTTTAAATGAAATTTTCTTTTTCCAAACAATGTTATTATTGTACTTGCAAATGAAAATAGTCTACTTAATAAGGTGTCATAACATGATGAACAAAAACAAATTTATAAAGAGATTAAAGTCTTCAACAGAGAAGAGAGAGCTTGTTCTACATGTGCACAGAGCCAGAATCCACTCCTCCTCCTACAGCATAGTAGTAGAAATGCTCAGAAATTCCCTTGTTTTAAAATTCTTGACCTGTGTGTCTATCTTCTGTTTTGGACAGTGACTCCCTAGAGGGTGAATGCTATTTGCTATTTATCTTGGAGTCCCCTTGAGCTTGAATTTAATGCTTTGCAAGTCCTATTTTCCCTGTAAGTGTTGAATTAAGTGAAGTGAAGTTTGAGGTCATAGCTGAGTGATTTATGAAGAGCTGAATGATGTGTGAGTTGAACGAAGTTCTCCATGGAGATAACAATGTTGTTAGGATTAAACATGTTCCAAAAAATAAAGGAAAAAGCCCTTAGAAATTATGTTCAGGCATCTCCTTAAACTGGTCTTTGCACTATCACCATGATATCAACAAATGAACTATTAGGTATAGATAAAATAATTAATCTAGGATTAGGTATAATCAATCTAGAATAATTAATCCCTTTATGATGTTTTTCTCAGCAGTAAACATCTGGCATGCCTGAGTAATTCATTAAAATACCTGTTTTTATTTTATTTTAATTTAATTATTTTTAAAAATGTTTATCTTTGGACTGTTTTCTTTTTTTCAAGGTGTCCACTACCCTAGATGATCACATGAAGCCACTGGCTGCATTTCAATCTCTCTCACCTTAGCAGTGGACACCTCACATCAGTTTGGTTCATTTACCCTGCAAGTACAGTCATGTGTGTTGATAGCAGTGTTAAAAATAACTCTGTTTGGAATTCAGGTTGAGTAGGAACCTTGTCAGCCCCCAAGGCCACAGCCTTGAACTGTCAACTGCCACTCACAAGAATTAACATAACTGCAAAGTATTTTAATACCAAGTATTTTCCCTACAGCTTAAGATGTTTCAGGATTGTGCAAGAAGGAAAGAATGAATTCAAGAAGTCCTTCTTTTAAAAAGTCATGTGAAATTTTTCCTAACATAATTTTTAATTGTACTTAGAGGTCTAAGGTATCTGTCATAAAAGTTCTGGAGTCATGGAGCCTTTTGACTCTTGGGAGGACAGTGCCTGTACCATTTCATAACAAATTATTGGGAATTCAACTTTTACAGGTTGCCAGACTTGTGGACTTTACTAATGTTGAAGAGAATCAGACCTGGTATTCATCAGCAAGATCAAAGTTAGACAAGCAGTCATTTTAGACCAGCTCAAAAATAAACTTTTAGGGCTGGGATTGTGGTTCAATAGCAGAGTGCTTGCTTGCCTAACATGTGCAAGGCACTGGGTTCAATTCTCAGCACCACATATATAAATAAAATAAAGGCCTATTGCCAACTTAAAAACATAAAAATAAAGTTTTAAATTTCACCACTAAAGATGTTAAAGTTTATTCACACAACAAATTTGTATAAATTATTCTCTCTGTGAATAATAGTCTCACTCTAAGTCCTTTTCAGGAAGGCTCAGCCCCGCCATGAATCTACCACCACCTAGCATTTATCCCCTTAACAATTCTATGGACATGAAGCACAGGGATTCTATGGCCTCCTATGGTAAGCAAATGTTTGAGGACATGAATTCTTGATCTTCCTATGAAATGAAATGCATAGTTCTCATGTTTTAGAAAACTTGTTTTCATTTTTAGGTGCTCTGTCAGTCAGACAGGGATAAATCTGACAATAATGAGCAGTCTCTATATAGAAAAGTACAAAAACATGCTGGAAGAAAACGTTATCAGACCTAAATAAATGGTCTTTTTTTCCTAGTTGAAAGATTTGATATTGCTAGAATGTCATGTCCTCCCAAGCAAAGCTTCAGGTTCAAAGTAATCTTTTCTTTTTTTCCAGAATGAGGCAAACATCATTATCCTACATACATGTATGTTTATGCAAATGATGCGACTCTACTTGGTGTACAACCAGAGAAACAAGAGTTGTACCCCACTTGTGTACAATGAATTAAAAAAAAAGGTAATCTTACAGTATAAGTATGGTGTTTTGCAGAAATTAAGTGGATTCTAAAATTCATATGGCAATCCAAAGGACCTGGAATAGCCAAAACATCTTTGAAAAAGGACAATAAGGTTGGAGGACTGACCCTATAAGATTTCAAAACTTATTCTATAATGACAGAAATCATTAGTGTGGCGTTGGTATCAAGAACAATAAGTAGATCAATGAAGCAGAACAGAGAATCTAGAAAGGAGTCCTTACGTATATGGTCACCTGACATTAGAGAAAAGCATGTAGGCAAATAAGGGGAGAAAGGTTCTTCTTTTCAACAATCAGTTCAGTAAGAATTGTACCTGTATATGCAAAAAAAGAAAAGAAAGAACTTTGATCCACAGCTCATACCTTGTGCCAAAATTTAATTAAAAATTTAATAAGCATGAAACCTAAAAATATGAAAATTCTAGGAAAAAACTGTGCCATTAGATATGACACTGAAAATATAATCAATAGAAGAGAGAAGCAATGAATTGTACTTCATCCAAATTAAAAATGTGTGCTCTTTAAATAACACACATTAAGAGAATCAAGAAATGGCAAGTTTAGAAGAAAATATTTGCAAGTCATAAATAAGGAATTATACCCAGATTATAAAAAGAACTTTCAAACTCACAAGTAAGAATATAGAAACCTATTAAAAATTGAATAAAACTTGAACAGACATTTCACTAAAGCAATTACATGAATAGTGTGAAGTTAAAGTTCTCTGAAGAAGCCACATCTTAATTAAAGTTCCTACAGTCCATTTGGAGAGATGGAATGCTGTACAGTGCCCAAACGATCTCAGACTGTCACAAGGGAAGAGATGTATCTGGAGAAGGTTCAGAGGGGTTCCCAGAAGAAAGTGGGGGTTCCACTCAGGAACCAGGGGTTCTTGGCATATGTGACAGAAAAGTACAAATCAGAAAAAGGCATAGACAGCAGTTTATTTAGGTAGGGTAGATACATATTCAAGGGAGAATGCCGGCTGTCTGGAGAGTCAGAAGCCCTGCCTTGGGCTGGAAGTCCAATATTTGTAGAAGAGCTATATTGGAGAACTGGACTGGAGGCGGAGCCAGGGTGGAGGTGCAAATTTCTCTTCAATTTTCCCTGCACTTGGGTATTTCCCTATTTTACCAGGGCCTTTGCCAAGGGCCTGTTACTCGAGTTCAACAACTGTGCTTTCTGCACTTCAATTGCTTGTGGGCATTTCCTTTAAGATTCAGTATTTCTCTCTCTTAGTCCTAAATCCTCATCTCAAGACTATGCTAGGTCCTTTAAGAAAATGGCATTTACTTTTGACTTTTGTGTCTGACCTAAGGTTCTCATAGCTCTTAGGTAAGGTTTTTAGGATGTATTGCTAAGCTTAGCAGATCTCTGCCTCTGTCTACCTGAAAGCCAAGAATGCTTGTGAAACCTATAGGAGAGATTTTTCCACTTTGCCAGGAAACATATCACTGAGAGTAACTTGTGTTCATGGGACATGGTTGCTTTATTTGGTTCAGAATAAAATATTTTTATTTCCTTTAAACCTGAGTTGTTAGTTTACCTCAACAACAGCAAATTGATATTATTGATATTGATATTATTAAATTTAGAAAGAACATCATATTAAAAGCATTCTAATATCCCAAGAAACCTATTAAAGTGATATACTTTAAAGATTGTGTATATCAAGTCATAGCAAGAATATGAAGAAGCTGAAACTCTCATAGACTGCTGATGGGAATGTAAGATGATACTAACACTTTGGAAGACAGTTTTAAGAAATTAAATATACACCTACTATATTATCTAGTCATATAGATACCAACCACCTTCTATCTGAAGTTTATCAAATAGAAATGAAAGTATATATTCAAACAAAGACTTGCACAGAATATTCATAAACACTTTGACCAAGAGCACTGTTGACCAAGAACAAAATCAACCTACCTGAGGACAAAGAAGTTAGATTTATTTGGGTCTAATTAGGATTTAAATCTGGGAAAAGACAGATTCATGCAGTCTTGAGAATGTTCTCCAAAGTTTTACAAAATGGGGCAAATTCTTTTCCCCTTTTCTCAGTGTTCCTCTCTCTTAGATTTCTAGTTCTCAGAAAATAACTAAAAAAATCTCATTTTTCCAGATATTAAAATACTGGCTCAGTTTAGATAAATCCCTACTCTTACTTTTGATTGAAAACTTGTCCCTCTCTCACACTTCAGGCATGCTGAGTTTGGAAGCCTGCGGGAAAGGGTCTGAATGAAAGAGGCCTCCCTGTTTCCTGTATCTTCTATGGGATCAGCTAACCCTTTGTTTTGTACCATCACAGTTTCAAGCAATAGGTTGGCCAGTTCTGGTCTGGTGCTCTTTAAGTTTGTCTTCAGAGTTCTCTGTCTATGCAATGTTTAAATGCTACCTTGTTCATGAGGTGATTTCGAGGCTTAGAAAATCCACCCCCATTTCTACCTGACTTCCCAATACAGCTATCCTTGTCTTAAGTGATACCTTCTAGTTGGCTTTCTAAGATTTTTCCCTTAGTTCCTGACTTCCATGCAGGAAGGCTCTTAGCTTGACCAATAATCCAATTAGGACTTGCCTGTGGGGATCCTTTCAAGATAATTCAGTTCTATATCATGTATGTAGGTGCAACAACTGGATCTTTGAAAAAGAACCACCTTTGGGCTTCCAGATAGAAGAGTGGCTGGTTTCTATTGCACAATTCTTGTTTCTTTTTGTATAGGGCAGCTCCAGCCACAATTTGACCTTTATAAACTATTTACATCTGAGATAGATACCAGCTGTGTGGCCAGCCAGCTTCAAAGGACACACTGCAAGTTCTCCAAGGAGTTCTCCTGAGCAGCACTCAACTTGATCCAGGGAGGCAGACATCTCTCCCTTCTGTGAACAAAAGGCAGGGAGAAAAAGAGAAACTTCACAATGGGATTCTTCATATTGATGATTCTGAGCTTCTCTTTCTATAGCCTGGAGGTGGCATAAGGACTGATTCTGAACATTCCTTTAGAAACTGTGATTCCTTTGGCAAATTTGAGCCAGAAATCCCAAACTACCTCTTTCAAAAAAAGGCAAAAGTTTTTTCAAAGAACTCAGTGGAAAAATGCAAGTAATTATTTGTTGAAAACTTGTATTGATGCAGGGTTTTTTTTTTTGTGTGGGGGGTACTGAGATTGAACTCAGGGGTACTCAACCACTGAGCCACATCCCCCAGCCCTATTTTGTATTTTTCTTTAGAGACAGGATCTCACTGAGTTACTTAGCACCTCACTTTTGCTGAGGCTGGCTTTGAACTCGAAATCCTCTCCAGCTGCTGGAATTATAGGTGTGCCACCACACCCAGCTTGATACAGTTTTTAAGTGCTGGTAATGAAGCAACAAAACTGTATCTCTTTTTATTAGCTAGTTCTGGATAAAAGAAAAGCTTTTCGCATACTCTAATAATTTGTAAGACTATATATAAAAGCTATTGAGTATGCAATTATTTTTGACTCAAGAATATGATATGGAAGGAGAGTAATGATCATAGGAAGGGATGTACTCTAATAATTGCTAATATAGCTAATGTGGGTTTTCTTTTTTAATACAAAGGAGAATCCATTGTTTAAATTTTCAGACTAAGTCTGGGCTGAAGATTCCTTATCTTAAATGTTGAATTTTCATTGATAATTTTACTCATCCTAGTCATCGGTTTTTAAAAAGCATGAGCTAATGGAAGTTGATGTCACAATCAATAATCATTTTTTAAATAAAGAAAATAATCTTTCCTATCCTTTTCCTGTGCATGATTAAAAATTTTCCATTTAATTTAATACAACAGAAAGACATTACCTGTGATTGGAAGACATGATGTATGTTTAATATCTCAAAACCATTAGTGTATATATTAACATTTAGTAAACTCAAAAGTTGAATGATCATGTTTAAATGTTTTTGTAAATGCTTTAAAGCATAATGAGTTCTCCTGCCTTGATTACACATTAGAAAAACAATAAGATCATTTTGTATATAATAAATAGATAACTTCTAGATTCTGTTCTTCAAATCTGCTACTGTGAAAACTGTGACGTAATTGTTTATTTTATTGCTAGTCCAGGAAAAATGTTTATAGTTTAGTTACTAAGAAATGTCACTGTGTATTCTTAGGAGGCCACCTGTTGTCAGAGAACTAATGCTGAGAGGATAAAACATGCTTAAAACGTAGCGTATGTGTTACATACTTTCCACAAATTAAATTACACAATATTAATATTTAATAGTTCTGGATTCACTAGAGGGTATACTATAATGTTCTTTCATATAAAAACAAAGTCAAGCAAGTGATTGCAAAGCATATTGCATATGGTGATAAATATCCCAGATGTGGATCAGGAATTAGATCAAATATTGGACCCTTCTTTTCTCCACACCCTTCAATGAATTTTTTTGCACTTGTTTTGACTTGGCCAATGAACACAGGTTAAGAACTGATTCAATATTAAAATACTTTTTAAAAATTTAAAAATTGCATGCTTGAAATTTTATTTTAATATTTAAATTATTCATGTATCATCCTTTCAAAACTGAGAAGGCATTTATTTATGAGATAATTTTAAAGTTGCTGATCTATGGCTCAATCATGCTCTCATTTAAAGGAGTTTTATCTAATGTCTTAGTTCAACCAGCAACTTTATTGAACCTTTTATTCCTAACTAGAAACCTAAACACCTTCAAACACATGATGAGGTATTTTGAGGGGCTGTCAGGTCCCTGAAATCTAACATAGCAATTAGTAAAAATCTTCTTAATATTAGGATGAGTATGATGCATGATTGCCATGATCCAGGAAGTCAGAAAAGATTTGTCTCCTGGATAATCCTTTTAGGAATCTTGGGTTTGACCCAAACTACATCCTTAGAACTTAACTGCCAAGACCATGAAAGAAGACACCCTGTGCCAACTTCATTTAAGCATTGTTTTCAAGAAATTCTTATCCAAGAAAAATAAAGCTATAAAATAATAAATAATTTCAAGACGTTCTTGGAAATCAATTTGTCCAGGCAAATAATTTTCTCACCTGAGAAAACAGCTAACTTGTCCAATAAAAAGTTTAATTAAGCCACTGATCAAACCCAAACCCTATATTTTTATCTGACTTTCTTCCTCTCAGCACTGTTAAGAGTATTAAGATGTTTAATATTTCTGAAATAACTTCAATAAACTTTGTTTTGATTGATCAATAGGTTATTCTGGTGATCCTGGGAGAATGGAGAGTGAGTAGGCAGTCGATGACTCTTAACTCCAGTTTCTAGAGGAGATTGTAGTGTTATTCTTTTTCTTCTGAAGTCTAGACAGCCCCATAATATATCCACTCTACTCTCTCTACTCTGCAATCCTCCTGATCATGGAAGTGCACTGTGGGTCTTTCCATGCTCCAGCACCACTGAAGACACATTTTGTCTCTAAAGCTGTTCACAGTTTAGTTTTTATGAACATACCCAAATCATAAACTGCAATTTCTACTTCCTTGAAATGCTTTTCCATTTCTGATTTCTATTTCCATAAACTAAATATCTAATGTTTATCAAAATACAGGTAATTTAAATAATAATTTCTAGTTAGAGATTCTAGTAATAGGTGAAACTGAAATCTCTTTGAATGACAATATTTCCAAGATAGTCTGAATCTACTTTGTCCTTTGATGGTATTGGCTTTATTAACAGGTAAGACAATAGAACTATGGTATTGTCATTCTACTAATAAATTTGGTTGATTTAGTTGGTTTGCCTGGCACAATTCCTCCTTTCTTCTCAAAGAGTAAGATAGAATCTCCCTGAATCTGAACATATGAAAGAATAAACTTTTCAGTAGAGATCTATGATATGTATAGAGTTCAAACAACAGCACAACCAAATGTGACCTTGAAATTGGTTTCCTGTGAGCACAGTGAGCTTGTTTACATACTTTATACTTTCTGAGGCCCAAACAGGATCATAATGATGAGAAATTCACTTCAAAATTACCTTCAATAGAAGTGATTTAGATTTTTTTCAGTTAGAAATATTTTTTAGTTATTCATTTGATTAAAATTATCATTATTAACATGGCCTAAAATTAGTAAAGAATGGACAGGCTTTAATAAATGAAAATGTTTCCACTGAACTGAATATAACCAAACATGCATGCTGTCATTGGGCTTTAATGTATTGTCTTCTTTTCTGGTTTATAAACACAAATAAAATAATGTCCAGAAATGAAAATGGATTGTAACAGGTGGGAAATTTAATTTTAAGATCATAGAAGAAAATATTTTATTTCCTAATATATGAAGTATTTGTATAGTTAACACAACTAATTGACAAATCAAAAAAAGTTATCTTTAAGAAAAGAAATTAATACCCATAATGCATAATAATTCTACTACTAATAATATGAACATTCAAATGTAAAACGGGTTAAATAAACACAAGGAATTATAAATTGAGACATAAATTTTTAATAATTCTATGAAAACACTCAATTTTGTTAATAATCACATGAAGAAAAATTAAAATATCAATGCAGGGCAATTTTTCAGCTCTTATATTGGAAAAATTTTAAAAAGTTAAATTGTAGCCAAAGTGAAGACTTATGGGTGATAGGAGTGTCAACTGATGCTGCTTTTTTAAATGAACAATTTGCATTATTGAGACTAACAATTTCACTTGTAGAATTTAGCATTGAAGATAATGGTGTGTAAGTGTTCTGTGACATAAATCTGTGGGTTTTTTTTTCATAACAGGAATGGCAAAATAAAATTGACATAAGGTATAAATACTTATCTTTAGAAACGTCTTTTTAAAAATATGGCTTATCCATATAATGAACTACAAAATAATGCATATACATTCTGACAATAAAGCATATTCACAATTGATTAATAAAAGAGTGCATGCTACAGAACAAGATGCTTGCTATAACCTTAATTTGTGAAAACAGAAATTACATATAGATAGGGAAGGAAGGAGATAAATAGGTAGATATGAAGATTGTACTCTGAAGACTATTTTTCTTCTTTTTTAAAATTTTGTTTCATTGTACACAAATGGAGTACAACTACCATTTTTCTGGTTGTACACAAAGTAGAACCATACAGTTTGTGTATTCACACATATACATAGGGTAATGATGTTTGTCTCATTCTATTATCTTTCCTTCCCCACCCCCTCCCGACCCTTTATTTTCCTCTATACAATCCATCCTTTCTCCATTCTTTCCTTACCGCCCTTGACCCCTGTTATGTGTCATCAACCACTTACCAGAGAAATGATTTGGCTTTTGGTTTTTTGGGATTGGCTTATTTCACTTAACATGATTTCTCCAACTGAATCCATTTACCTGCAAATTTCATAATTTTCTTCTTCTTTATAGCTGAATAATATTCCATTGTGTATATATACCACAGTTTCTTTATCCATTCATCTATTGAAGGGTGTCTAGGTTGGTTCCATAATCTAGCTATACTGAATTGGGCTGCTATAAACATTGATGTGGCTGCATCACTGAAGTATGCTGATTTTAAGTCCTTTGGGTATAGTCCAAGGAGTGGGATAGCTGGGTCAAATGATGGGTCCATTCTGAGTTTTCTAAGGAATCTCCATACTGCTTTCCGGAGAGGCTGCACCAATTTGCAACCCCACCAGCAATGTATGAGTGTACCTTTTTCCCTACATCCATGCCAACACTTATTGTTGCTTGTATTCTTGATAATAGACATTCTAATTGGGGTGAGATAAAATCTTAGGGTAGTTTTGATTTGCATTTCTCTTATTACTAGAGATATTGAACATTATTTCATATATCTGTTGATTGCTTGTAGATCCTCTTCTGTGAAATGTCTGCTCATTTCCTTAGCCCATTTACTGATTGGATTATTTGTATTCTTGGTGTAAATTTTTTGAGTTCTTTATAAATTCTGGAGATTAGTGCTCTATCTGAAGTGTGTATGGCAAAGATTTTCTCCCACTCTGTAGGTTTTCACCTTGCTGATTGTTTCCTTTGCTGAGAAAAAGCTTTATAGTTTAAATCTATTCCATTTACTGATTTCTGCTTTTATTTCTTGGACTATTCTTCTTAATAATGGTTAGTCTAAAAAGTGAGATTGTAAGGACATGAGGAAGTGGGTTCAATTGCAGTTTTAAGCACTATTTTATTTAAATGATCCCTTGTTAGTTTTATGTTAGAAAGAAAATTGTCCTATCAAGAGTAAACTAATTTTGGAACCCCTTTCTGGCTATTTCCCATTTCATACTGTTGCTTGTACATACTTCCACAGCTGTTCTTTGTCTGAAGTCGTGCCATTGCTACCTACTGCAGTCATTTTATTGTTTTCGCAAAACTGCTTATTTGAAGCAATATTTACTATTGTGCTTAGAGATCTCTAATATCTAACCCTTTAATCATGGATCTCCAAGGATGGTAATGAGAAAGAATAAACAAAACAAGGTCAACTCTTCAGAGATGTGTTTTCACAGGTAACAGTGGTGTTGACCTGAGCCTGGAGAAAAGGCTAGTATTACTTCTTAGACATGTAAGACCTGAGCCTTGCTCTCCTAGTTTGGGTGGCTAAAATGCTATTCCTAGTAAATTTCACCTAAGAATGCAACCACCACAACCATAAGTTATTATGACCCCATCAGGGTAAAATCTTTTTACCACTTCCATGTGTTACCAAGCAAGTCAGATGACATGAGCCATTTTGTATATATTGAAGATGGCTGAGTACTTGTGATCAGACACCAAAAAAGAGGGAGTTTAATTTCGAACTCTTGTACTTCTGGGTCTATACACTCAGACATGCTATGGAATCTCTCAGGCTGAGCACCCTATCTGTAAACTTAGAATATAATAGTACCCACCTCATAAAGGTATTGTGAGAATAAAATAACACATGCAAAACATTTATCACAGTGCCTTTAAATAGAACACTTAAAAATGTTGGGTTGTCAGGGCACAGTATTGCATTCCTAAGATCCCAGGGACTTGAAAAGCTGAGGCAGGAGAATTGCAAGTTCAAGGCCAGTCTCAGCAACTTAGATCTTGTCTGAAAGTAAAAAATAAAAAGAACTGGAGAAGTAGCTCCAGTTAAAACACTCCTAGGTTCAATTCCCTGTAACAAAAATTATATAAAATAAAAATTAAAATGTTGAGTCTTATTTATATACCATGTCCATACATAAATATTAGTATCAAGCAGCTTGAAGTGTTCTTGTAAAGTTTTAGTGTGTAGATGATACATTAGGTCCAGGAAGGTACTCAAAAGTTTGTACTTCTAACAAGTTTTCATATGATGCTGATGTCATTGGTCTGAGGGGTGTGTGGGTGTGTGTGTGGGTGTGTCTACATAAAACTTCCTTAAATCTAAAAATATCATCTAATATCCTAAATCTACCAGATATTCCTTTAGATTAATTCATCCATATTCACAAATGGATGACTTTTTTACAATAGAATTTCATGAACTAATTAGTATTTGAGTTCATCAAAGTACTTAGTTTCCAATAAAGCAAGGGGATTAAAAGAACAAGATGCAAAAAAGTATGATCAGAGTGGGGGCTGTGTGGTAAAATGACATCAATGTCCTCCCTGCCTTTACATGGTACATCAGAAAGGAGCAAGGATCAGTAACAGAATAGAGAAGAGGGTTGGAGATGAATTTTTATCCTTTACAATGTGACACAGAGAGATCCCTGACAGTTGTAAGTACAGTACATATTTCAGGAATTAAAAAACTAAAAACATTCTGGTAATGTTTGTTCTAAAAGACAGTGATAACTACTATGTGGTTTCTGTATGGTTTTTTGGTTTAAATTTTTTTTTTTTTTTGCAAAGCAAGTATTCTACCACTGAGCTACATGCCCAGCCTGGGTTTGGGTTTTAAAAACAAACTGTGTGGAATAAGAATTTATCCTTTGGTTTTAAAATACTGAATTTAATGGAATTGATTATTAACTTTCATGCAGAAAAATACTATCTAATTTTCTACAATAGTGAAAACTAAGAAATGCAGGGAATTAAAAGCACCACTCAAGTTGTTTATTGCTATTTCATTTCTCAGAAGCCTGGAGTTTATAGGCAGCCTCAATTTAGTTTCTAAAAATTAAGTTATTTCTGCTAAGTATATTACCCTCAAAGTCCTGCTTCATGGCTATACTGTGATTCTCTGCAATGCTCAGCATCAACCCTCCTCCAGGACCATTCTACTTGGGCTATTGTGGCCCCCAGGGCAAGTAAAAGAAGTAATGTCCATTTCCTGATTTGGTTTGAATTTCACTCCTCAGAACAGTCCTTGCAGTTTTCTGACTTTCCTGTCAGGAGAGAACTATACTCACAGTAAAGGCCTGGTGACTGACATAAGGAATTAGCATGCCTGTGGTATTGGAATATAATCTATATGACATATTTTTAAGAGAGTATTGCACAATGATAAAACCATGTCATCTCATGGCTTGGAGAAGACCTCTTAGTATTTCTTGGAAACAGAGCTCTGGATTAAAAGCTAAATTAGGGATAAAGACAAGATTAAATGGTGATGTCACTCCTAATGAATGGACTGGAGCTACCAAGAGGAGTGCTAAAGTTGGTGTGAGACCTCTCATTTAACATCCCTTGCATCAATCACCCAAAAGCAAGGTAAACATAAATTAATTAAACCTACAAATGATACTACACAAAGTCCAATGTTACCTCCAACAGCAATGTTTTTGTAAGAGACTCTTTCAGTTGGGAAAGGAGGTGTTAAAGTTCTTAAGCAAGATCCCAAAATGATCAATACTTATTAGCACATGAGCATCTTGTAATACATGACACAAACATTAATAACTGCAATTAGCATTTTATTTTGTATTTTTTAAACTATTTCCCTTTATGTGCATAACACATTCACTAACATATTTCAAATGGTATGATTTCTCTAATTTTAAACATTTAAATAGTAATCTATTTATTTTCGGGAATCTAGGTCAGCTTTAGCAGATCACATGCTGGCTCTTACATGAAAGCGGTTCATGGTGGAAGCTGGGACATATTTGGGTTGTATCCATGTGGTTTCAACCTGCTGGCCAAACTGGGGAAAGGATAATGGGAATAATGTAAGTACAAAGAAGCTGTATATCAGTGGAAGCAAGGTAACTGCATTTCAATAATGTTACATACAAAATAATATATCCAGAAAATTTAAGTTATATATGAGTGCAGGTAATTTATAAGAAAGAATAAATGTTTGAATCTTATTTCATCTACTTTAAATAAATATTTTACATTAAAAATTGTGATGAAATATATATAACATAAAATGCAGTGTTTTAATAGATTTTAGGTATAGAGTTCAGTGGCATTAACTACACTTACAATGCTGTGCATCCATCACCACCATTCATCCATCCACCATCGTTTTCATCTTGCAAAACTGAAGCTCTGTAGCTATTAAACAAAACTCCCCATTCCCCAATCTTCCTGGTCCTTGAGCCACCACTCTTTTAGGTACTTCCTGTAAGTGGAATCATACTACTGATCTTTTGTGACTGGCTTAATTTCCTTAACACATCTTCAAGTTTTATCCATGTAGCATCATGTTTCAGAATTTCCTTCTTTTTTAAGCCTGAGTAATTTTTAATTCTATGTACATACTACAATTTGTTTATCCATTCATCCATCAACAGATACCTAAGTTACCTTTAATTTGAACTATTATAAGAAATTCTCCTATTGTTACAGAACAGAATCCTGCTGCAGAGCTGAGGCAGCTACAGAGATCTCTCTTCACCAGTCATAACAGAATTCAGACATGTCACTCAGAGTAGCAGGTGTGAGTTTGCTGAAGGGATAGGAAAGGGGAAAGGGAGAGTGGGTTCTCTCAGGAGAAGTACTGCACATCTCTCCAACTTTCTGGTTTTATTGGCAAGTACCAGGGATGTTTACAGAGAGTCCTGCCCAGGTCTTGACTTGTGACTGACAGCAGGATGCCATCAGACTTTCAAGTCCCCATTGTGCATGACAACTCTAGGTCACTTTAGCTCATGCTGACTGGTTCTAATTGGAACCTGTTCTTACAGATTTTATGGTTAGGGGGAATTATTCTTATCTCTCTGAGTTCCAGGACCTGGTGTTTTAAGGGTCACAGAAGTCCTCCTTCAGGGTAATTTGTGTTTTTCTCATCAGTATTTTGGGCCTGAATTTCTCCTTCAAGTAACAGGTTGTTTCCTGAGGAATGTAATGCATCCTGTTGACAAGCCAGGCAGGGCTGTGAGTAAATTGCATGTTTAAAAGAAATCATGTGGGGGTTGGCACAGTCGACCTAGTCTGTAGCATTATCCCCTTAATCCATGTTCCTACTACTTGTATCTTTATGTTCCTTATCACTGTGTCTGTTGATATTGCCTCTGCTTTCAGATCTTCTGGGTATATGCCCAGAATTGAATTTGCTGAATTCTATGGCAAATTCTTTTTTTTAATTTAATTTTATTTATTTTTATTATTTTAGTTCATTGTACACAAATGGAGTACAACTGTCATTTTTCTGGTTGTACACAAAGGAGAATTATACAATTTACCTATTCATACACATAAATAGGGTAAAGATGTTTGTCTCATTCTATTATCTTTCCTACCCCTCCCCATCTGCAGCCTTCTTTTTTAAAATTTTCTTTTCTTTTCTTTTTTCCTTCAGTACTGGTGATTGAACACGATGGTGTTTTACCACTGAGTACATCCATAGTCCTTTGTATTTTGTATTTTGAGACAGCGTCTTGTTAAGTCACTGAAACTGGCCTCAAACTAGGACTCCCCATGCCCTGACCTCTTGCATAGCTGAGATTACAGGCATGTGCCATCATGCCTAGCTTATATTTTAAGTTTCTTAAAGATTCATCATAGTATTTTCCAAAAAGACTGCATCATTTTATATTCCAAGCAGCAGCATACAGGGGTTTCAATTCTCCACATCTTCACTAATTATTTTGTGTCTTTACTAATAGCTCCCCTAATGGGTGTAAAATTTATATTACCTACTTTTGACACTATTTTAAATTTAAGCTTGGAAAAGAATGGTTATTAGGAAAAATGTTAGTTTATGTTTCCATTTTGTGCAGGAAAATTTATTATTTAATAAAATGAGTATTTGGAAGCTTTGTAATTTGTTAAGTGAATATCCTGACTACATTTATTTGAAAGATAAAAGCAGATCTCTGGTTTTCCTCCAAATACATGATAGAAATTTTCCTTCCTAACACCTGATGCTACTTAATAAAGTATTTACTTGATTTTAAAGAACACACTGACTTCTTGCATTCATAAAAAAGGAATCTATAAAGTTGTACAAACATGACATATGTGAACTTGTCATTATTTTGATAACTGAATTGGTGTTCTCTAGTTCTGAATCTTACAAAAACATCCCAGATGTTATGAGAAGTATGATAAAAATCTGTGGTTAGATAATTTTAAGACTTTTAAGGATAAGAATTCATAGGAAATTTTAGGCAAAAGCATTGCCCTTTGTCACATGTTTCTTTCTTTATTCACCCAAAAACAGAAGCAAAAGTAAACAAAAGAAAGAAATGATACAGGAAAAATTAGAACAATGATAGCTTGATAAAATCAAATGAGTTTTGAATCTATTATTAATTTTGTATAAGTACAACTATCTCCCAATTGCTTAATCTTTTCTTTTTTCCAAGGGACTCTTCATAATGATTGTATAAGCAAGTTCTGGTGTGGATTTCAAGCTCCTGAACAAAGAAATAAAGATAACATCAATCTGACTGTTATTTTTACCTAGAACACCCATCATTTCAAATTATTTAGGTTCTTAGGGAGGGTCAATAGGGTGTGACATTATTGTCAGACCCACAGAATCTCTTATTCATTTCAGTGGTCATGAGCCATTTCAACAGACAGCTCTGATTGCTGACAGCAGGCTACAGAGGAAAAGAATAAGAAGCAAATGGGAAGTCTTAAACAGAACTATGGTTAATGAACATATCAGTAAAATGGTATTATTGAATTTGTCAGTTGTTGCCCACAATTAAGAAGACTTCAAATGGTCTTGACCTTTGCTCCTTACTTAAAATTGACACTTGACTTAATTTGCCTGATTTACTGGTCTTTAATTCTAAGCTTTCAAATCTGTGCAAAATTATAGACTTCCAGTTTTGTCTGCAGTAGGACCAACATATGTGGAACATGTGGGGTTTGTGAATAATACACTTTGCTGGGCCAACAGCCTCAATGCCAGCCTAATTGTTTCAAGTAGTGGTTTGTTCCTTAACGAAGATTCCACAATGCAATTATTGTAGAAACACAATGATTACTTTAGGACAGATGGCAAAGTGGCAAGTTGGGTAAATTGTCCACATAATTCTGACTCTAAATCCTGAGTCTGACGAAGAATAAGAATTTGAATGAATATTCCAGGAGGAGTATTTATACAGCTCTGAATCACCCACTTATTGCTCAGCTCTTCATTCTCTTTTACTTAAATAATGTAATCTTTGCCTGTAGGGCTGAGACAATAAATGACAATGTTAATCGCTAAGCTAATTAGATACTTTGAGTAATGCCCAAATATTGTTATATTTGTGCCTCTGTGCATACTCTAAATTAAGAAATATGAAGGAAAAATTGAAAGTCTATGTAAACATATTTTAAAAATTAAACAAGTGGATCAACCATAAGGATTGTATATATTAAATGCATGTAGCTATTTTTTAAATTTTGTATTTATTTCTATAGTTATAGACCTATGTTCAAATATAATCTGTGCATGTACTTAAGCACATGCTTTTCTGGGACTATCAGCATCCAGATATGTGTCTTAATTTAATAAAGAAAGTATTTGGTATGTTGTATCAACAACTTAATTTCTTATTGACCTACTCTTATTCTGAGTAAAACTGCCTTTTGGCTATATTATCTACTCTAACAAAATATATACATTATTGAAGTTTATCTTGGTGTAACTTTTTAAGCCCCCCAATGAAGCACTAAGGAAAATTAAATGTTGGTTGTAATAGGAATTTTTAAGCTAAGCTCAGTGAAGGTAATGAAATGCCACATGAAAATTTATAATTTTAAGGTCATAAACACTAATTTTTTCTAAAAGTGCATTTAACAATCATTTAATTGCTATAAGAGGGGTCAGTAATTCAAATTAGGTAAGGGCTAACTTCTAAAATAGGTGTAGTGTTATAGTATATATACATCATTTTAAAAAGATTTTGCCCTATTATTCTGAAATTCTTTTTGCATATAGTCTTAGAATAGACAGATATAAATCATGACACACATTGTTTCATTGATGTTCAGCAGATGTTCAAATTGCTGAATCAACTGGTCTGATTAACCACCACTACTCTTAGGTATTGACACTGTTGCTATTTTACCTGTCTCCCCTATGTGGCCTATAGAGCTCTTTGTCTAGTCATCCATAGTGATGTATGACAACACATTTCTAGCATTCATTCATTTCTCTTTGAACACTTCTGGAGCAATACTAAATACTATACCAGGTTCTCCATGAATCATTTAAATGATGATAAGATCTAGACAAGTAAACAGAGTTTATACCTTCACAAACCTATGTTGGGCTAACTATTTTGAGTTGATTTATAGAAAATAAGAAATATGCTATGTGAAATAAGCCAAACTGAGAAGCTCAAAATGTCAAATGTTTTCATTCATATGATGAAGCTAGTGCCAAATAAAGAAAGGGAGGGGGAAGGATATGATTACATAAAGAACCAATCAAATATGAATTAATAGATGAGTATAAGGAAGTCTAGGAGACTAGAGGAAGGAGAAGGGAGGCTGGTGGGAGGAGTTCTGGAGGAAAAGGATGAGGGACAATTGGGATCATGAACTGAAATAGGTTTTCATGTACATATGAGTTTGTTGGGAAGAACCTAGCTACTATGTATAATCACAGATCACTAATAAAAATATGTTTCTGTGGTTAAAAACAAACAAAAAAAGAAAGCATTGAATGATTTTTAGCTTGGGAACAACCCACTGAATTTGCATTGTCCCTGAATACCTCTGGCAGTAGGATGAAATTTTAATTTGAAGGAGGTAAGTTCAGAGGCAAATATGGGATAATTGAAAAAAAAAAAAAACACTTTTGCCAAGCAGAAGTTGGAATACAAAATAATGTATTGATTTATGAAATATTTAGGAGGAAAAATTCACAGTACATAAATTCATTGAGCCATTATTGAGATGGAGAAGACAGAAGGAGAAATGACTTTGGAAGGAAAACAAAACAAAGATTTCAGTTTAGAGTTCTTGTTTTGTTTTGTTTTATACCCAGTTAGAACTGTACATCAGATATCCGAAGATGCAAATTTTAAACATGGGGAATAAGGTTAGGGTTTAAAATAAATTTAAACTTCATCATTCATATGGTAGCTAAATCATGAAAGAATGGAAATCATAAGAGTAGTCAGAATAAGAAGAGTAGTAGCTTTGCATAGTGTAACTTCTTAAACTTTCAGCGGTGGGCACATGAAGAGGAATACTGGAAAGAGAGAAAGAAGAGGAATGGTCAGGAAACAACTGGAAGAAAAACCACATGATGCACTGTCATGAGGGCAAGGAAATAGAATTTAAAGGGGGAAGTTACTGTAGTGTTACATGGTAATAAGCTGCTGAATAGATATGAACAAAAACATACCCACTTTTTTATTTGGCAACGTATGAGTTGGTTACTGGTTGATGAGAATGCCAGTGGCCTCTTTCAATACACTTAATAGATTACATTTAAAATCTGATTATGTTATTGATGTTATTCTATTTTCATTTTGTAGGGGGCTCCAGCATACATGTTGATATGATGTTACGCATTCTGTATTTCTGATTATGTTTACTTTGATAGTCCAATAGCTAAACAGCTTTTTAACTCATTCAATGAGAGAGTTTATGTAACAATACATTGTTATTTTCCTTGGCTGTGTTTCACTTTCCCATAGCAAAGCCATGAGGTGTGGAAGTAGGGGAGACATCTTATACTGCCATAGCCAGTCAGTGGATGGAGGTTGTCCCAGGTAGTACCATAATTTTAGGGGAGGCAGCTGCTTTGGTCACAGTTCACAGGGAGGAACTGGGTTTTGTGTCGGCAGGCAACTCCCCAGGAATTGAAGAAAATGGATGCTGGGTCCTGGACAACGCCATAGCATTTCATATAGTCATTCATGTAAAATAAACATGCAGAACATGCATGTAGTATATACTTGATAAGCATTAACTGATCTTGAATGATTAAATGAAAGATCTGAAGACTTTGACATTACTGTAAGACTTTGTATTACCAAGACCCTACTTAACTCTTCATCCTAAACTTGCATAAACTCCCCCAACCCCCATATGCCATGTCTCCTAAATTTGTCTTCCTCCTGGCTTGTAAATGTGAGGTTCCCTTTACCTGGAATCCACCCCCAACACACAGATTTACAATTCCTTCCCTTTAGTTTGCAAGTCAGACTTGTCAATTCCCAGGGATTTTTTCTTTAACTTCCAAAATGTGTTCAACTTCCCTTCTTCACATCCATAGCATGATGTGACTTCACAACATTTACTACAGCTAAAACTAAACTCAAACTGAGATGATGTGATTAATAAATAGCCCTTCACTAGACAGGAAGTGCTCTGAGGTGGGAAACACTTCTGATTCTTGTCTACTATTTTGCTCTCATTACTCAGAAATGTGGCAATAAATAACATTTTTTTTATTTTCACAGACTGCATTTTGATTCATTGTACACAAATGGAGTACAACTTTTCATTTCTCTGGTTGTGCACGATGTAGATTCATACCATTCATGTAAATAAGTGAATGAAGAAACATGCATTGATAAGTATTATGTACCTAATTAGTATTTTCCATAATGCATGAAAGATAACAACAGCAGTAATAATTTTCAGAGTAATGAAATCCCTACTCTTAGGAGATTTTCCTTGTACATTCTGTGGTTTTATTTTACAAGCCTACCTTAACAGAATAAAAAAGGTTCTACTGGGGTAAATACTATAGCTACATGTAAATAGAAACTAATCCAGATTAGTTTTAGGCTGCTTGAATACCAGGAAAATTTCATGTAATGAACTAAGGGATTCCCTGAAATAGCAGTCACTTTTTCCTTTGTTTTTTGTAATAAACCACAAAAAAGTCTACAGCTAAAAGTGGGTGACTTGCATACTGGGCTGCAGTCTAAACCATTATGACAAGGACAGTATGTTATTCTCTCAGTGAAGCTCTTTATTTTCACAGCTGAAAACACGTTTCTGACTCTAGGATGAAGTATCCCCTTTTGTCCAATTTACTGAAGAATGTTCAAATTAAACTGAGTATATATTTCCAATTACAATTAAATTCCAGGGTTATAATTTGCACACTATGCTAATGGTCCTTTCTAACTAAAAATAGAGAGCTGGAAAGGCTGCCACAGCTTGGCCCATGAAAGGGTTCTGAGAGGCTATGGCTGCAGGCACTAATGGTGGGCCCCAGCCTGGCCTACTTCTAGAGTGGGAAACACCTGTAAGACAACATGAGTTAACTGCTCAGCATGAAATTTCCTGAAAACTTTAATCATCATGATATAATTGCTTCCTATTGTGGGCTCTCATTGTTTAGTATGCTTAAGAGTTACCTAGAGAGCTTGCTAAAAAGGAAGATTTTCAGCACCATGTCCACATATTCTGATTTGGTTGCCTTATGAAGCACTAGTCTCATCCAGCTCCTTAGGGCACCTGAAATGGTATCAGTGATTGGCTGCTGTGGAAATCTCCAGCCTGACACTCACCTGCTGCCCTCCCAACCTGCATACCTTAACATTGAAGCTGTTTTATGACACTTGTTGTTCTTCATATGTCTTTCTTCATACCTTTTCCTTTTGACTACCTTTCACCTCCTTCTCCATATATATGTCTAATGTTAAATCCTCTTCACAGATGTTAATTATTCTTTTAAATCAAGTCTCATACCTACCTCTGTGTACCTTCCTACACTACACAACACAGATGGAAAAAAGACAGTATACAGAATGAGCCTCTCTGCCAAAGTCAATAGCAGGCATCACCAGTTTAACATGTCACTGACCTGGTTTCAAATTCTTCATAATCATGCTTCAGAAACTACCATCAACCTATTAAGTTTGGCAGATGAAATGAAACATAAGAGTCATTCACACTGTTCATTGCTTCAAATATTATTATAATATCTACAGCATTCTATGACATTCACTTTTTTATAAATGTGTCTCCTACTAGACAGAGAGGTTGTGTTTTATTAACCATCAGCTCCTATCCCAGAACCTGGCACAAAGTAGATCCAGTATAAAAAAAGTCTGATTAATAAATTCTGAACTGAGTAATACTACTTTCTGGGGGAAGAGAATATGTATTTTCTGTGTTTGCCCACACTAAAGAAATAGCTTCTAGTCCTCTATCTTTTAGATTATAACTTTGCTGAATTAATGCCTTTAAAGTAATTTGATCAAAGTCAAGACCCAGATGCAAATTAGTCTGAAAATTACTTTAATTCTATATTTTGTATGTCATAAGATTTCTAATCCAAGATGTATAACAATGATCATTACTTACCGAGTTTGAGTAAAGAATTGGAGACTTCTCAGTCCATGATCATGAGGAGTTAACAGAAGATGAGAAATCTAAGACCAAAGGTCCTTCTGTCTTAATTCCTGCTTATCTTTGGGCAAATGTCATTTTATTGAATAACCTCTAAGTCTCTGATTTTTAATATAACAAGGGTTTCACACTACTGACCTGCTCTTAAAGAACTTTAATAATGCTTATTCTTCTTAATGGAATGAGATAAGATTGCACAGGAATGGAATTGGCATGATCAGAACAAAGGAACTAGGAGGAAAAAAATGTTCAGAGTATAGCTGATATGATTAATAAATATCTTCAAAGTAGAAGCACTAGAATTTCCAACAGCCTTGTTATTCAAAAGAATAGTGTTATTTATAGCATTTTTTAAAATTTAACAATTACCTTCCTAAGAACTCAAAATAAAATTAATCTGCTTAAGATAGTTGTTCAGCTTAATAAGTTGACTCACCCAATAAGAAATTAATGAGGATGAGAAAAAGTTTTATAACAACTAATCTCCTGAGCTCTTTAAACTACATCTAGGGAAATGTTTGGTGAATTAGCTGTGATATATCAGGTGGTATATTCATTTATGGGATGTCAGTTCCTAAATAGTTGTTTTTTCATTTTTTTCCTAAAACTTCAGCAAGGGATTCACTATTAAAAAAAAAAAAAAAAGAAAAGGAAAGAAAAAAAGACCTCTTGATGGTTGTTTTTGATTGCCACTGTTAACACTGTCTTCTGTCCTAATGCCCCATTTGGCCTTCTTTTTCATGTCTTCTCCTAGCCATCCGATCAGTTTAATGTATACTTTGAGCTAAACGTTCAGGTTGAGATTTCCTTGCTTAAAGGAAAACACCATAGTGAAAGATTGGTGTGTTTTTAAATGTTCTTACTTTATTGTTTTTAAAAATTGTGACCGAGTCATAGCCTTCAAGAATGATGATTTGGGTCTCTCAGAGAGGATGTGATGCAGAAATAAAATTGAGGGGTTTGAGAGAAATACAAGATGACATAAGCATAAGGTTTTTAGTTGAAGCCTTGGTTGACAGTAAAATGAGTGAGAATAATCTAAATACACATCAAGAATGGACTGGGAAGGAGATTCGGATCCAGCCATTTAAAGTAAGATAAAGTAGCCACAAAATAATAAATTTTATCTGAGATGATAAAGAAAATTAATGACTTTTTAAAAAAGTAAGTTGTAGATGAGTGTACTTATGTGAGAGTTTGTGTTTAGAAAGAGGGTGTTATGATTTGGATATGAGATGTCCCTCAAAAGCTCTCAAAAGAGACATTGCAAGAAGGTTCAGAGGAAATGATTGGGTTATGAGAGCTTTAACCCAATCAGTGAATTAATTACCTAATGGGATGAATTGAATGGTAACTGAAGGCAGTGGGAAGTGGCTGAAGGAGGTGGGCCATTGGGGACATGGATTTGGAGTATATGATAAGTGAAGATCTCTATCACTTTCTCTGCTTTCCAATGATCAGGTGAGCTGTTTTCCTCTGCCACACTCTCCCACCATGTTCTGTCTCAGCTCGAGCTCTGAGGAATGGAGTCATCTATCAATGGACTGAGAACTCTGAAACCATGAGCCCTCAAATAGAATTTTCTGCCTCTACAAGTGTTCTGGTTTAGTCTTTTAGTTGCAGCCATAAAAAAGCTGACTAAAACAGAAATTGGTATTGAGAAATGAAATCATTGCTGTGACTAACCTGACCAAGTGCTTCAGAAGCTTTTGGAGTTTTTGGAAATGGTAGGAGGAATTGTGAGAAGTGTAGCAGTGCCAGTTGGAAATGGTTTAGATTGTTGTAAGCAGATATTAATGGCCAATTCTGGTGGGAGCTCAGAAGACCAGAATGCCAATAGGCATGTGAATAGTGAAGACAGGGCTCAAGAGGGTTTAAAGGGAAAGGAGGACACTACTGGTAATTAGACTATTGACCATTCATGTTGTATTCTGGCTGAGATGTTGTCTGCATTTTGCCTATGTCCTGAGACTTTCTCTGAGGTTGATTTTAAAAACAATGGACTTCTTAACCTCAGAAGAAATTTCTGGACAGCATAGCTTTCAGGGAGAGGCATGGGTATTGCTGGTGACTTTTAGTCAAGTTTATTGTGATATTCACAGAAAGTGGAGCAGAAAGATTTGAAAAACTTGGATGTGGAAGGTGGGAGTAAAACTGGAATAAGGAAATTGCAGGGTTAAAGATAATACTGCCACTAAAGAAATGCTAAAGATTTTGCCCAAAGACAATAAGAAAGATGGCTTGAGGGCATCTCAGGAATTAGCAAGATCATTTTTACCTCAGACTCAAGGAAGTAAAAGTAAAAATTCTCTTAAGAAGAGACCAGTGGGATACCCTTCTTGCACAAGGGTGTGTAGGAAGGTTTTTCAACATGCTCAGCTACCCAGGCACTTAGGGGCTCCTGCAGTCAGGGTCCCTGCAGTCTTGGCTAATGCTTTCGATGGCAGCAGACCTTGGCATCAACCTCCTGGTGCTGGTTCTGCTAGAATGCAAGATGCTTGAGTTAGGGGGTCATGGAGGCTTCCACCAAAATTTCAGAGGAAGGCTTGAGAGGCAGCAGGTTGAAGTCCCTTCAGGAACCCCCTGAAAGGGCAAAGAGTTGAGAGGAAGAAGTCGAAGCTGCTGTGGAGACCCTCAAGATTAGGAAATGCCAGTAAAGTGGGACATTGTTTTAGGAAAGCTACAGGAATTAAGCAGAGACAAACCAACAGAAAGGCCACTTGGGATGCAACCAACAAGGCCACAGGGGCAGAACTACACAAGTCCATTGAACAGAACATCACCATGCCATGTGCCCCAGATGCCAGATATGGAGCTCAGGACTTGTTTTCCCAGCTGGATTTCTGTCTTGCTTTGATGCTATCCTCTCTTTCTATGCCCCTACTATTGCAAATTGAAGTGTTTCCTCTGTACTTTTATATATTGGATTCCTGTAAATTGCTTTTGATTTTTACAGGAACTCATAATGTGAGCTTGCCCTGAGTCTCAGAGGAAACTGGATTTGCACCTTTGGGCAATCCTGAAACTATTGAGACTATGGGTACTCTTGTAAATGAACTAAATGTATTGTGAGATGGCCATGAACTTTTGGGGGCTAGTGGCAGAATATTATAGTTTGGATGTGATGTGTCCCCCAGTAGCTCATACATGAGACAATGCAAGAAGGTTGAGAAATGATGGGGCTATGAAAGCTTTAATCCAATCATTACATTGATCCTGTGATGGAATTAACTGAAGTTGGGTAGGGTGTGCCTGGAGGAGGTGGGCATTGCATGTGTAGCTTTAGGGTATATGTATTGTGTCTGGAAAGTGAAGTCTCTCTCTGCTTCCTGATCATAATGTGAGCCACTTCCCTCCACCAGATTTTTCTGCCATGATGTTCTTCCTCATTTCAAGCCCCGAGGAATGGAGCCTGCTGTCTGTAGACTGAGACCTCTCAAATTATCAGCCCTCAAATAAACTTTTCCACTTCTAAAATTATTCTGGTCAGGTCTCAGTAGCAAAGAAACTAACTAAAATAGAGGAATTATACACTTTTGCTTATTTATCCATATAATTTTTCTTTCAGAACACATAAGAATCTTCTAACATTGCTAGGCACAGTGGTACCTGCCCGTAATCCCAGCAACTCAGGAGGCTGAGGCAGGAGGATTGCAAGTTTGAGTTCAGTTTTATCAATTTAGTGAAACCCTGTGTCAAAAAAAAAAAAAAAAAAAAAAAGGAGTGGGGAGGGGGTGGGATGCCTGGAGCTACCACTGGTAGCTCAGTGGTAGACCACCCCTGAGTTCAATCTCCAATACTGTAAAATTCTGCTGACATTAAGGGTTAATATTTATAATTTGGACTGTATGATTATAAATTTTTTCCAAAATGTAAGTAAACAGTTTTAAAATGTTAATTAAATTATAAATGGAAAGACAGGGTTGTCAGAATTTTGGTTGGGTTTGAAGCTTGGCTCCATTATTTCAAGCTGAATTTTAGCACATTTACTTAATCCTATGGGTCATGAACCTCATCTGCAAAATGCCTACTCTACATATTTTGGGAAGGATTAAAAGAGATACTATATGGAACACATTTTCTAACACATAGTAACACTGAAAAACTGATTCCATTATTATAAGGAAACTAAAAATAAAGAAAAAATTAAATATATTGAATTCTACAGTCCATGTTTTTGAAGAATTTTGTTATGGTTTCTAAGTTACATAGTCCTTAAAATGTGATTTTTTTTCACTCTGTAAATGCAGAATTTTGAAGGTTTCAAATGATTTTCTACTTATTAAATGGAATTGCTTTTTCTGCTTTCATTCTTCCTAGTAACTGTGGCTTCAAACTTACTTTCTCATGTTGTGAACTCCAGAAAGTTACCATGTGTAAACAACTAGGACAGAATCACTATCATTGTAGCATAATAGGAAGTTATATTATACTAAAGCTCTTAGTATGTGAGTACCTCAAGATGGTCAGGCTCTCTGGTCATTGAGTTCCCAATGTTAGGTAGAGCTCTCTGGTTGGCTGATTTTTTTCTTTTGAGGATCAAGTTAGGCTGTCAGTTTCAAAAAGTCTGTTTCACATCAAATGTTCCATTTCTTTTCTATGAACCATTCAAATTCTCAGAATCTCTACTAGTTCTTTTTAGTTTTTATTTTTATCTTCTTTAATGGTTATCTTCTCTTACAAGTTACTTTTTCTTCCAGCAATAGTCAAAAGCAGGCATTCTGTGGCTTATTTTCTGACAGTTCTATTTCAGTAGTGAATACATAAAGGTAGAAAAACAAGAGCTAACCTCATGATACTATTGGTCATATTTTTATAATCATTTTCTCTGTAGCATAATATGTGCTTCTTGAAGATATGATTGTTGTCTTGTCAGTCTGTTGTTTTCAGGGCTGAATACTTTACCTGTCAGATGACAAGCACTCAGAAAGGATGTGTTGACTATTCATTGTGAGCTGGTGAATCTGAAGATCTTGTTTCTTTTCAAAATACTTATTATAATATTTTCAAAAAGAAAAATATATATAAATGTGGTCTGAACAAAAGGAACTTCCTTCCTCAATTCATGCTTATATCAGAAGTTCTTAAAGGAATAACTACTAACAATTGAACATTTTGTAAAAATAAATTTATTGGGGAAGTGGATATGATCAAACTATGTAAAATGCAGGTACAAATATGCCACAATCAAACCCATTATTCTGTATAAGTAAAATGCATACATATGACTCTAATTGCATGACATAGTGTCTGTCATAGATAAATGTGGAAAGATGGTCAACTACGTTTTAGTTATTTGTTGCTGCATAAAATGTTAGTTCAAGTCTTTCAAGAAATAGACACCAGGACAGGATTACAGATAACAGAGGTCTCTTAGGAGAATCACCCTGAGAGCGTAAATAGAGAGAATGCTGTGGAAGGCAAGGGGAGCCTTCCCACTGTGAGATAGTTCTGTCAGCTGTGAAGGTTAAGGAAGGGAGGGACTTTGAAAGGAATTTCAGATTGTAGTACACTCCTGAAAACATATCTTCCAGGGCAATAGGGACTCCTTGGGACTAAGTTGTAAATTAAAGAACGCCAGTGTCTCACAGGAATGGGCCTGCATTAGTACCCCTGACAAGCTCAGGCATTACTTTGGTGCAGCTGGAGTAGAACATGTCCTGGCAATGACACAGAAGTTGACCCTGGAGGGCAACAGCTGAGGGTTCAGTCAATGAACTCCTTGTAAGGTTTCTTAAGGAAAAAGCTAGGACCTGGATCTACAGTTCTGCTGCAAACCAAGGCAGATCTCCAAGCCACATCAGAGTCAAGCAAGGGCAGTAACTGCCACCCCTTGATGGAGATGCAAGAAAGGATTAGTGTACCTCTCTAACACACTATTCTTTGCCCCCCAGGCTGACTACTCCCATTTAAAATTCTCTTTTGACAGGCCTATCTTCATTCTGTTTCTCAAATCTTCTTCTTTTTAGTTTTAAATTATGTTGGCTAGAAGAAATTTGCATGGGATTTGGAAAGTGGAAGTGAAGCAGCATTTACTCTCTGAAGGTGTCTATTGTAAGTGGCAGTGACAAGACAGATTGGAAGAGCTTCCAACTTGTGCTTACTCTTCTCTATTCCATGTCTGACTTCAAATTAGCTGGTGGTTAGCAGGACCAACAGTTCTTGGCACCAAGAGTACTCCCAAACCTATCATCAGACACCTGGCTAAAGATTCAGAGGTAAAGTTTTCTGAAGATTTCTCCACCAGGTCACCCTCCACAGTTGCATCTCAGTGACTAAACATGCTGGCTGTTTATATTGGTGGTCAATGTCTTCTCTGAACATTCTCCTCCCCTTTTCAAATGGTCCATTACCTGCAATTATGTAAAGCCTGATTTCTATAATAAATCCCTTATCCCACACTGCTTCCCTGATTAATCCCTAACAGTGTCACCCAGATAACTACCTTCTTTTTAAAACTTTAAAACTGATTTTTCAAAACTATGAAATGCATTACTTAAAATAGTAGAAGGAAGAATTCTTTATCATTATTGATATGATTTGAATGTATTACAATTTCTACCAATTATGTTTAAGGAGAAGTAAATGCAAAACAATAAAATGCAGTAAACAGTAAAAAGTGTTTAATGAATATGATATTTGTATAGAAACCACATAGTATATTGTGTAGAAAACTATAAAATAATTTAAAGAAATAAACCCTAATCTGGGTATGGTGGTTAACACCTACAGTCTTAATACTTCTAAGGCCAAGCCAGAAGGATCAAATGAGCCCAGGAATCCAAGACCATCCTGGGCAACATATTGAGATCCCACCTAAATAAATAAAAAAAAAAGAAAAGGAAGGAAAAACAAAAGAAATGGTCCCTCATCATAAGTCATTCCACTAACTATGAAGGCTGAACACACAAAAGATTCCTTTTTGTTTCCACTGTATGACCAACATAGGTACCTTGGGAGCTTTTTCTTATAGCATTTTAATGGTGCCCAGACCACTGGGGGCTCTATCATCAAGCACATGCAGCCTTTTCTAGTGAAAGAGACAGCTGAAAGGTTGAGCTCCATTTCTGGTGTGGTTTTACTCAGTAGCAACACATAGTAGCTATTTTCCAGCCCACTGGCCATTAGGAGTCACATAATCCTAAATTCAAAGAGGCAGGGAAATGTGAGGGAGAAGATGTATTGCTCGATGAGTGTCACTCATTCTGCTGGAGAAGGTACAAAGATTAAAACCTAGAAACACCTTAACCATACATCTTAAGGTAAGTATGAATAAACACTAAATCCTGGAAAAATAGAGATGATAGGAGTGATTTGAACTAGTTGATCAACTATTATGGCTAAAATGTTTCTTAAAATAAGGGGAGGCTTGAGGCAAATTGCAAAGGATGTGTTGAGCTTGGATGAATAATCAGAGATATACTTCCCAGTAAAAGAAGTTAGAAGTGGATGACTAAGTGCTGCAGGGACTCTCATAATGTAAGGACACAACAAGAAAAGGGCCTTAAAATCAATGCCCTAAATGAGAGTGAGAGTGGGATGGTTGATAACAGGGTCTTCAAAAATAGGCAATAGGTAGTTAGCTCTTCAGGTTTAAACAGTCCTGGTCGATTCTAAGGTATATATGCATGCCAAGAACACTTAAAATGATTTTATCAATTATGTGAAGAGTACACTAGAATAAGGAACTGACCAATATACACATCAGTATGTACTTATTGCATAATAAAATTCCACACAAGATATGAAGCACTTTGTTTCTTCCTGAAACAAACTCTAAAGCTGCCTTGTGTTCCTTGGCAAATAGCTGAATCATGTTGACATGGGTAGTCTCAATTCTCAGTACAAAGAGTTCAGTTATTGACATAGGTGATTTGAAATGTAGAGAGAATAATAAGATATAGCTGTGATTTAACTGCAGAAGTGCTGAAGGAGTCAAAATCAGCTCAGACTGAGAAAGTCCAGAACTTGGATAATAAAAGAATACTTTCCTGGAAATGCCTATGATGTCTATCACTAACGAAATGATCTAGAAAAATAATATAGCATGATTTTTATCACCAAGGAAATTGAAAATTTAGTATTCAGTCTCAAATAATTGACAACCATACCAAAAAAAAATGAATATAGAAGAAAAATGAACAGGGAAGGTACTTAATGAATAGAGAAAGCCTGAAAATAGTCTAAGGGGATGATAGTGGCTAATAAAAAATAGTGAAATACAAATTAGTGCCAGAAAGAGAGAGATGATAAGGAGAAGAATACTATTATGGAATCTATGCATGGTAGGTAGATTTACAAGCATGAAATTAAAGAGCTAATTCTTTGTGCTAATCTATTGTAATGGTTTAAATACGAGGTATCCCCCAAAACTCCTGCTAATGCAGGAATGTTCAGAGGTGGAATAATTAGATTGTGAGAGCTGTAACCTGATCTGTCCATCCTAATTTGAAAGGGTAATAACTGAAGGCAGGTAAGGCATGACTGGGTTAGGTTAAGGGAGTGTGCCCTGGAGGGGTGCATTCTCTCTGTAGTCCCTTCCCCCTTTCCCTCTTTTTCTGCTTCCTGATCCTGTGCCATGAGCTCAGCAGCTTTCCTCAGCTGGGCCCTTTCCCCATCATATGCTACCTTACTTTGGGCTCTCAGCAGTGGGGTTTCCAGCCATCTGGACTAAGACCTCTGAAACCATGAGATCCAAATAAAATTTCCCTCCTCTAAGTTCTTCTTATCAGGTGTTTTGGTCACAGAGATTCAAAAGCTAAAACATCTAGAATAAGTTTTATTTCACAAATCAGAAAACTGAGATCAAGAATGATGTGGCTTAGGCAGAATCCTAGGACTTGTTTCCAGAAGATCTAGGATTCCAAGCAGGACTTCCTTGTTCTGGGCTGGGCTCTGTAGCACACCAGCTGGCCCTAAGCCTTCCATGCCAATGAGACATCAACATGTGTAAGCATTTATAGTGTTCACCTTGCCCTGTAGGAATGACTCTCACCTTAACACTTGCTGTGAAGTTATGACAAAAGGGACTTGATATTGCCTGCCCTGGGGAGTGGAATCGGTGAGCAGAGAGAGAGGCAGCAGTCACAGGCCGCCTGTTTGCACAGCTTATGGAGCATGGCGTGGTAATTAAGAGGTGTGTGTCTTTAGGACCTCTGAGCTCAATTGAAGCCTAAGCATTTATAAAATTACAGTGTTTGTACTTCGTATTTTTAGAACTTTTCAGTTTTATTTCCTGTGGGTTTTCTTTTGGCATAGCCTGTCACAAAATTCAACCTTAAAAAGGTCAAACCTATTAAAAGGAAAAGTGTTAGAGATATTTTCTTGTCCTTCCTTCATGCATTCTGCCTTAATTTTTGAATTGTTAATTGGAAACCAGCTCCAACTTCAAAAGCTCAGTTGTAGCTGAAGACAAACTATTCTTGTAACTATGCCTGTCAGACTTGCTCTATTAGGCCTTGTCCTCACTTATTTGGGGCACCTTGAGAGCTAATTTAACCAATGGTACTCAGTCTACCAGTGTAAGAGAGAACAGCAGGGATTTTAGCTTTGCTGACAGAAGAGCAAGTAGAACACAGTCCCTTAACAGTTCTCTCTGTTAGTGTTAAAAGTTCCTTTGAGGGGGGTATAGTATTGCTCAGTAGTGGAGTGCGTGCTCAGCATGCATGAGACCCTGGGTTCAATCTCCAGCATCACAAAGAAAAAATTATTTCTTTGACCTCATGCCTGGTTTATTGTAATTATGAAAAGCCATCTCTTGTTTTCAGCTGCCAGTAACCCTGAAATCTGTTTTGCCAACAGGTAAAAAGCAAAGTACTTCTGAGCAAGGTTACATTTCTCTCTAAGATCAGAGATTCTGTTTTTGATCAAGGAAATCATAACTCTTGTATTTATCAGCCACTGTTCTTAGTATGAACAAATTTTACAAAAAAGGCCATTTTTCTGGACAGAGTTCCTACCTAAACTAGGCCCAAACTGACTAGCCGAAGCCAAAATGGAATCACTCATGCTAAGTGCCACATAATCAGAATACAGCTTTGAGGAGAGAGGTGAACCTCCAAATAGGCCATTTTCCTGAAAACAGGAGATTCTCAGTAACCAATAGGAAAGGACACAGTCAACCAGAGTCAGCATAATAAGAAAGAACCTTATAAGAATAGTACCCTGAAGCAATTTGGTATTAACCAATCTTTTTTTTCCTATTATTACGCTTCCTTGTTCTGTTTTTAGTCAACTTTTGTGCTTCTGTGACCTGAAAAAACTATTGTAGAGGATGAACAGCTTATTTGGGGCTCATGATTTCACATGCCTCAGTCTACAGATGGCCAACTCCATTGCTCTGGACCCAATGCTGTGAGACAGAGCATCATGACAGAAGAATATGGTGGAGGAAAGCAACTCAGCACATGGGACAGGGACAAAATATATACCCCAAAGGCACGCCCCTCACCTCCTGCTTCAGCCATGTCCTATCTGTCTTCAGTTAACCACCCAGTTAATCTCTATGAAAGAATTAACACACTGATTAGATAAATGTTCTCATAATCAATCTTTTCACCGCAGAATGTTCTTATATTGTCTCAAACATGAGTTTTGGGGCATCTCATATCTAAATTACAACATTCCCACAATACAAAAAACAGTTTTTCCACCATGCCTAGGAAAGCACTCATTCTTTTTATAGAATGAAATTTTGTCCAATTTTAGAATTGCAAATAAAAGCCATTTAGATATTTAAATTAAATGTACTGTAATTTTGTCTTTTGATATTAATTAGGGTTTCTGGGATTCACTTTCTTCAAATTTTAACATTGAGTCAATAATAGAACTTACCCTGCATCACTATGGTGAATATGAAATAAAATTTGTGAAATCTTTTATACATTCTCATAGAAATATTAAGTAATTTGATCAAAACTATAAAGTTAAGAAATAGTGGGATTTGAATTTAAACACAGTTCTACATATTTTTAATGCAGTAAATACAATGACTGGTCCATAAATGTAACTGGTTGTCATGACTATTATTATTGTGTTTAAGAAAATCTGCTAGTTGTTGTGGAATTTCAAACTCAGTCAGACACTTTCACCCTTCTCTATATTGCCTTAATACAGTATGATTAAAAAGAGAGGACATTTCTATAAATGCTTCCCAGGAACCTGTAATATGTGCTAAATGAACAATAAACCTTAGGTGTGCTATGATTTTGACTGAGGAGAGAATACATAAGGTTGATGTGAGTGGGTAAACATGAGGAGACTTCAGTCAGACTTGAAAGGTTGGTCAGATGTGAATAAAAGGAATGAAAAAGGAAGAGCATTCCAGTTAGAAATTAAATGGACAAAGAAGCTGGTAGGGATAGGAGATAATTAGAAGATTTGACTGCTGGAGTGATGTGTGTAGATTGGTAATGAGAAGTTGGTTGAAACTGAGACAGTGATGAATGGTAGAGCTCTTTGAGTGACAAGCTACAGGTTAAATTTTTTCCATGGACAGTGGAAAATTAATGAAGAGCATAGAATCTTTGCATAAGTGTTTTATCTTTTGATAAAATTTGCTTAAAAATACCCTCTGAAATTGCAGCATGTTTTCAGCTGGCATTGGTCCAAATCCTACCAATTAGCTAAGAATCTCAGTTTCTCAGTTTAGTAAAATCTTTCTCTCAATCATTTTTTAAAGTGAAAGCAGAAATCAAAATGCAGATTCAAAGCTTCATTAGAAAATATCAAAACAAACATAAATGAAAGAATTCCTGATACAAAAAACTTCAGTAGGAAAAAAAACAAGTATTTATGTATAATTAGAAAAGTTATTTACATGTAATACTGAATATTATAAAGACTATTGAATATTATGAAGTCTAGACACATCATTGTCACAGACAAGACTTTTATCCAAGAAGAAATTGACATTCAGTAGGTAGTAGGGAGGAGCTGTGGGCTGTATCCCTTTCTTTTGCTGTTTTTCTACAGACTCTTTGTTAGCATGATAGGTGATTCACAAAACAAATCATAGATACTACTTGATCAAACAAAACCAAACACACTTCCAAGCCCACACACACCCTTGCTACCACATGCTATCATCCTTTTCTAGTTCTCTATTTTAACAAATCTAACAGTCACCTAGGGTTTTTAAAAGCCTGGTGAGTGTTTATAGGAACACAATCAGCTCTGTAGTTAAATCTCACCAGCATTTCTCTTTATAAGTCTCTATTTTTAGAGGCTTGTCACTTAGCTATAAAAATACTGTTATGGTTTGGAACTTGTTGTACATGAACTCAGTTGAGACAAGATGGTCACACAGCTTTTTGCTTCTCTTTAAAACAAGCTATTTTGACTACTTCTTACTTTCAAAAAAGCTGAGCTAAAATAGGAGGTTGTCATTTTTATACTTACTCTCTCACAGCTGTAAAAATGGTTCCAGTTAATTGAGTAAAACCATTTTAGGTCACTACACTGTTATGTGGAAGGAAGTATATTTAGCAGCATATGGGAACTTGACATTTTAAAGGTAGTTAAATTTTGAAAACTAATAGGTTGCTAGATTGAATACAAGTATATGTATACTCACAGAGTTTAAGTCAGGATTATTTCTTGAGAATATATATTTTAGAACTTTTCAGAGCCATTGACTTGTTAAAATTCACTATAGCTATCTATTCTGAGCTACACCTTTGATTCATTTTATTTTTTAATTCCCAGAGATTTATATTTATTGAAAAAATATTAAAAGAATATTATTTAGTCTCATATGTAGCAGGACTGCTGTTATTCAAAAGCAAAATAACAGTGTTGAACCATTATAAAAAATATACACTGTGAAATACAATTAGCCATAAAAAAGAATAAAATCCTCCATTTACAACACTGTGGATGAAACTGGAGATTGGTGAAAGAATGTAGGCATAAGAGACAAATACCACATATTCTCACTCATATATGGAATATGAAAATGTTGATCTCACAGAAGTTGAGAGTAGTGTGGTGGTTACCTGGGGCTCGAGAGAGTGAGAAGAGGGTAAAATGGGAAAAAGCTGACTAATGGATACTAAGCTCTAGTTAGATAAGAACAAGAGATTCTGGTGTGCCCAGAACAAGAGGTTCTTGCTTGTTGTCCAGCAAGAGGACTATATGTAACAATGATGAACTGTACATTTCAAAAAACTAGAAAAAATTACATTGAAAGAGAAATGATATTTGAGGACATAGATATGTTTAACCTATTTAAACATTATAGACTACATACATGCATTGAAGCATCACATAGTATCATTAATATATTCATTTTTTTGTTTTTATGTCATTTAAAAAGTAAATTTAATTTAAATAAAATAATTATGACAAGTGATTTATCAATAAATTGCAAATATTTGGTCTTTTAAATTTAATCATAATAAATACTGCTTATTTTATAAAGCTAGTAGCTTTTACGTCACTCCCTAAAATTTTATAATGTTACCTTCACCATGATAAAGAAGGCAAGAGAAGTACTGTCTTTTTTTACAGCAAGTACAATCAAAAACTTCAGAATTTGTACTTCCTTTTATTCCACTGTTTTTGCCTCTTCCAGAAGAGCTGTGTCCAGGGTGTATTTCTGGATATGTAGAGATAGGTAGATAGATATTTCATTGCTCTGTTTCTGGCCTCAAGGGTTATCCCTCCCTACTGCCCCCATAGCCCTGAGACCAGCTGGGGAGTGAAATGAGACACTTTCTGAATAACTAGAGCACTAGTTCTTGAGATTCCCCCAGAAAAGAATAGGAGGACGGGCTACCCTGGCAGCTTCCTCAGTGTCCTCTGTCCCGTATTTTGTTTAAGCTAGATTCTGGATTAATATTCAAATTTCAAGTCTCTTTCATATTCTTTCTTGCTTAACACATTTCTGTCAGATTCTAAATAAGCACAGAATCACTCTGCAGTTCAGGCTGTGGGTTTTGTTTTCATGTGTGTGGTTAGTAATACTGCTAGGTGGTTGTTATAGAAACCAGTTCTCTTCAGCAGAGGAAGGAGTATGGGCAATTGACAGTGCTTAAAATTTAATAGAAGGAGATAAATTTCCTAGATTTCATTTTTCATTAGTGGATGATTACAGAGTAATCAAGGCAATGTCTATGTTTTAAAGTCTCTATTATATTTAAGTAAAAGGTAAATTGTTGGTAGGTGCTATCTATTCTTCTCCCTAAATTAACATGGATAAATTTAGTTGCCATCAGGTATTTTAATTGGGTTTGTGATTATTCATCTAACACATATCCACATTACCTAGATAAATTCCATAAAGCCAGATTTGTATGACATGGCTTTTTACCACATAAAATTTGCAAACAGCTAAGTTCACAGTGAATGCCTCTTCTTCCTTTTTTTAAAATTTATTTCATTTCCTTTATATTTTGTGGTCATGGGAATTGAATCAGGGCTATGTGCATGCACAGTATGCCCTCAACCATTGAACTGCGTGTATTTTAGTTATTCTTTATTTCAAAAGTACTTGCTGTTAGTTTGAAAGTTCTTTACTCTCCTTTCATTCTCAATTCCCAATTGTCCTATTACTAGATCTATTTTTATGCAATTACAAGAGTATCAATAAACTATGTCATGCTCAAATAAATGTACACAGAAATGAGATCTAAAATACTAATGTTTGATCACAGGACATAGGACATACTTTTTATGCATTTGGTGCACTATAAAATATTTTTTTATGTTTAAAGATATACCTTGTTAAAGTAAAAGATTGCCATAGTCTGCTTTGTCACAATTAATAGTAGTGCCTAACTTACTGTCCTGACTAATCAGTGTTGTAATGAGTACTATCATCCACAGAAAAAGTGCTGATAGAAGAGGAATTGCTTTATCATGGAACAGGAACATCTCATGTTTTATAAACATTGCTAAGCTGCCGTCTGAAAGAAGGTCACAATTTATTATGTTATTATTGATATTAATGTGCCAATTTATTCATACCCTCATCAATGACAGATATATCTTTCAAAAATATGTTGCCTATCTGGAAGGTAAAAATAATGTTGCACTGGTATCTTAATTCAGAGTTTCCAAGTTTCTTTTTTTGTTTGTTTGTTTCTTTCTTTCTTTTTTTCTTTTCTTGGTCTTTTTTGTGTTTAGCACTTTTTCACATTCACTAATTCACCTATTATGTTTTATCTCTGGGTCATTTGTTCATATTTAAGCTGATATAAACAAAGTGCATATATTTTTTTTCTTCTGGGAATCAGTTAAGAGCTCTTCATTAGATTGCAAGAATTGATGTAGAGAAGTATGTGTATGATATATATTTTATATATAATTGTATTTACTTATGCATATACACTTACAAACTATAGATGCATATGGGGAAAACAATACATATAGATAATTGTATCTATATTTATACTTGTTGTTCTATATAAAAGGAGTTTTTTCCCCAGCCTTTCATTTTTCTTGCAAATTTTTCAGTGTCCTTCATCACACAAGTGATTTACATTTTCATGTAGTCAGATCTGTCTTATTCTTGTTTGGAGGCTTCTTTGTTTTCTCATGTTTTATCACTAGTGTTTTGTTGTATAATTTTAACACATTTTAACAAAATTTAGTATATTTTCATTTATATATAGTATGACATATGCATATGTAAATCTTCTTTCTCTGTAGAAAGCTAACTTCCCCAATATTACTCATAGAATTCATCCTTTTCAGGTGGCTAGAAATCTTCTTTACCCTTTACTAATTTCCATAGATAAAAGAATCTACTTTAAGACTTTATTCTTTTTCATTGATTGATAATTTCTGTAACAATACACAGATTATTGATTAATTCATCAGATCTTTACAATATTGTACCTATCCATGCAGAAATGTTACTTCTATTTTTGCAGAGCATCTTTCAAATAGTATATTACATATATTTTTAGGTAAGTCTAGCATATTTTAGGCTATATTAGCTTTTCCAGGAACTGTAAATTTTGGGACTACAATAATAGGGGTAACCTCAAAAATAATATTAAAATAACACTTCTTTAGTTATATTTGTTTATATAGCAGAAAAATCTTAGATTTTTTTGGTTGACCCTCTATCCAAATAACTCATTAAATTTTGTTAGCAATTGTATTTTACAGAGTACTCTTTAATGAAGTATTCTTACGTTTTTCCATTTAAACAGTTGTCACTTGAATTTCTAGATGTTTTTATCAAGTACAGCAAGTTGATTTTCTTTTGCTAAAATACTTAGAAGTATTTGTTTGGCATTAAGTGTTGAATTATATGAGCTCTTTACAAGAAAAAGCTGATCACATTTGGAAAAATAGCATATAATTCCAGTCCCAATATTGCAGAGAAGTTTGGACTAACCCCCTCGCCCACACATATAGAAAGTATAATCTCTGGATGAGTGTAAAATTTTTGAGGATGCTGAATAACAATAACAACAAAAACAGAAACTAGTGGATTTTGATTCTTGAAAGATGATAAAGCTCTTACTGAGACCTACATTTATATGGTTTTTCCTCTGTGATTCTCCCCAGTCTGTAAGAGGAAAGATTCAGAAATAGGATTTAAAAAGAAGTCCATTTTTGCCTGACCCCTAAATATAAATGTGTAGGCAAGACGCCCAGGAGCTCTGCAGAAAGCAGTAACTTGATGATGAAAGAGCTAGGCATACATCCCACTTTCTGCATAATGAAAGGGACAGAATATTTCAGTCAAGTTAGAGGTTATGTATAAATACTTTGAGTTTTCCATGGAAACTTCAGAAGAGACACCAAACACCAAAACACCATGTAACCAAATACCAAACACCATGTAACAGAAAAGGGGTTTGCCTTGGATTAGGGAAAAACTGAAAAAGCTGAACTGAACATTAATGAAATACAAAATCAAGTCTATAATTTTAAGCTGATTTACATAATTCAATCAACTCATCAGACAATTAACAAAGGAAGATAATGCAGGCTATACAATACATTATCTACCACAATTAATGAACAACAGAATTACAAAATATCCAAGGAAAAAGAATATATGATCCTTAATATTCAGGGACAAAAATAGTAAATAGAAAAATACTCAAGATGACTCAGAATTGTAATCAGCAAATAAAAATTTAAAGGTAAATATTAAGCAAATACACAGACTTAGGAAACATAAGGAGAAAAATATTAATTAAAAATGAATCAAATGAAATGATTACAGCTGAAAAGTCCATTAACTGATATGGAAAATTCACTGGATTAGAGATTGTGAATAGTATAAAAATGATTAAGCAAACTTAGAAAAAGATTATTGTCATTTATTATACCTGAAGAATAGAGGAAAAAAAGGATATGAAACAAATAGAACCAGCCCAAACGATATGTATTACATAAGAAGCAATTCGGCATACATGAAATCTGAATTCCAGAAGAAGATGGGTGAGAGAATGAGACAGAAAATATTTGCAGAAAACAATGGTCTAAAACCCCTAAGTTTGGTGGAAAACATCCAGACACTAATGAATCCCAATCATGAAAACACATGTCAGCTCTCAATTTCAATTTAAAATCAAGGAGAAGAAAAAAAAAGTCTTTTAAAATAACCATAGGCAAAGGTGACACAGGTAACTAAGGATCTTTAGGGAAACAGCTAAATAAATGAAGCTAACTTCCCGGAAGAAAGAGTGGTAGCCAGAATAGAATGGGACATCACTGAAGTACTGAAAGACAAACCAAAACATGACTTGCATACTAGATTTCTCAGTTCAATCAAAGTATTTTTAGAAATGAATGATAAAGTTATTACAGATAAGTCATAGGTGAAAACACTGTCAAAAGCAGAGCTGTTGCACAAGAAGTACCTAAGGAGGATTTTCAGGATAAACGGAAATAATATCAAATGGGAACCAACTTCTACAGGAAGAAATAAAGAACAATAATAAGTATGTTAAAAAATACACAAAATCTTTTAATTCTATCTTATGTATTTGCATTAGTCTCATAAAAGACAATTTTTTGGAGCAATAATAACAAGGAAAATGCATTTGATGATAGGTGTAGAATTAAAATACATGAAACAAACCAAAGAGGCGATGATGCTAATGGATATATTTCATCATTCAAAGTTTTTTAAGTGTGAATAGAATAGTTTTTGAATATTCTCAGTGATTATAGATTTTCAATATAATATATATTAAGCACTGAAATACAAAAAGGCACAGCAAAAACATTTTCAGATAAGATAAATGTAATGTTAAAATTATTCCATTTCAAATACAAAAGCTGGGGAATGGGAACAGAAGACTATACAACAATCTGGACAAATAGAAATAAAATGCCATGATGCTGAAATTATATCCAAACCCAGCAATACCTATATCAAAGGTATAAGACTGAATATTTCAAGAAAAATATTCTCCCACTGGATTAAAAAAAATCAAAAACCAACTATGTGTGCTCTATAAAAATATATTTGAAACACAGAGACACATTGGTTAAAAGTAAAAGAATGAAAAGATTTAATAAAACTATTGCAACTGCACTAACTTCAGACAAATCAGACTTCAGGAAAACTGCTCATAAAAGGGATTTTTTTGTCATGAAATAAGAGTCAGATTAATCAAGAAAATAGAATGTTAAATATATAAGAAACCAATAACAAAACTTTACAACTCACAAAGGAAAAACTGTTAGAATAAAAGTGGAATATCAACAAATCCATATTAACATCAGAGGCTTGATCAATTTCAGAAAAACAAAAAGGTAGGAACAACAACAACAACAACAAAAAAACATATGATTTGAATATTGCTGTCTACTAAGCTGCTAATGGTTATGATTTGGATATGAGGTGTCTCCAAAACATTCACAAAAGAGACAATGCAAGAAGGTTCAGAGAAAAAATGATTGATTTGTGAGAGTTTTAACCGAATCAGTGAATTAATCATCTGATTAACTGAGTGGTAACTGAAGGAGTGGGGTATGGCTGGACTAAGTACTCTGCAGAATATATTTGTATCTGGCAAGTGAAGACCTCCTTGCTCTGCTCCTGATCATCATGTGAGCTGCTTCCCACTGCCATACTATTCTGCTATGTTGTTCCACTTTCCCTCCAGCCCAGAGGAATGGAGCCAGCCTTTTATGGACTAAGACCTCTGAAACCATATGCCCCTCAAACTTTTCCTTCTTTACAATTGTTCCTGTCAGGTCTTTTAGTCACAGCAGTAACTAAAACACTGATCAACCAACTTGACCTAACTGACTTCTCTAGATCACCATGTAGAAAAAGTATTGTTATGTGTGAGTCATTCATCAAAATTGATCAAATTCTGGGCCAGGTTGGAATAGAGTTAAAAATCAATAACAGGGAGCAATTCTATAATGTAGGGACATTTTTAAATGAGCTCCTAAATAATTCATATACCAAAGAAAAGTCACATATAAATGAGAAACACTATGTGGCATTTAGACAAAAGAGTTCTTGGTGTGATGTGTAAGCTTTAAATGTTTGAAAGAAAAAATACTTAAAATTAGTGTCCCATGCTTTCACTTTAATCTCAAAAAAGAAGAACAAATTAATCAATGTTAAATTTCAAAAGAAATGTAAAAGTAATAGAAGTCACCAAAATAGCAGTAAACAATAGACAAAAATCAATAAAGAAATAATATGATGCTTTGAAAGACCTGTAAAACTAATAAACTTTTAGCTAAACGTATCAAGAATAAAGAAGAAAAAACCCACTAAGCAACATAAGTAAAATAAGAAAACATTTAAATAACTTTATGATTTAAATGATTTTCCTTGATAAGACATAAACTTAAATAAAAATTTAAAATGTAATAGTTGTATATATATTTGAGAAATTGAATTCACAATTAAACAATTTCCCACAAAGAAAATTCCAGGAATGTATAGGTTTTTTGGTGAATATTTTAAAATATTTAAGGAATAAATAATTCTGTTCAAATACAAACTCAGATAAAAGAGGACAAAAGAATGTTTCCCAATTCATATGAGGAGATCACTGTAGCTCTGATTCCAATATGAATTTAGGCCATCACAAGAAGAAATATTTCTCATAAATTCAGACATAATATTAAACAAAATGCTAGTAAATTAAATCTGGCAATATATAAAAATTAAAATATACCTGAGCAAATTGAATTCACCATAGGAATGCAAAGTTTAACATAGAATAATCAACCACTGCAAATTACTCTATTTATAGATTACAGAAAAAAAATTATACGGTCATTTAATTAGGTGCAAACATTTAAACATTTTTAGAAACATAATTTTTATGATAAAAATTCTCAGCACACTCTGAATAGAATACCTAACTAAAGGGCATCTGTTAAAATCCTACAGCTAATATCATATTTAATAGTAAAATATTGAATGCCATCCTTTTAAGACAAGGAGCAGGAATAGGGTGTCCTTTTCTCACTGCTTCTTTTGAATTTTGGACTGGTGGTGCTAGCAGTGCAAGATACAAGAAAAAGAGAGTCAACCAACCAATCATGCACTTGGTTAACATAATTTTGTATAAGTAGACAATACTAAGGCACTTACAAGAACACTATTCAAAAGCAAAATTCAAAAAAGCCCACGGGTCTACCAGCATGGGAAAAAACAAAGCTCAAAATATCCCACCTGTCCATCAACATGGAAATGTAAAAACAAAATATGCTATATTTATCTAACATAATAATAACAGTAAAAATAAATGTACTACTGATACAGAAAACTAACATAGATAAATCTCAATATCATAGTGTTAAGTTGAATAAAAGGATGATACAAAAGGATTCCTTTGCATTGTTCTGTTTACATGATAATAAAAACCCAACAAATAAAAGTGCGATATATACTCATCTATGAGTGATAATGTTTAAAAGGGAACATAAGGAAATTTGCAGGAATAATGGAAATGTTCCCTGTTCTGAAAGATTGGTAGTTATGCTAATGATTGTACTTATCAAATTTCATCAAAATACTTAAGATCTAAGCATTTCATTATATGTACACATATATATGTGTATATGTATATGTTTGTATGCATATATATGAATATATATACATGTGTGTATGTATATATATATATATATATTCATGATCTATTCTTTGAATGCACTAATCTGTGCAAATTAGAAGTGTTTTAGTTATTTTTTTGCTGCTGGAACTAAAAGAACCAACCAGAACAATTTTAAAGAAGGAAAAGTTTAATTGGAGGCTCATGGTTTCAGAGGTCTCAGTCCTTAGAAGTCCAGCACCATTCCTCAGGGCTCCAGGTGAGGCTGAACATTATGGTGGAAGAGTATGGCAGAGGGAGTCAGCTCACATGGTGATCAGAAAGCAGAGAGTCCACTTGCCAGATACAAATATACCCAAAGCCACATCCCAATTTCCACCTCCTCCAGCCACACCCTACCACCTCAGTTGCTACTCAGTTAATCCCTATCAGGGGATTAAATCACTGATTGGGTTAAGACTCTTACAACCTAGTCATTTTTCCTGTGAATCTTCTTGCAGTATCTCACACATGAGCTTTTGGGGGACACCTCACATTCAAACCATAAGAAGTAGACATAGTGAAATGACTTCTTTTAAGCAGTTCACTTAAAATTTTTCTTGGATCATTGCTATAATTCTTCTCCCTTATTGACTGACTCTTCCTGTAAAGTTTCTTGTGCAATCTCTTCAGGAGGAGCACACATATTTATTTTGTATGCCACTTCTACACTTGTGTGTGTGTGTGTGATAGAGAGTGTAACCTTGAAATCCTTTCCCAATATTTTATATTTTTTAATCCCTTTTTGACAATTTTTTTCTGATTTACTTGCTGTTTATTTATTCTATTTTTCCATTTTCTTTTCTGTTATTTCTGCATTTTTATGTTTTAAATCAGCCATTTTGAATTGGTAATCCTCTTCCCACCCTTTTAAAATCTCAGTGAAACTTCCTTTGGTTATTCTCGCCAACTATTTCTATATGCAGAAATTTGTGGGAGATTTGGTGCTTTAGAGTGGCAGCTAGGTAGGGGGAAGAAAGTCTTGGAAAGACACAATCTTTATCAAAGTGCCTAGTTATCTGGCATATTATTATTCACTTAGAATATTTTGGAAATCAGGTTTAAAAACTTTCCAACACAATTTAATAGAACTTATTGGGACTAAAGTATTTTGGAATTGAAGAAAAAGTCAGTTACATTGCCCTATTACTATTATTATTATTATTATTATTATTGTTATTATTATTAATTACTGTATTTTTAATGGGATGTTTTAAAGCACAGAAGCTACCTTGGACCAGGAGAATTTGCTATGCTGCCTCAGCAACATTTCATATTTTGGGCAAAATATATTGTCAAAAATTGAGTGAAGTACCAAAACTACAAAATATTATCAAGGCCAACTGTACAACAGTTGGCCAAGGGAAAGGCGAATGATGGAAAATACTGATTACTCTTATGACTACTTGAAGTACCAGAGTGAGAAATCTGCATCCTGAAATAGAAAACAAACAAATGCAGCCAATGATCTCATAGCAACAAAGCTGGAGCCACTGAGCTCTCCCCTCGTTGGTGACGGTGTGGAAGGGGCTCTGTTAACATAAATGGCTATGCGTGGCAACTACCCTCACCTAGCTGGAGCCTTGCTTGTGTACTTATCCATACTCTCCCTCTTTGACTCTGTAAGAATACAATGTATTCTTTCCATGTCAGTGTATTTCACAGTCTGTAGACTCATTCATTAACACTGGTAATTCTGTCCAATAACATTTGGCCTCACTTGTTATAAATTTTAGATTTTGTGGAGAACAGAGAGGAACAAAGCATTGGAATAAATAAATCTAATCTTAGCTAGACCAGCTGGTAACTTTGGGATCCTAGAGAAACTAGGTAATATACTGGAAAAAATAATAATATTATGTTGTTTAAAAATATTTTAAAATAAAAATTTTAACATTTAATTTTACATAAAAACAAAATTGTATCTACTAATAAGGTAACTTTGATATATGTATTCATTCTGTAATGTTTATTCTGTAATGTCAAGTTGAACTTATCTATCTTCTCAAATATTTATTATTTCTCAAATATTTATTATTTCTTTATGGTAAAACTTTTGAAATTCTTTTTTTTTTAAATGTACAGTACATTATTATTTTTTTATGGTCCCCCTATTGTGCAAGAGCACACCAGAACTTCTTTTTCCTGCCTAGCAATGACTTAGTACACATTAAACAAACTTTCCCTTTTCCTTCCAGTCTCTAGTAACTACCACCCTATTCTAAAATTAACATTTTTAGATTCTAATTATGAGTGAGATCATGTGGCACTTGAAAGACAGTTGTTTTAATGTGTGCATGTACAGTCTATATTTCAATAGGGCATGATAAATCCTAGTTACCTTCTATTTTGTTTATATGCATTATATAAAGTGTCAAATTATTCTGCATGGTTATTCATTTAATTTATTTATTAGACAAATGACTACAACACCACTTTTACACTCATCAGAAATAGAAATTAGTACTAACATCATGGAGGAAGAAAAAATCTAGTAATACAAATTTAAAAAATTAAATTCTTGTGAACAGGTCACATGCATTCTTAAGGTTTTTATAAAGTAATACACTAATATTCAAAATTGTGTCTTCTATAAAGCATTTTAAAATAGTGAATACTTTTTTTTTTTTTAAACCAGGGATTGAACTCAGGGGCACTCAGCCACTGAGTGACATCCCCAGCCCTATTTTATATTTTTTATAGAGACAGGGTCTCACTGAGTTGCTTAGGGTCTCGCTAAGTTGCTGAGGCTGACTTTGAACTCATGATCCTCCTGCCTCAGCCTCCCTAATCGCTGAGATTACAGACATGCACTACTGTGCCTGGCAATAGTGAATACTTTTGAAATAAATTCTAGGACTTCTAATACAAACAAAGTTGACCGATTCCAAGTTTTTACTTACCTTCCTTTTCCAAATCCCGTAAAAATGATAAGGAAAATGTAAGTATGAGAAAAAATTCATAATAGCACTAGCAAGCTGGAAAGGTGTCATTAGAAAGCCAGAATAGATAGGAATTCAGAAAGCTATGAAGCAGATGCTATCAACTTGAGAGAGAAACCCATGAGAAACAAGAATTTTGTAACCTCATAGAAGTGATAATTAAAATCTTTCTGAAACCTGAATTTCCCTAATACAACCATAATAATCCCATATCAGAGGTGCTGCAGCTGATCAAAGGAAAGGGTCATGTGGCAGATCTCTATTTGTTACATCAGTTAAATCTGTGCATACACTTCTGCATATGGGAGGCTGTTGTTTTCAGGGAGAGTTGCAGATTTGGCATTAGTGTCAAAGAGAACAGTGAGTGTCACAGATGACACTGGCCACCAGAAGGTAAACCATCCTTCCAAGAGGAAAAGATAACCCCACCCCAGGACTGGAGGAACCTGTTCCTGGTGGCACTTTTACTCTTCACATGCAAAAGTGAGCAAAAAATGAAGTGTTTCCTGGGAGGATTTATTTTCCTTTACATACAACTAACAGTTCTCTCAAGGCCAGCTTTTCTCCAGTTCCATGTCTTACATAGTGTCTTCTCAGAGAGGACTTGCAGGACTACCTTACTTTGAGAAGATCCCCTTTGCTATTCCGTACTTCATTCCTCATTTATTTTTTGGAGCATTTTTTATAAGTTGAAAGTATTTTATTTGCTTACCTTTAATTATCTGTCTCTCAAATAAATGTAAGCTTCATCACTGTGATCTTGTTTTGTGTCCATGATATCCTCCCTTGCCTTGCCTAGGTTCTCACACACACACACACACACACACAAATAATTACTCAACAAAAGTTTGTTGTGTAAATAGTGTATGAATAAAGTACCCAAGGAACATTTCAAAATAAGCCATCTTTCCAGCTATAAGGGAAATGTTATTTCTTTAGACATAATGCAAGACAGATACTTTACTAATACGATGCATGCATTTTACTATACTCTAGAAATTAGTCACAAATAGGTAACAAAGAAAGAACAAAATATCCAATTAACGCTAGGGTAAGTTAACTCTTGAGGTTAAAGAAATGCCACAGAGATTATAGATTTTAGAAATGTATACAAACCACAGACTACAGAGATAAACTGATAGAGTAAGCTAGATGTATGTTTTTAAAAATGTGAATGTTTAGGAAAATATAACTATTCAATTTAAGAAGCTGAAACAACTTAAATAAAACGTAAAGTACAGGAAACGATAAAAAGAAGAACAGAAATAGATTTCATCCATTAAACCAAAAGTTGATTCCAGGGAAGGAAACAATAAAGTAACAAAATTTGGTAAGTCTGATCAACCCATGATAGAACACCACAAACTTATGGCTTAAATGACAGCGATATATTTTCTCACAGTTCTGAATGCTGGAAGTCCAAGATCAGTGTGTCAAATGGTCTGCTGTCTCCTGAGGGCTTTCTATTTTTCTAGAGATGTCTTCTCACTGCATCCTAACATGGACTTTCCTCTGTGTGATCACATCTCTGGGGTCTCTTCTGTCAGTGCTAATCTCTTTTCCTTATAAGGATTCTAGTCAGGTTCAATTAGGGCTCGCTCTAGAGGCTCATTTTAAATTAATTACCTTCTTAAAGGTCCAGTCTCCAAACACTGTTACATGCAGAGATATTGGAGGTTAGAATTTCAACGTATGAATTTTGGTGTCAGTCCCTAGCATAAGGTTATTGGAAAACCACATTACCTCATGAGAAGCATTTCAGAACTACATACATTAAAAAAAAGCGTCTTCATAATATTACATTAAAATACTATTAATATGTTAGATGTTTTGTGAATGGAATCAATAAATCTCAGAAAATAAAAATATCCAAAATTGATTCATGAAACAGTGTAAAATTTGAGTGTTCTACTGACACCAAAAAATGTAAATGGTAGTCAAATTTAACCCTTCATCCAAATTATTACCCTTGAAGTCACCAGACCCAGGCAACTTCAAGTAACATAGTTTCTCTGTGCATACATAATTTCTACCCAGAACAGAAATAATTAAATTTCTCAACATACTCTTTCAGAGTAATATCCGTGATTCCACAACAGAGTAAAAATATTAAGAGACGCCACTGCTGCAGACACTGCTGCCGTCACCCTGAGGTCTTTTCTCTGGGCAACACTGCTGCTGATCCTGCTGCCAATACTGCTGTGCCAATGGTGCTGCCACATCCAGGAGGTCCCCTGGAGGTCTTCTCTCTGGGTGCCACTGCAGCTGCAGCAATGGCTGCTGTCTCTGCCCCCGTCGCTGCTGCTAATTCCCCATCTGCAGCAAATGCCACCAATGTACTGCAGCTGCTGCTGACATCCTGCCTGCTGCCACTGATCCTGGCAACTACTGCTTCTGCCACCACCCAGAGGTCCACTGCCAGGGAGACTCCAGGATGGGTTGCACCAGCTGCATCCATTTTGAAACTCTGGCCAGGGCCTGGGAGGTTGGGGTGCCAGCAGGTTTGTTGCCACCACCATCTTGGGGCACAGCTGCCCCATCTGAGGACACTGGCCAGGACCTGGAGGTTCAGTATCAGGATGCCTGCAGGTTTGGCTGTGCCTGGAGTTTTCCTCCTGGGAGTGCTGGTGGCTGCCATCTGGTTGCTGTTTCTCAGGTTTGCTCATCCCTGGTGGTCTCTCTCCAAGTTCCAGTCGCACTAAGATCTTGGGAGTGCAACATGGCTGAATCCAGGATATCTGACAGCCAAATCAGTGGGATAGTGACTGGGTCTGCCAGGGCTGGGCAGGCCAGGCAATCTTGTGAGAAGTCAGAGACAGGGCTGAGAGACTTAAAATGTAACAGAGACAGTTGTTCAATTTTCCATCGAGATTTATTTCATTTTTATTTTTTTTTATACCCCAACATCTCTCTTCACTTTATTGGAGCAAGGTATTTTTCATTCATCAGTTTGTTGAGGATGGTGATACATGCATGGTGTTTTGCAGTTCTCTTGTATATTCTTATATTTTTAATATTTTTCTCTTTATATGTATTCTTCTCTCACTTGTCTGTTTTCCTAGATTCTCTTTCTATATTTCCTCCACCTAACAGCCAATCTCTGTTGGTCCCTCTTCCACTCTTCCAGTGGATTTTTAATTCTAGCTTCTCTCTTTCTTCCTCATAGTGTCCTACACTATTTCTATTCTTTCTTTGCTCACCATTTGAAATTGTTAACCCTTTTGGCAAGTTTTCTGTTTATATTGTGGAGAGTGATTGAATTCATCATTTTGATTTATAGCAAGAGAGTGCCTTGGTGGGACTATTGGATTTGGTGATTGCACTAGGTCCTGTTGATGTTGGTCTCCTTTTTAAAGGTGGGGTACTGGAAATCTTCAGGGACAATATAGGTCTACAGGGTAGAATCTTTAGTGCCTAAGATCCATACAACTAGATGGGAAAACACAGAAGCAACATGAAAACACAAGGGGACAAAATGCCACAAACAGACCAAGATGCCTCAATAAGAGAATCCACTGACTCCCGTAGAATATGTTCAAGAAGGAGTTTAGAATGTACATAGTTAAACTGTTCTTTGAAGTAAAGAATGGTATAAAGAATGAAATCAAAGAGAAAATACAGGAAGTGAAAGATCACTTCAATAAAGAGTTAGAGATTATGGGGAAAAAAACAAGCAGAAATCCTCAAAATGAAAGAATCAATAAAACAAATTATAAATTCAATAGAAAGCATCACCAACAGACTAGACCATTTGGAAGGCAGAACCTCAGGCAATGAAGAAAAAATATTTAATACTGAAAATAGAGTTGACAATGCAAAGAAGATGGTAAGAATCCATGAACAGAACTTCCAAGAATTTGGGATAAATGAAAAGACCAAATTTAAGAGTTATCAGTATAGATGAAGGAGTAGAGATATAAACCAAAGTAATGCACAATCTATCAAGGACATAATATCAGAAAATTTCCCAAACCTAAAAAATGAAATGGAAAATCAAATACCAGATATTACAGCAACCTTAATTGTACAAAATTACAGCACACTCACACCAGGACACAATTATAATAAGAATTACTAAAATACAGAATAAGGATAAAATCTTAAAGACTGTGAGAGAAAAAAAGCAAATTGTGTATGGGGGAAACCAATTTGGTTCTCAACTGATCTCTAAACCTAAACCCTCAAAGCTAGGAGGTTATGGAACAATATATTTCAAGCTCTGAAAGAAGATGGATACCAATCTACAATTTTATATCGAGCAAAATTAAGTTTCAAATTTGAAGATGAAGTAAAAACTTTCCATGATAAACAAAAGTTAAAAGAATTCACAACTAGAAGGCCTGCACTACAGAACATTCTCAACAAAATATTCCATGTGAAGTGAAAAAAAAGTGACAACCAGCAAAGGGAGGAACTACGGTAAAGGAACAGTCAATCAAGAAATTAAATAAATTAAAAACCAGAAATAAACCAAAATGACTTGGAATAAAAAACATATCTCAATAATAACCTTGAATGTTAATGGCCTGAACTCATCAATCAAAAGATAAAGGCTGGAAGGTAGGATTTAAAAACAAGACCCAACAATATGCTGTCTCTAAGAAACTCACCTCATAGGTAAAAACATCTGAAGACTGAAGGTGAAAGGATGGGAAAAAACATACCACTCACACGTAGATGTTTATGCCCCAAACAATGGAGCATCTATATACATTAAAAAATTTCAATTTTTTTTCAATTTCGAGAAGCAAATAGACTACAATACAATAATACTGGGGATTTTAACATACCCCTCTCACGACCAGACAGATCTTCCAAACAAAAACTAAATAAGGAAACTATAGAACCAAAAAGTACAATCAATAATTTAGACTCAATGGACAAATATAGAATATTTCATCCATCAATGAATGAATACATTTTTTCTCAGCAGCACATGGATCCCTCTCTAAAACAGATCATACCTTATGCCCCAAAACAACTCTTAATAAATACTAAAACAATAGACATAATATCCAGCATTGTATCAGATCATGCTGCACTGAAATTGGAAATCAACAACAAAATAAAAAATAGAAGCTACTCTAACACATGGAGACCAAACAATACACTATTGAATCATGAATGGATAGTAGAAGAAATCAAGGATGAAATAAAAAAATACTTAGAGGTAAAAGAGAATACGGATACATTACACCAAAATCTCTCAGACACTATGAAGGCAGTACTAAGAGGAAAATTTATTGCATTGAGCTCACTTATTAAAAGAATAACTGGTCAACAAATAAATAACCTAACATTATATCTAAAAGCTCTAGAAAAAGAACATATCAACATCCAAAATAGTAGAAGACAGGAAATAATTAAAATCAGATCTGAAATCAATGAAATTGAAATAAAAGAAACAATTGAAAAATTGACAAAACTAAAGTTAGTTCTTTGGAAAAAAAATCAATAAAATTGATAAACCCCTAGCCATGCTAGCAAGAAAAAGAGAAAACTCAATTTACTAAAATACATGATAAAAAAGGAAATATCACAATAGACACAACTGAAATACAGAAGATAATTAGAAACTATTTTGAAAATCTATACTGTAATAAAATAGAAAATCTTGAAGACATTGACAAATTTCTAGAGACATATGACTTGCCTAAACTGAATCAGGAGGTCATACACGATTTAAACAGAATAATTTCAAGTAATGAAATAGAAATGCCATCAAAAGCTTATCAATTGAGAAAATTCCAGGATCAAACAGATAGATTCTCAGTCAACTTCTACAAGACCTTCAAAGAAGAATTAATACCAATATTCCTCAAATTATTCCATGAAATAGAGAAAGAGGGAACCCTTCCAAACTCATTCTGTGAGGTTAACATCACTCTGATACCAAATCCAGACAAAGATACATCAAGGAAAGAAAACTTCAGACCAATATCCCCCATGAACATAGATGCAAAAATTCTCAATAAAATTCTGGCAAATAGTATCCAAAAACATATTAAAAAGATAGTATACCACAATCAAGTGGGGTTCATCCCAGGGATGCAGGATTGGTTCAACATAAGGAAATCAATAAATGTAATTCATCATATCAATAGACTTAAAAACATGAATCATATGATCATTTCAATCAATAGAGAAGAAGCATTTGACAACATACAGCACCCCTTCTTGTTCAAAAGACCAGAAAAACTAGGGATAGTAGGAAAATACCTCAACATTGTAAAAGCCATATATGCTAAACTCAAGGCCAACATGATTCTAAATGGATAAAAATTTAAAGCATTCTTTCTAAAAACTGGAACGAGGATGCCTTCTTTCACCACTTTTTTTCAACATTATCCTTGAAACTCTAGCCAGAACAATTAGCCAGAAGAAAGAAATTAAAAGTATACAAATAGGTAAAAAAGAACTTGAACAATCATTATTTGCTGATGGCATGATTCTATATTTAGAAGATCCAAAACTTTCTACCAAAAAACCTTTAGAGTGAATAAATGAATTCAGCAAAGCAGTAGGATATAAATCAATACCAATAAATGAAACACATTCCTATACATCAGTAATGGATTCACTGAAAATGAAATTAAGAAAATTACCCCATTCACAATAGCCTCAAAAAAAAAAAAAACTTGAGAATCAATCTAACAAAAGAGGTGAAAGACCTCTACGATGAAAACTACAGAACTCTAAAGAAAGAAATTGAAGAAAACCTTAGAAAATGGAAAGAACTCCCATGCTCCTGGATAGGGCGAATTAATATTGTCAAAATGGCCATACTACCAAAAGCATCATACAAATTTAATTCAATTCCTATTAAAATCTCAATGACGTTCTTCATAGAACTCAAAAAAGCAATCATGAAATTTATTTGGAAAAAGAAGAGACCCAGATTAGCCAAAGCAATCCTTAGCAAGAAGAATGAAGCAGGAGGCATTATAATACCAGACCTTAAACTATACTACAGAGCTATAGTAACAAAACAGCATGGTATTGGCACCAAAGCAGACATGTAGATCAATGGTACATATTAGAAGACACACAGACAAACCCACATAAATACAGTTATCTCATACTAGACAAAGGTGCCAAAAACATTCATTGGAGAAAAGATAGCCTATTCAACAAATGGTGCTGGGAAAATGGAAAACCTTATATAACCAAATGAAATTAAACATTTGTTTATCACTGTGCAGGAAACTCAACTAAAAGTAGATCAAAGACTCAGGCACTAGAACAGATACCCTGTGCCTAATAGAAGAAAAAGTAGGCCCAAATCTTCACCATGTTGGCCTAGGATCTGACTTCCTTAACAAGACCCCTAAAATGCAAGAAGTTAAACTGAGAATCAATAAATACAATGGATTCAAACTAAAACAATTCTCAGCAAAAGAAACAATCAATAATGTAAAGAGAGAGCTTACAAATTGGGAGAAAATCTTTACCTCATGCACCTCAGATAAAGCGTTAATCTCTAGGATATATAAAGAACTCAAAAAACTTAATACCAGAAAAACAAATAACCCAATCAATAAGGAACTCAACAGGTACTTCAAAGAAAAAGTTATACAATTGATCAACAAATATTTGAAAAAATGTCCAACATCTCTAACAATTAGATAAACGCAAATCAGAACTACTCTAAGATTTCATCTCACTCCAATCAGAATGGCAATGATCAAGAATACGAGCAACAATAAATGTTGGTGAGGATGTAGGGGAAAAGCTACACTCATGCATTGCTGGTAGGAATGCAAATTGGTGCAACCATTATGGAAAGCAGTTATGGAGATTCCTCAGAAAACTAGGAATGGAACCAACATTTGACCCAGTTATCCTACTTCTTGATTCATACCAAAGGACTTACAAAGCAGCATATTATAATAATGCAGCCACATCAATGTTTATAGCAGTTCAATTCACAATAGCTGAACTATGGAACCAACCTAGATGCCCTTCAACAGATAAATGGATAAAAAAATGTGGTACATACACACAATGGAATATTACTCAGTCAATCCCCATAAACCAAAGGGCTAATGTTCTCTCTGACATGTGGATGCTAATTCACCATAAGTTGGTGGGTGGGGGGCACTAGGGAAGAATAGATTTACTTTTGATTAGGTAGAGGGGAGTGAAGGGAGGGGAAGGGGTATGGGGATAGGAAGGATAGTAGAGTGAAACAGACATTATTATTTCATATACATATATGACTCCATGACTGATATGATCCTACAAAATGTATAATTGGAAAAATTAGAAATTATACATTTATGCATGATTCATCAAAATGTATAAATGCATTCTACTGTCATATATAACTAATTAGAATAAATAAAAAATTAATGAAAAGAATATTAGAAATACAATCTCAAGTTAATTCAAAATAATTATAAATATCCCCAAACACATTTGTTTATGAAATCCAACAGAACATAAGAAGACTAAAACAACATGCCCCTGTAGTTATCCTAAAATGTAAGGAAGATTAACGTTAGGCAATATATGAATTTAATTAGATTAAATATTGAAATATTCAAAAGAATATACCAATAAAAATGAAAATGATTTTATTACAAGTTCCTAGATATTTCTCACTGAAAAAGAGTAAGCCAGGAAAAGAACTTTTTCAAACCTTAGAGACCAGAATTATGAGAAACATATTTGGAGTAACAATATAAAGCGAATTTTCTCTAAAGTAAATTAAAATTTTTGAAAAAGCTATGAATGTCCTACTCAACTCAATAAAGCAAGAAAAATTTCACAGAGTAGATTTGTCTTTGGTCAGCATTCTTATTAGAAACAATTGTTTCACATTGTAGCCTTGACTTTAACTTAACATGCAGATATCACTATATAAATATTCTCTCCTATACACACATAAATTAGAATATGTTTATATATTCAAATATATAAATATCACTTAAGGAAATTTATTTAGAAATCCATGCATCTGGTTGTTGTGTGACAAAGGCAGTAATTTATGTGTTTTAGAAATTTTTATTGTATAAAGCAAAGTCTGTGTTCAAAACAGATATTTTAAGCAGAAGACCTTAATAATATTGACCACCAGTAGTTTGTATTACAGGTTCTATTTGTGCCAATAGCAGCCTCAATGTATATAGTAGTGAGACATTTAAGGACCAATTAAAAGATTATTATTACTATTGGACACTAATTTGCTCATAACATGTTTGTTATTTTTAACATGTAAAATTATTTGAGTATAAAATACAATGGAATATTACTCAGCCATAAAGAAGAATAAAACTATGGCATTTGCAGGTAAATAGATTGAGTTGGAGAATATCAAGTTAAGTGAAATAAGCTCATCCCAAAAGGCCGAATGATTTCTCTTATAAGTGGATGATGATACCTAACGGAGGGGATGCAAGGGAAAGAATGGAGGATGGATGGATTGTGTAGTGGGAAATGAGGGGTGGGAAGGGGCAAGAGGAAGGAAAGATAATAGAATGAGATGAACATCATTACCCTATGTACATGTGTGATTATACAAATGGTATGACTCTACTTCGTGTACAACCAGAAAAATGACAGTTGTACTCCATTTGTGTACAATGAATAAAAATAAAGACAAAAGCAAATCAAAACATTCAGAAAAAAATTATTTGAGTGTAAAATAAAAGCTGATGAAAAGAATTGAAGGTCAAACTACAACAACCCAACTACATCCTGAGCACATGTCTTCTGATGAGCACACTAGTGCAGCACACCCTTCTCATATTATGTAATATGCTTATATGTATTAATAGTGCCTCCAAGGCAAACCCTTAACCATAATTGCATTGCATCTTTCTAGCAATAGTGCATAAATGACTGTGCCAAAGATTTATTTGAGTTCAATTTCATAGTCATTCTCCTCTGTGTTATATGGGGCTAGAAACCTAAATTATATTTCCTATTTTCTCTTGCCAGCCATTGCCTGTTTAGATTCTGCCAGAGTGAGGCACTTGAGGTTGACTGGATTCTTAGAAGAGGAGGAACCACACTATTTGTGCATAGCAGGCTGCAGCACTGGGGGCAAGCCAGCAACAACTGTGGGAGGGCCGACATCAGGCTCCTGCAGTATCAGAGTGTGGGCTGCTAACTGCCTGCTTATCTGCCTTGGCAGCTTTTCTGTAGCACTCTGTGGCCAAGGCAGCAGCCTCCGAGATGGGCCCAGCTTGCCACTTCTTTTACTCCCTGATCCTTCTACTACTTTTATAGCTAGTTCGACTTACAACTATCCTTTATTTGAAATAACCAGACTGGTTTCTGTTTCCCTGCCTGGACCGAAATAATATGAGATGCGGAGGAATCTGAAGACAGGAGGTTTATGAAGGCATAACTGAAATCTGAATAAACTATGATATATAGTATAGTAGTTAAGATTTTGAGCTGATAAGTGCTAAATAAATACTAGTAATTATTACTGATTTTCATTACTTACTGGACAATGGTAATATTTTAGAATTGTACCCAAGCAGTATTTATTGCAAAGATTTATTAGTTTGGTGAATTGGAATTTCTGATTCTCTTATATGGGCTGTTATTTTGTTTCTTTCATTATCTAAGTGTTTGGTTTAGGCTAGGTCTGGCAATCTACCATGTTCTCCTTGTTCTACAGCCTTTGTAGCTGTGTTAGGAAATTATATTTTCCTTTGACATGCAAAATTTTGCAAATTGAAATTTTCAAACACTATCCTAAAATTAGCTCTAAAAAGGAAATTCTTCTTGGAAAGCTGTTTACCAAGGATATATAACTCTCAATTAATTTTCGTCTCACCGAAGGTGTTTTGGAAATTTGTATCAACGCATATTAACATACATGCCTTGGAAAGCTTGAGACATCACCTCATTAATGCCCACGAATCCTATAAATTCTGAGAAGTTTTAAATTTTCCCAAAACTTGTATGAATTGACTATGTTTCTGTCATTTATGGATTATGCCAGAAACCAAATGATGCCATGATTATTGGGGGGAAGGGTTGGGAGTGAGCATGGGATGAAGGGAGTAGGATTTTTATGCAAGGTTAAATAGAAGAATTGCATCTGAAGTTTTGTGTGATAGAATGGCATAATGGTCATGCAATGAATAGGCTTTTGGGGAGGTGGAAAGTTTATTTATTGGAAATTGGATAAAATTTCTCTAAAAGTATGCTCCAGATACATAGATTTCTTCCAAATATGTAGTGTTTGTAAGTACAGAAATAAAATACCATACTCATTAGCCAAAGAGTCAAACACTCTGTTGGAAATGTCCTAATGAGTAAACAATTCCTAGAAAAACAAATAATGATATATGTGTTATATGAGATTTTTTTGAAGTATTTGGATTTATCATAAAATCTTTTTTGGAATAATACATACTTTTAAACCCACAGATATTTTGTGTGTGTGTGTGTGTGTGTGTGTGTGTGTGTGTGTGTGTTAGAATTATCTAATACAGAAAATAGAAACAAGTTTATTTCTGTTCTCAAAATTTCATGTAAAGATTCTTCTAGAAGCTTTTTAGTTTCACTCTATCCCAATCATTGATTCGTGCTTTTATTTCTTGAGCTTTGGGAGTCATGTTAAGGAAATCTGGTCCTAGGCCAACATGATGAAGATTTGGACCTATTTTCTCTTCTAATAGGTGCAGATTGCCTCAGTGATGCAGCCACATCAATGTTCATAGCTGCTCAATTCACAATAGCTAGATTATGGAATCAACCTAGATGCCCTTCAGTAGATGAATGGATAAAGAAACTGTGGTATATATACACAATGGAATATTACTCAGCCATAAAGAAGAATAAAATTATGGTATTTGTAGGTAAATGGATGATGTTGGAAACTCTTATGCTAAGTGAGATCAATCAATCCCAAAAATCCAAAAACCGAATGGTCTCTCTGATATATGAATGATGATGCATAATGTGGGGGGGAAAGATGGCAAGAATGGAGGAAAGATAGCTAGCATAGAGGGAAGGGAGGGGTGGGGGTGGGTGGGGGGTAAAATTAATAACAATGTGTGACAGATACCATTGCCCTGTGTACATGCATGAATGCACAAATGGTGTGACTCTACTTTGTGTACAACCAGTGAAACAATAGCTGTACTCCATTTGTGTTCAATGAATCAATAAGTAAATAAAAGAATAAAAAAAAAAAAAAGATTCTTCTAGAGATTTTTGTAGTGTTTAGTGAAGAGAGTTTGGCACAAGAATTGGGAACTGATGCTCTGAAAATGCTTTCCAATGATTCATATAGTCCAAACCAATTGTGGCAGCTCCTTGTGCTTATTCAGGTGACGAGGAAACAAAAATCAGTCTTCTATTTTCTAGGTGAAATTTGAAAAATAAATTCATTTACTGATGCTATAAAATCTCAATTTTAAAATTCATAAAAATGCAGATAATTCTAAAATAGAAACCCTGAAGATTGAATATGAGAAACCTAAATGAATAACCCCCAAACATTTCATAATTGAGGACGCAATCATAGTCCATTCACAGTTGCTCTTCTGGATTACATGAGGATGTTATGGTTTACATACACAGTGTCCCCCCAAAAGCTCACGTGTGAGACAATGCAAGAAAGTTAAGAGGTGAAATGATTGGGTTATGGGAGTCTTAATCAGCACATTAAATCTCTGATAGGGATTAACTGGGTGGTAACTGAAGGCAGGGAGGGTATGGCTGGAGGATGTAGGCTTTGGGGGCATATCTTTGGCCTTGGTAGTTTGTCATGAGGAGGAGAGCTTCCTGTCTGCTTCCTGGTGTGATGTCCCAAGCTGCATTCCTCCTTCACACAGGTCCGCCATGATGTTCTGCTTTACCTTGAACTCTGAGGAATAGAGCCAGCCATCTATGGACTGAGACCTTTGACTTGTGATCCCCAAATAAACTTTTCTTCCTCTAATTGTTCCTGTCAGGTCTTTCAGTCACTGTGGAAAAAATGCTGACTGAAACAGAGGAACAGGCAGTTAGCGGATTGTTTTCATTCCAGCTGTGAACAAATGAACCCACAGACTCCTTTTTCTTTTCCCCCTTTGGTTTGAATTGTCTCTGGTTTTGCACAGCAGAAGCAGCCTCTGGGAAATGGTCTCCTTCCTATTAAGGCTTTCCAGACATTGATGAAATCTAACTATATGTAGAATATTAGTTACAGTGAATTCTGGGAAAAAAAACTTCCCTGCCTTGCAAGTACAAAAGTAAAAGTGGACTGGAATAAAGATACTGGAGAATCATAAACAGTATGTGACCACAGCAGGAACAATGTAAGAATTATTTTAAATCATGAAGAGGTGAGATACACAGTCTAAATCTGTTTCCATTTTCTAGTTGATTGCATTATTATTATTATTATTATTATTATTATTATTATTATTAGGTTTATTTGCTTTTTAGCCAGTAGGGGGATTTGCTATGGAATGTTCTTGGGGAAATAGTATAGAAGGCAAGGAGAGGAAGCAAGATTGGGTGGAAGAGAGAACTGACCAAGGGAATAAAGTGTGGCACTTAAGTTGATCACTTGGATGCCACCCATATTCTTCCATGCCCCCATTGCATAGCCAACTTCCTTTCAATGATTAGAGTCAATAACTCATTTGAGAATGGTGACTGCTCTTGTTGCCTGCTAGTGCTTTGACATAAATTGCCTAAGTACTTAGATGCAAATTATAGCCTGTAGTTCAATGGGACTATTTCCAAAACTCTGACAGAAGTATTCACTAGCAAAGGCATTGGTAGCTTTGGTAGTAATTAAAAACATTTAAAAAAAAATGTTTCAACCTAGAATACCCTGAATTTGAAAGGGAGTAATAGTAATAAACTGCTACCTGGTTGTTGTGATCCCATTTAACTCAGTGAAAACAAGTATGCACCTATTGTTACAAAAGAAAACCTGGTTTAATACAATGATACAAAGTAGTTTAAACAATGATACAAAGTAGTTTAAATGCAGACAAAATGGTTCTTCTGTACTGTTTTATTATGTTATGCTTGATAATGAATGGCATATTAACATGTTTTAAAGATATTTTTCTCTTGTGTATATTTGTTTATGTATGTTAGGACATCATGCAAAACAATACTTTGGTAGATAGGTAAGCACTGAGGACATTTCAATTTTTACTGCAGTTCAAAAAATCATTTTAGAGAAGGTATAATATCATTATCCCAAACTTATGAAAAAGCCAAAGCAAAATAATAAATCCATTGTAAATAAGTTAAGAAATTCCTGCTTTGAGAATGTGTTCTGCATATCTGCCAAAGAGAGAATATTTTCCCTGAGTAGTATTTTAAATGCTATTATTCCAATATCAATAGTCCTAGTGCTGAATGAATCAAAATTCCTCAAAGAGATTCCTTTTGAGGAATCGAAATTCCCTGATGATCAATGAGAGAAAAAGAAAAGTCTATGATACTGTGAAAGCATGTATTGTTTGTTAATACATTTGTGTATTTATAGAAGTTATATACTTATACACATATATAGGTGAAAAGAAGTGGTCCTTTCCTAAAAGAGTGGGTGTGTCTGAGGTTATACACACTGTAGATTGAGGACTTAGGGAATTTTTGTGTATGATGATCAGGGGCAATAACTCATTTGAGAATGATGACTTCTCTTCTTGATTGCCAGCTCTTTGACACAAAAAGCCTAAATGCTTAGACACAAATCATAATTTATAGTTCAATGGGATTGTTGCTAAATCTGAAATAAAATCAAGCACTTTTACAAGCGAAGTCTAGAGTTTATGACTATCAGGCTTGCTGTGTAGTTCTCAATTTTTTTCTCATGACTGCCCTACTACTTACCAATGGATTCATTTTAATTTTTACTTTTCTATTCAATTACAGCATCAGGTTAACTATCTCCAGTTCTTCAAGCATATTTAGGTGGAGTCACATTTGCATGATATTGGAAAGTTGCCTGCATCTGGCTCTCCTGATGTTTCTTACAAATGCTTTGTCTTTAACTATGGAAACCTGATGTAGTTATTTAATTGGATATTTTATATTTTAAATTCTTAAAGTTTGAAAATGAACATTCCTGTCAAGCCAGGATAGAAAATAGAATTTTTAAACTTGAAAATCTTGTATTATTGCTCTGACTGATATAAATGGGGAGTTATTGGAACTGAAAAGAAGTAACCCAACACTAATAACCACTTGTTTTAGATTCCAGATCTGAATGTACAAAAACACTGTTTTCTAAAACTTTAAGGATTATTACTTATTCTTATCCTTACTTCAATATGATTTTATAAACTCCTTCCCAAGTGGGTCACATCTCTAACTACTGTGTTTGTAATAGACTCTTCATGTATTGTTCAAGTGTTGTCCTAGAAAAGTCTAAATATTCAAATGATTTTTCCTATTTAATGTTCAATCAGTAAATATTAACAAAAAGTGCTTAAGTGATACTAAGAGCATATAAAAGGCATTACCAAAAAAGTATTTCATTCATACGAGGTGAAAAAGCATGACATAATTTCACATGAAAAATCTAAAGTGGAGTCAGGAGTGTAACCAAGGTAACATTACTTTAAAAACCATAGGTCAAAAGGTTTTATGGATAGAGAGAGGCATCTGTTTTTACCAGTGGATTTGGATTTCCCTGAAAATTCAAATTTTTTTTTTTAACTATTTGTGGTAAAAAAGAACATATCCTTGAATGTTGGATTCTGGTAATGGCAGAAAATAAAAGATAATTTCATCATCATTGGCGACCTGATCACCAATAAAATTAAACATTTAGTACTTAAGAATTCTTCTATGACTTGTGTAGTATCTTACATTTCTCATAATAGTACACAATCTTACAGTGACAACAAGAAATAAAATTAGCTATTCCATACACTGTTCATTTTTTTAGATCTCAAATGAAACACCAATAACTCAGAAAAAGATTTATCTAATATTAATGATCAAACCAACCATGTGAATTTTGTATCATAAATTCACAGATGTCCACTTAATGTTTTCCACAGTTGTAATTTTTTCATTTTGTATAATTATTTGCTGCCTGGCTCTCCTACTAGATTATATGCCATATGACAGTAATTTTTTTCTTTCTGTGGTTTCCTTTTCCTTCTCTCTCTCTTTTTTTTTTTTTTTTTTTTTTATAGGAGTGGAAGAGTGGCATTAGGATTGTGGTTTGATTATTTTCGAAGAATTAGCTGTCCTAAACAAAATCAAAACACAAAAGCAAGTTTAACATCTTCAAAAATAGAAGAAAACATCTACCAGTAATTTAGGCAATGGAGGTGAGAGGATGGAGAACAGGTCCAATTTACAAGGGGCAAGGTGCAAAGCCAAGAAGCAAAGTATGGAAACAGGTTGATATTGACCTGATCAAGACAAATAAAAATTGTGGCATGTTATATGATTGGCAGCCTGGTCATTGATAATTTTTACTTCCCAGGTGATTTTATTATGTGACCAAGGTTCAGAACCACTGGATTAAGTTACATTCAATATACTTAAATTATGTAAAACATTTTACTTGTGTATATAATACTGTATAATGTAAAATATACTTTATAAAAATTCTATGTAAAATGCCTCCTACAAAAAGAAAAAAAGGCCTCTAAATCTGAACAGTTCAGAGAAAAGGAAATATGTATAGCCATAATGTGAACATGTATAAAAATATATTCGTCAACTAGAATTCAGAGAAAGGATGATTTAAGACATTGAAATTTTATTTCATATTCATATCATCATAAATGGGAGGAAACCTAAAATATTGAAGGTGTGAAGAAGTACCAACTTTTGTGTATTACTGATGCTAATGAAATGATGAAATTGCTTGAGAAACAATGTAACTACATAGGGGGAGGTTGAACTTGAGACCTAAAACCTCTTGGTTTTTCTTGGCATATACTCTGGAAAAGTTTTTGTTCATCTGAGTGAACAAGGAGTCATATTCACTGCATAATTATACAGGCAACAAATTAGACATGCTTAAATATCTACTGATAAAGATGAATTCATACATTATCATATGCATTATGATGAAATATTTCTTAGGTTCTGCTATGGTTTGGATGTGAGATGTCCCCAAATGCTCATGAGTGAGATAATGAAGAAGTTTTGGAGCAGAAATTGGGTTATAACTTTAACCTAATCAGTGGATTAATCCCTGATGGTACTGAGTGGTAACTGGAGGCTGGTACGGTTCTTCCAGACAGTGGGTGGGGGAAGTGGTTCATTGGGGGCCATGGCTGTGGGGTATGTATTTTGTATCTGGATAGTGGAGTCTCTCTTCTCTTTCTGCTTCTGATCACCATGTGAGCTGCTCCCCTCTGCTGCATTCTTTCAATATGTTGTTCTGCCTCACCTGGAGACCTGAGGAATAAAGGTCTTCTATGGACGAAGACCTCTGAAACTTCAAATTTCAACTTTTCTTCCCTAAAATTGCCTTGGTCAGATCTTTCAGTCACAGCAGTGAATAAAGCTGACAAAAACAGGTCCATAGACTGACTACTATCTGTATGATTTATAGTTCACTATCTGTATTAGTTTTCGCTATTCATATTTTATTATTTACATTAGTTTATATTATAGTTTATTATGTATATTATTTAGTTTTTACTGTATAATAGCACAATCTTAAAACTTACTGGTTTAAAACTATGTCCATTTATTTAGTTCAGGTTTTTGTGGGTGGGTAGTTTTAGCTGAGTTCACCTGAAAAGTTCTGCTGGACTTGTCTAGGATTGACCTGCATCTTCAGGCAGCTGCTGGTATTTGGCCTCATTTACAGATCTGGAGGTTGGCTGGCTGATGGCTGGATGAAGGACTGAGTTATGTGTTTCTCATCATGAGTCAGTCCAGCCTATGCTTTTTTGCTTAGTGGTACTTGTAGGATTTCCAACAACATCAAGTAGTCAAGATTCAATACAGAAGCACTTCCTAAGCTTCTGCTTAGTCCCAATCACTAATATTCTTCTGGTCAAAGAAATCAAGCAGTCAATCCACATTCAAGGGTAAATATCTCTGTCTCTTAACAAGAGAAATAACAAAAAATTGTTGGTTTTTCTTCCCCAAATTACCCTTAGGATTAGTGTTTTCAAACTCAGACATTTTTAGAAAAGTGATTATGAGTTCTTTATATTGAACATTCACTAATACCCCAAGCAGGATCTGTAACAGCTCTCTATTTTCAGTCCCATTAATATTGCTACAGCAAAATTTATCATCATTGATAAAGATAATAAACTATATCTGTGTCAGTTCAAGTGTTTTGCAAAAAAATTAGCTTTAACTTTTTGTACCAAAAAATTAGAATGTACCAAATTTACAGTCAGCCAAATAAATTTGGGAGGGGGTGGACACAGAATAAATGATTGTGGACCTTTTGAATGTGAGTTAAAATAGGATCATTATATATAAACTCTGGCATATTTTAAAGACATAATTAAGTGGAAGAAAGCAAGTTACATAAAGATATTTACTGCAACAACACAAAAGTTTTAACAGCAGAAAAAATGTTTAGAGATAAACATAAAGGTTTATTTTGATGAAAACACAAATTGAAATATGCACAAATTTCAAGAAACTAGTTGGTTCTGAAAAGAAATGACAGAAAATATATGAAGTGGAAAATAAATATAATTTTTAAATTTATCTGATGCAACATAAACAAATATAGATGGAAATTGTTATATGATATGTTTTATCATAAATTATATGAAGTTAAACTCAAGTGACTAGGGAAAATTCACACACGTACGTTAATGGACCTGGATGGGAACTTGATGGACATTCAAAAAATATTAGATCCTGCTGGATGCAGTGGTGCACTCCTGTAACCCCAGTGGCTTGGGAGACTGAGGCAGGAGGATTGCAAGTTCAAGGCTAGCCTGGGCAACTTAGCAAGGCCCTCAGCAACTTAGCATGACCCTGCCTTAAAGATAAAAAATACCAAGGGCTGGAGATGTGGTTCAGTGGTTAAGTGCCCCTGGGTTCAATCCTTGGTACCAAAAAAAAAAAAAGAAGAAAAGAAAAAAAAAAAAAGAAATAGTAGATCCTTACACTGTACACCAGAATAAATACCAAATAAATCAGAAGTTTGGTTGTTAAAAATCAAGTAAAACTAGTACTTAAAATGAATCAATTATTATTTTATAGCCTGAGTGTGGAGAAAATTTTCTGTGATTAAATTTGGTCATAAAGACAATGAGAAAGATCTTATGCATTGAAATTGTTAGATCTAAAAGACATATTGCCCAGTAAGAAAGCAGAACAATGTGTATTGTATACTTCCTTTTGAGTAACAGTAAAAAACCAATAATGCAATCTATTGATTCATATATTTAACTAAATAAAGGAATGTTTTCTTATGGGGAGGGAGGAGACAAACAAGATGAAATAGCAATGGATGCATCATTTCTTTTAATGTACTATTATATGTGTCTTTGACTTTACAACCATTTAAATATTTTGTCCATTCAAATAATAAAATTAATTTAACCAAGCCATAGTATTGAATTCATGCTGAAGGAAAGCAGTCTAGCTACCATGTTTATAACATAACCAAAGAAATTAAATTTCAAGACTGCACTCTCACTATGCATTCTTAGATAAATAATAAAAACATGAACAACAAAGGAAACTCAAAGTTCACTTGGTATCTTATTTTTGATAATATGATTGATATTATAGTGTTAAACAATTTAATCTATATTGTAGTATATTACATAAGTTACGTTTTGATAATTTTGAAACAACATTTTCAGTGAAAGATTGAAATATATACTAATATCAAATTGATAAAATTCAGAAGAAAACATTTTGTGTTCAAATTTGAATTGGACCTATTGATGCGAATTCATTTCTGTTTTTAAAGAGTCCCATACTCTGGCTTTGTGCACTGAAAGAGCTTAAAAATAATACCAAAACATGTTTCAGTCCCCAATCTCATTTAGTGAGATCTGTTGTTAAAAACAGCTAGAGCCAGTCACATTGGTTAATGCCCATAATCTCAGGAGAATTGCACATTTGAAGTCAGATTTGGTGACTTAGAGACACCTTGTCTCAAAATTAAAAACAAAAACAAAAACAAAAAGGGTATGCAGTTCGGTGTTAGAGTGCCCCTGGGTTCAATCCCTAGCACCCCCACCCCCCAAAAAAAAATAAATAAGAAAAAAATCTAGAACTCCTTCAAGAAAAGTTTGATTAAAGGCATAAAGCAGGGTACACTTTGGCAGAAAGCAAGGAAACACTCAAAAAATCAAGGGGAGTATCAAGAGGACGCAGAAGTAAATTTAATGACACGTGGATTGCCTTAGGTGTTAGATTCTGGAAAACTCACAGTACTCCACTGGTTCATACTCATGGAATAACTGTTATAGGCAAAGGATACAGAACAGCAATTGCAGGAGCAAGATATGAACTGAAAGGCATCAGGAGATGTCACATTATTGGGTTGCAGAAGATGCACAAATAGAGACAAATATTCAGTTTTGAATCAATTTGGAGTGCTTTAGAGCATCTCTCTTTTTATGTCTGATCTTTTTTTATTTTTATTTTTTTATTTACTTATTGATTCATTGAACACAAATGGAGTACAGCTATTGTTTCTCTGGTTGTACACAAAGTAGAATCACACCATCTGTGCATTCATACATGTGCACAGGGCAATGATGTCTGTCACACATTCTGTTATTATTCTTACCCCTCCACCCCGATCCCATCCCTCCCTTCCCTCTATGCTATCAGGAAATTCAGTTTTGTTTTTGATAGGATCCTTTCACATTAGGCAAGTCTCATAGGCACATTCCAATTCCATGATCACCCTTAATCATCAAAATTTCCTAGGCTCCACCCTCAATCAGGTACAAAACATAAATACGATTATTATTGCTAAACAATTGCTGATAGGTGGGTGTGTATTGGCTCCAAAGAACTCAAGATCCATGATTACAGGACATCATGTATTTTAGCATATTTCCTACAGTGGCCAAGGGACCACCATGTTCTCAGCTGCTCTGGACCTAAGCTTAAGGTTGATCTAAAGCAGTGGAGGTCAATGCTATGAGAAGGTATTCTCACTGGGCCAATCAGAACATTTCATGCATCAAAACAGATGGTGATATCAATTGCTAGATTGTGAATTAAAAGTTGATAAAAATCATTACCCAACACTCGGAATGAAAGTTTTGTTCACAATCTATTATTTGCCATTATTTTTAAATAGCTCCTGATAACATTTTAGAACATTTATATTGAGTAGTAGAATGAAATTCTGAAATTCACACACCCAATGTTTAACACTTTGCAACATTTGCTTTACCTATATTTGCATTTTAACTGAAACATTTCAAAGCAAGTTGCAGACATCATATTTAATCCTTAAACCTGTACCTTTCCACTCTTGAAATAAGGAGTTACTCTTATGTATCATTTTCTCATATGAGAAAATTTATATTCATTAAGTTCACAGACTATATTCAAACTTCTGCCACTGAACAAAGATATATTTTATTAATTTATCTTAACCATATGAAGCATTTGGCTTCAATTTTCATCATTTGGAACAGTTGCCACTTTTTTTCCTGGTCACTACTTTTTAAGAGAAGAGCCTAATTTTCTAGTAATTACTGATTTAGGGGATTCCTGTAATTGTTTGCACATGTTTTCATGTAACTCATATCTCTAATGTTTATGTTAACAGCATATTGTAAGTTAGTACTAGATGCTTGATCAGTTTTTTATACACTGTTGCAAGAATATTCCATAGGAAGTGCTGTATTTTTCATGCTTTATTATATTAGAATGCATATAATATTCAGTGGTCCTATTATTAGTGTTATTACATTTGATTGATTGGCTGTACCAGTGCCTATATTTTGTATTTAGAAAGTCTTCTGTGGGTAATCTCATAAAAATAACTGCTTCCTATCAACCTTTCAACTAAAGGTTTTATGTTAATGATCCCTGAATGAATCATTTATTTCATTGGAGGTTATAGAATTGTGATTTGTAAATTCTGTCATTTTTTTTCTTCACCTTTTTTAGTGGCTGTTACTACCTGATGGTAAGAGTTTAATTATCTTCCCTAGGGGTGAACTCCAGTACCTTATTAAAGTGCAAGTATCCGGTTAACTTCATATCCCTAATTTCCAATTTCAGTGTAAGGAGTTTTTATAATAGTTACCTTTATTAGTGGCATATTTTTCATCTTTTCCTTTTGACTTTCATTATGGATTTTAATGCCTTCACTGTGCAATTATCAATATCAGACATTTATTTTGATGTTTATATTGTACCTAATTTGGTGTTAACTTCTGGGTCCTGCATTCACTTGACATAGCATCAGTAATTATTGAGCTCCTCCTTGCTTTCTGGTATGACAAGATGACCTGTAATTAGCTTGTGTTTTCCCTGACTCTTACTTGGAAAAGCAATTTCTCCATGCAGCTTTAATTTCTTTTGTTTGGAAACAGCAATTGCAACCATGATTTGGGCAGTCAGTTTTCGATTGAGGTGTCATTGCTTCTACTTACCTTCATGGGCAGAGATAGGAATTTTTTTTAAAAAAGTAGATATCATGAGTTTATTTTAATATATTGTACTTAAATTTTCTTTTATAATTGTATTTTATATTCTTGACACCATTAATACATTAATGTAATTTTCATGTTATCCTATAGTATATTTTGAATAGTTTCAAAGTTATAATGACAATAGTACAATTAACATACTTATGAATTAGGTTATTCCTTTGCTGGACCATAAAATATATACCACTGAGGATAGATAGAATACAGTGTTTGAATGTCTCTTGGAAACAATTCATGTCACCAAATTGATAAATGGCTAGTGTAATTTATCTCTATTCATTTGAGATTTGCATTCACTTTTTATATAATTTTTAAAATTTTAAAACATGCATGTCAAAAAATACATAAAATCTTATTTTCCAGGAAGTCACTTTTTCATATCATCTGTATTTTCCTCTTGACTTCTGTATTTGTCTATTTTGGCATCTGATTTATACTTCTAGTACTTCTTTTTGCAAAAAGAGATAAGTATGCCTATATTCTGTGTACTTAATTTACATATATAAAGTGTAACTACTATGTGAAATGTTATTTCTTGTTTTTTCATTTGCTTTTGAAATGTTGGAATTTACTTCATTGTTTCCTAGAAAGCAGGTAAGTGAACTACTTTTATTGCTCTTATTTTGGTGCATTTAAACAAATAGGTACACATATATGATTCTACCTTTTAATTGTAGTTATTACATTCAAAACAATTTTTATACTTTAGCCTGTTTTCCCATCCCACCCACAAAAGGTGATTTTATACTGTCTTTATTGTGCACATATGAGAAAGGGCTTGCTCTATTTAAATAATAAGTCATTCTATTTACTTTTCAGCAATTGACATTTATTACTCTGTTCTGGAGACTAACTGGCTTCATTAAAGTTTAAGTAAGAGTCCCCAAAAATTCTATAAAAGTAGCATTGATTAGTCAAAACAAGAAAAAGAAAATTAGCTTTAGTCTGTTAAACATTAGCATCTGAGAAAATTGCCTAATAATTCTCCATCAAAAATTTAATTTACATAATCAAAATATGGCAGTATTCCATGTGCTATTCATTTACATTTTCTTCTCTCATTATGGGAATTAAATAAAATTGATCTGACTGTATTCAATTAAATATGCAGTCAGATTTTGAAAATGAAAGAAAACATTTTTTTCAGTTTTTGAAATTAAGTCTTTAAAAATATAACAGAGTTTTTCTTTTTACCAATTAAGGAAGATAACAGATCCAGATAAAATGGCATTTTTTAGATGTTTTCCATTTTTCTTTTTCATAAAATTTAGTATGCAGGTTATTTCTTTGGTGAATTCAACTTAATCTTGTCCATGTTTACCTTGCATTTGAAAAATTACTGATACTAAAAACTAGTTATAATTTACTATGCAGAAAGTGAAGCAATCAGAAATTTAATATCAATAGCTAAAGTTTATAGATATTATGTTTTCTAAAATTGATCCAAATGTATTTCAATTTATTTTGAGGATTTACTTTTGGATTCATAAAATACAATGATTCATGTAAGGGCCTAATGCATATTCCAAATTTAAAGTCTCTGAGCTTTTACTGTTCCCCACACTGTGAGAAAAGTCTGAGTTTTTCTCAAAAAGAATGAATTATAATTGAGGGATAAATTACTGTACTCAAATGTCAAAACCTTTGCCTTTCAAAAAGAAATAAGTGAAGCTAATAGTTTACAATGAAAAAAGATGTAAAGAGGTGAAACACAACTAACATTTGCATTGTGTTAATGTGTGGCTATGTCACATAGCTATAATAAATAATGTGTCAATGCTATGTGCTAATACCTTGCTATTCAACAGTTCCATAACAGAGTGATAAGAACCTGAATACAGAAGCCAGGAAAACCTGGTTAAAGTCTTATGATATTGTTTATTTGAGCACAGTTCTTATTTTAATTTCACTTTTGCTTTTTACAAAATTATGAGAAAGATACCTAACTGGTAGAACTCCTTGTGGGGGGGTAGTAAGAGATAATATATGCAAACAAAATAGCAGCTATCAACTCTGCCTCAGGACAATGACATGTGTTTTACAAGTACCACTGCAGGTTGAATATTTATCCCTGATTTAAAAATGAGGATAAAGATCAAGATATTGAGAGAGGAGACATGTAATCAAACTCATACGGCTTATTTGATCCAGGATTCAAATGCAAGTTAACTTGTCTTGTCCTCTAATTGCCTCTAAAATGCTAGGTACTGAACTAGATACTTCCCACAGGGTTAGGTACATAGTAGGTACACAAGAAATTCTGCACCTCTTCCTCATCCTTCACTAACAAATATCTTGGGGAAAGGAATTCAATTGGAACGTGTTATGGATCTGTGATACAAATGTGGGTGATATGAAACTTCCCTACCTTCAAAGTTAAAAAATAGGAACTCAGTTGTGGAAAACAAACAATGTAGGGAAATATTTGTCCTTACCTCTGTACTTTCCAACCCACCTGGGGCAAATAGTTATTGGGCAGTGAGGATCTTTTCTCAGTGTTATTACCCAAGGCACAGTCTATGATCATTTTCTGTATGTACTTTGTCATTTTAAGTTGTATTTTCTATTATATATATATAACATATATATATGTATATGCTCTGATTTCCCCCTTGACTTTATCAATGACCAACAAGAGTATACGCTGTATAAAACCCATGTGTACTTCCTAATTAGCTTCCCTGAGAACTCATGAACTTGGTTGCTTATTTTGAATAAGCTTATATATCATTCTTCACTTGCTTGCCCAGCACTTATTCTTCTAATCTCAGTTTTTTAAGTGCTGTTGCCTGGCTGAGAGTAAGCAAACCAATAATACAGGACCGTGTCCCTCTTTCATCAGTCAATTTACCTAACGTGTGGTCTGAGGTTGTGGTTTCTCTCATTTAGTGTTAGGAAATTTCTCCCTCTTTTACATACCCACAATTGGGAAGATATTCTTGGAAGCTATTAATAAGGATTACTTTCTTCCTTTATATAGTACTTTGCAATATAAATTTAAAACATTCACATGCCTAACTACACTGCAAATTCAATTGGCTACTATACAAATTTACTTCCTGAGAAATTTGTGTGTAGACTACCTATTAAGATATCCAGCTGGCAATTAATAAGTTCAAATCTGAGTCTTCAGAGTCCTAGTCCAGTGCTTTTGAAAACATATAACACCAGAAAAATTAATTGTGTCTTTAATACCTTAGATCCATATATAATATTTGAATAACTTAATTGTTGTGAAAAACAATTTCCTGGAAACTATAAAAACCAAAAGTAATCATAACACAATATTTTTCAGTGGTTTATCTTAAATTTGAAGCAATTAAAAGCTCATAATAGTATGTGGATCAACTGCCATCCCATTCCTAGGCTTCAGAAAGTTTCTATGAAAAGAAATTTTCTCAACATAATGCCTTAGAAACTGGAAGCTATTGCAAATATTTTGGGCTTTGCAGGGAAATAAAATTAGCAAAACAATTAAAAATAGATTGAAGGTTTTTTCTTTCAGTTTTGATATCTAACAAACTCAGAAGACATTAATCCCCTTCTAACGACAAGAAAAAACTGAGAAAACTGAAAATTATAACTTTCGTTGGTCCCACCAGATAACTGGTGACAGTGAAGAACCACCACCGTGCAATCTGTAAAGTCAGGTGAGATTTGCTTACATGCAGCGGAAGTCTCTGGAGCATGTATTAAACATGTCTCCTGCTGTGTGTTTTCTGATGCTTTGATACCTGATACCTTGTTGACCTTGAAAGGATTACCTTTATCAAGCTTTAACAATTCCTAGAGATTTGTAAACAACTCATTTATTGGCATACTTTTCAAGTACAAAGCAAACCATCTAGAATCCACTGCCCAAACACCTCCTCTATTGGACTCTCACATTCTGGACAACTGTCCACCTGCTGTAATCACCCCAGACCCAGGTACTGAGGGACAGTGGCTAGTCTCCAGAGCCCTCTGAAGTGATTCAAACTAGCCTATGCTAAAACTACTTTCTCTTCCTTGCCTGTTTTCTCCCACAGGAACTAGTTTTTCCCATCCCTCTGATTCCTGAATGACCCTGGGCATCCTCAGGTGGGCACTGTGGCATAGCATGACTCTCCTCTAGAAACTGTGAGCAGTTATCTTTTTAGTGGCAGACATTTTCCAGATCTGTTGGTCCTATAATACCACACTTTTTCTATTAATACACTGTTCCTAGGACAAGCCACAGGTTGGTAAGAACATTTAAATAGGAACTTTGATGAATTATCAAAAGCCGAATGTGAACTTGCTTGTGAGTGTGAAACTACTTGGGGTATCAGTCTTGGTGGGGGAACTACACTTCTGGGGGTTTTGTCTGTAGGAACCATATCAGTTTCTCATGATGAAGTGCCAAAAGTGATCCCCCAGTGGATCTGGCAGGAGGAGTGGAAAAATTAATTATTTTGAAATAGGGCAAGGCATTCTCCAAAATAAAGTCTCACTCTCCAGAGGAAAAGACTTTACCTGCACCTTATCCAGTGGTGGGAAAGAACATTTCTCCAACTCAACTGCCCTGTAGTCTTCCTGTCTCACCAAAGTAGGAGGTGATAAAGAAGAGAAAACTAAGAAACTCCTACAAAGATAACAACACAAGGGCACTGATCTACTTATAGAGTTAGATTAAACCACAAAATTATAGTATGCTTCCCCTCTCCCATGCCTTACCACTGTACCAAAAATCTTCCAGTATTATAACAGGAGATTGTAGTTGAAAGAGTTGCAGACACATTCTTTGTCTGGTTAGGACTTCTAAAGAAAGTTTAAAGATAACAGGAGAGACGAGAACAAAGGCACTAGGAGAAATCGAAGTCTCTGGCACGTACGGCTGGAGCTACAATAGACATAGCCTATCTCACAGGCAGACAGACCAACATAAAACTTCACACTGAATGTTACTGAAAAATATGGGACATTTACAAAATGAACAACATACATTTTTTAAAAATAGCTAATCCAAAATCTATTAAAGAAATTGAGTCAAAAATTAAAATTTTTTCAAAAAGAAATGAAAAGATCTAGATGGTTTTACCATCACGTGAGTTCCACCATACATTAAAGAAGAAATGATAATAATTCTCCACAGTCTCTTCCAGGAAATAGAAACAGAAAGAACACATACAAACTCAACTACTGCACTCATATTCACTGATGACTCTTACAGGCATGCCACTTGAGCTGACCTTTCTCAAAATATTCCACATCAATTATTTCATCCACTTTTCCAAAGAAGAATATAAAGACTTATAAAATATTGTTGTGTACTGAGTATTTGTGTTTCTTCAACATTTGCATGTTGAAATCCTAATTCACAATGTGATCATATTACCTTTGGGAGGTAATCTGGTTGCAAAGTCTTCATCAATGCTATTGCTCCAAAAGAGAAGTGATGGGAAAGAAGATTTTTCTCCTGGCCATGTGAGATCTATCACCTACCAATAGCTGTCTGCAAATCAGGAAAAGGGCCCTGACTGTAGGCTATAATTTTGTTTCGGAATTCAAGCCTCTAGAACTGAGATAAGTAAATCTTGGTAATTTAAGCTACCTAGTTTGTGATAGTTTGTTTTAGCAGCCCAAAGTGACTAAGACAATTTTTTCCCAAATATCACACCTCTAAGTGATGGAGCAGCATCTGTCTTGCTGAAGGGCAAACTACTCAGGACCAACAGATGCTACTGTCTTTATACCTTGAGTCTAGTTGATTCCCTTAAAAGACCGTAGCCCCAGCTTTGATAGCAGTAGTTGCTGTAAATAAAGGGAACTTGATTCACAAATTCGTCTATATATTGTGCACAGTAAGCATAGCTAAGAACTTGGTATCCCCACTTTTCTCAGGTGACTTGAGGAAGCAGAATCACCAGGCTTTTCAAAGAAAAATCTAGAAAATCTAACCACTAGAATATGGAGCACATGAAGGGAAATGATAGTGAACAGCAGCTAAGAATCAATGACACCTGTGACAAGAAATAGTGCTGATTAGTGTTCATCTATCTCAACCCATTGATTCCTCAAATCAGACATAAATACGCTGATTTTGTGAATCACTGAGTCTTGAATCTAAAAATCAGGTTAAATTATTGAAAAACTTGAATAATACCAAATGTGTGCTTTATTTATTTATATATTTATTTATTTATTTATTTATTTATGTGAGTCCAAACTACTTGTAGTTTGCTGTTCAACTTCCCACGTTGTCCCCTTTCTCTGCATATGAGCTGGAGTCTGCTCTTACCTGCTCCACAGAGTCAATTGGGCACATCTCTTCCCCAGAGGTTGTTTGTCACATGTAGCAGCCCACACTTCCTTTATGCCTTTTGTCATAATGACCACTCTCCTTTCATGATCCTTCCTGTCATTTTCCAAGCAACTCATCCATATCTTAAAATGAATTTGTCACCTCTGTAAGTAATTCATCTTAAATCCCCCTCTTGATGCTCAGTACATTCATCTCAGAAAATCTACTGAAAATTTTGAGCACAGGGCGAATAGGATGAAAATACTATTTGAAAAAATGACTTGGTCATTTTTTGTGGTAGGACAAGAGAATTGGAGTGAGGAAGGCAGAAGATCCAAAATATGGTTGGAAAAAAGAATCAAAAAGACTTATTAATAATCATATATGATATAAATGTTTACAACACATAGCCAGTAAGTACAGCCATCAGTGTTGACATCTCTTGGAAGTTCTTTAGAAAATGTAGAATCTCAAGACCCACTGGAGAGCCAATGAATCAAAACTTGTATTTGAACAAGATTCCCAGATGATTTGCGTGCACATGCGAATTTGAGAAGCAGATTGAAGAGAATTGAGTGAAAGATGGCGGGTTTCAATCTTTGTTTCTAAGCAACGGGTATTTCAGTATTTTCTTTCCCAGATTGCTTTGTAGATTTTGATGAAGTGACAGTAGTCCAGCGACAGGTGAAACATACTCATTTTCTCAAAGAATCAATGAATGCATTTGAGAATTTTTATCCATGGAATGTATATTTTCCTTAGCTCATGAGGAAACTGAAGCTTCTTTCTACCACACTTTTGTGGCAAATCCCTCATTTTAACTACTGTATCCTTAATTCTGAGATAGTTCTGTGTGTTCTTGGACACAGGCTTTTCTTCTCCATAAGATCCATTTCCATAACTTCCTTTTTTATTATTTTATTGGTTCCTTTAGCTATACATGACAGTAGAATCCATTTTGACATAATTATACAAAGATGTATCTTATTCTGACCACAGTACCTCTCCTTCCCCTTCCTTTCCCCCACCCCCTGCTCTCTTCTCTCTATTAATCATTGATCTTTCTACAATTTACTCATCTTTTTAAAATTAATTTCTTGTAGATGCACATGATGGTGAGATTCACTTAGTGTGTTCATATATGTATATAGGAATGTTATGTCAGATTCATTCCACTATTTTCCCTAATTTCTAATAGCCCCATTGTTTATAGTCATTCCTGAGGCTAAATTCTAATCAAACCAATCCACTAAATTAGTTTATTGGTATGTTAATGATAGTAATGATCATGTACATAATGCTTATAACATGTCATGTATTGTTATGAACAATTTACATTTACTTACTCATTAAATGTTCACAACAGTAGGAAATAAGTAGTAATAATGTAGACTTGATTTTACAAAAGAAGACACTGAAGAGGAGAGAAATTGGGGTGCTTAAGGTTGTACATCTAAGCAGCAGGTTGGGTATCAAACCCAGAGACAATATGTTAGAGACAATATTTTTAATGAAAGCTTCCAGATGTTCTCAAACTTTAGTGTGCATCCAAATCACTAGAAGGGCTTGTTAAAACACAGATTTCTTCCCTCCAGTGTGGCCTGAGAAGTTGCATTTCTACCCTTCTCCAGGTAATCCCGATGCTGCGAGTCTAGGCACACAATTTGGAGAATCTCTTCATTACTACTTGCTGCTACCTCTCTGTTTCCCAATTTTTAGCTAATAATGTTTTAAAATTGTCTTCTTCTTTTTTTTTTTTAATTTTTTTATTCATTTAATTTTGATCCATTGAACACATATGGAGTACAAAAATAAAATTGTCTTCTTCTGAAAAATAAAGCTAGTCCAAACTGAAAGATACGCATTGAGAATTCCCTGATGTTTTGAAGAAAACATTTTTAAAAAATATTTTTAGTGTGTTATAATTACACAAAATAGTGAGATTCACAGTGACATTCATATATGCATATAAGATAATTTTATCAGTTTAATTCCCAGTACCTTCCCTTTTACTCCTCCCCTCCCTCCCACTGTTTCCCCCTTTTCTAGCCTAGTGATCTGCCTTCTATTTTTCATGAGATTCCTTTTTTTTAACTTTTTTCCCTCAAGCATCTACGTATGAGAGAAAATACATAACCCTTAACTTTCTAAATCTGGCTTATTTTGATTAACACAATGCTTTCTATTTTTATCCATTTTTCCTGAAAGTGGCATAATTTGAAGATAATATATTTTAAATAAGTGAAAAATCTTTTGGAATGTCTTGTCCCACAAACACACTTGCTGACTTTACAGCTAACTCTTTTTTTTCCCAGTAATTCTGTTGAGATGATTCTGTTTGTAATCTTTTCTATTATTATGGAAAAATATTTTTCTAAATATTTGACTTATAAAATATTAATTTCCAGTCCTGAAATACAAGGGAATGTAATAATATGAGTATAATGGGTAAGAAGCAACGGGAGCCTAGATATTTTTTAACCACTTTCTGTTTTGTCATTGACATTCATGCTCTCTCATAGACCACATGATCTCTTTATTCATTGTATCAAAGTTGTGGACAGTGTTTAATTTTTTCTTTGTGCTAATTCTGTGGATGGACAATTCAAAATGGAGGGCCAGCAACCTCCTATCAGAATCAGACGGGAAGCCCTACTGTAGAGTCACTTTATGATGTTCCAATGATGCTCATGGCTTTCTTGTTACTAAAAAGTTGGAAATAAAAGAGAGCTCTGTCAGCAGACCTCTAATCACGAATCTATGCAACAGTGACAGTTAATCTTCTCTTCCTATTAATAGATGCAGATGCCTAGGGGCTTAACATTTTCCTACTAGCTTAATAAGGAGAAAAGATTGAAGGGGAGGCAGACAGAGATGCCTAATTGCATAGCCAGCAGCTACTGCAGTGTTGCTTAAAGGGAGAAACTCAAACAGAAGAGAACGAGGCAAGATGGCAATCCAGCATTGGCCAGGCCAGAAATTTGTCCCCAAAGGAAATTAAAAACAAGTCATTTTCATTGGTTTTGATTCATCTGTAGGAGCATATTCAATTAAAACTCCAGCTGAATTCTCAGTCACTATTGTGCCTGCCCAACTACATAAAACAAACCCAAAGATCTGTTGATCTCTACAAATATGTCATGGAATACATATTACAAATTTACAAAATAATAAAGATGAGTCTACCTGCCTTTGTGAAACCACTGCCACTTCCAAATCAGGGTGTCAAGTAAGACTTGAAGCCTCACTGTGCTCAAATATTTCATGGACATTTGCATTCATGAAACTTGTGACATAGAAAGGATCATATAAAATTGTGAAATGAAAAAAAATTCACAAGTGACTTTTTCATTTTTTTCTTCTTTGCTTCCTTCCCCTCTTACACTCACAGTACCTCCCTCCTCTCCTCCCTTCCTTCCTCTGAAGTACTGGAATGAAACCCAGTGGTGCTCTACCCTTGAGCTTTATCCCCAGTACTTTTTATTTTTATTTTGAGACAGGTCTTGCTAAGCTAAGGCTGGCCTTGAATTTGCAATCTCCTGTCTCAGCCTCCTGAGTAGGGGGGATTATAGGAATGTGTCCCTGTTCCTGGATTCTTGGTCCATTTCTAAATTATATGGATTTCTATCACATCTGAAGTACCCTACACTGATAATACTAAATAAAACTTGAAATAATTTTTTGATAAGAGAGAAAAATATTACCTTTAAATAAGATTTAAATTAAGAAATAGGAAGTTATATACAATAACCCAAGTCTTGTACATTAAATTTGTTTATTTTGAAAACTTTCTTATAAAATTCTCACTGTGTAGATTATTGAAATGATGCTTATTTTGTTCCTATTCTGTTTTACAAGTAATGTCTTGATTAACTACATTTAGTAGAACCTAATTTGTGCATAGTAACTCCTTAATGATTTCAATTTAAACAATAATGCTCAAGGGCTTACCATAAGCCGTGTCCTCTGCTAAATGTTGGGAATAAAGGTATGAAAATAAAATTGTTATAGCCTGGGGTAAGCTGGTGAGGAAACAAGATATTTCTTCAAAATAGTTTACTTCTCATATTTCCCCAAAGTGTTTGGCTTGTGGCCACCTGAGGTAAGTAACGTCTATTATGACTCTAATGAAAGCTTATGTGATTTAGCACAAGTGTAAGAATATGCCTCAGGGTAGAGTCAAAGAAGGGCTTATAAAGGTCATACCATCCGAACATAAGAAGTTAAGAGCACTTTTCATTTTTATAAAGTGTTGTTGATGTCTCCCTAAGGAGATTTTCTCAACCAAAAACCCACCATATGTGAGTTTCTTGTTAGGCCATGCTTTTAGCCAATTGTTGGCATTGTCAGATATTTAAAGTGTCACCAATATGATAGCTCAGAGGAAAAAAAGAGTGATTCTTTCCCTCACCTGTCATACAGGATTGTGACCAAAATGTCCTATAATGAAAAAAATGGGTTAATAGGTTAATAAGAGAAAAAGCATAACACATTTATTTAATCAGTTTTGCCTATTTAATACTATAGATTTCAAAAATGAACACCAAAATACCGAGGATGAATTATCCATTGAGGAACTATAGAGAGCTGTGTAGAAATAAAATTGGACAAAAGAGATTTGATCTAATAGCTATAAACTGAGTGGAGAAACTCAGAAATGCTCATGTGCTAGATTGTTCTTTTCTTCTCTGTCCTCCTACACATGGGGCCAGGGCTCTTCTCAAATGAAGGCCTTTGGATCTACTATTAGGCAAGGTAGGTCAGAGAATTTCCTCATGGCTAGCTCAAAGATACAAAGACAGGGGAAGATTACAGCAGCAGATTTAGGCTTTATGACTTGTTCCAGTGTTCCAGTGTCTATGACCATCTTGGTGAAGACAAATTCTAGTTTCTATTCCTTGGCTTGTAAGGAGAAAGGGGAGAAGTGAACAAGAACACAAGAGGGGAGAAACTTTGTTTCTGAGGTCTTTGTTTTGGGGTATCATTTTCTGAGTCTCAATATTCCACCTTTTTAGTCAATAGTTTTGCTAATGTTTTGCCAGTGTGATTGGCATGGAACAATAAAACTGTGGTTTTACATTGTATTTTCATATTTAATAGTGAGTTTGAGAATCTTCTTTTTTATTTCATATTCAGTTTTTGCTGCATCACCTCTGTGATGTATTTACATCTTTTATCTAAATTTGTATTGGGTAGTTTATAGTTATCTTATTGAAATATAAAGTGAGTCTGGTTATGAATCTTCTGTCTGCACCATTGATGCACTATAGGCTATGGTGCACTAACAAATGCCTACACAATCTTAAGGACTTAGCAACTGTTGATTTCTGACTTTATGGATTCCAAGTCAGCATCAGACTGCTCTTTAGGGTTCTATGTCACTGAACTTGCAACATATCCATGACCAAGGCAAAGAGAATTGAAAATTGCCCAGATGCCCCCCACAACTCAGTAAAGATCAGTAATCATGTGGTTCTGTCCAGTTAAAAGACTGGGAAAGATAAGGGCACCTGCAAAATAACCTTAGTACTGGAGCCTTGCTTATCTATAAAGAGCATGGAAAATGAAGGGGAAAAGGAATGTCACTGTGCTGTACATCATCATTTTTATCATGTATGAAATGAGTTATTAAAGTATTAATGATATTTATTATGAATGTATGTTTCCTTTTATAAAGTGACTTTTACATGATTCTTCGGCTGGTCATTTATTTCTTTCTCTTACTATGTCTATGTGGACAATTCTGTGTCAGTGAATTTTTTTCCCTTTATTAATTCCTGGCCATTTTTAATTTTTCTGTTGTTTATTACATAATGTTTTAATTTCTCAAGCCCACACTGCATTAAATGATGTGTTATAGCATCTTGTATGATCTCCTTGTCCTATCTGAATCTCACATTCTTCATCTCTAACATGAAGATTGCACAATATACTCTAGGAATATTTATGAGGATTATATATCAAAAAATTAAGCTTTTTCTTAAACAAAACACAAAGCACCTTAAAATATAGGTTTTCATATGGAAGCATTTTAGTTCTATAGGCAACAAGTTAAGCCCACAAGAAGAAAAATCATGATCTTGATAGTTTAATATTTACTTTTTATTGTGTTATATCCAAAAGAGCTTGTCAACATCTTGATGGATGATTATTTCATCACTTTTTGTGGAAAAATGAATATCATCAGAGTGATCACATCTTGACTATAATTTATAAATATTTGCTTGTAACTTCCCCTTTCCTTGTAACAATGACTAATCATGCATCATCTAATCTTGATGATTATATGAATGATTTAAGGAACACTGAATTACTTTATATTATTGAGGGTTTGAATGTTTGAGAGATGAAAATTATCAAAAGAGTAACTGTGAATAGGACAGATTAGAAATTTTATTGTTTATGTTTAAAATTGGGGGCATAAATATGTATTATAAACTTCCCATTCCCATCCATCAATTTTCCATTAAATGCAACTTCAGTACAGGTATCATTCTTAGTAAGAGAGAAATTTGAGTAGGTGCAGTCTTTCAAGTGTCACAACCAGCTCATGGGGAGAAATGACTTTGGACATATTAGAATGAAAATGCATTTATCATTTGAATAAAAATAAATGCTACTTATGGGAATGAATTTCAAATTGAGATTAATATAAATCTTTTCATTCATATGCTATAAAATGAGCATATGATTTATACTATGTTTTTTAAAAATGCTACATTTATTTTGATAAACTCACTTGCATAATGTAGATTTCATATCAACTCCTCAGGTTGCTTTAACGAGTAAATTATGATAGTTAGTGTTTAGCTGTAGGAAAATCAAACCATTATAAGATTGCTAGGACACCATAACTATGATGAGAGCAATTATGAGTATAAGTGGCAACGGTTTATAAAATGTAGTGAAATTACTCTGTCATATTTTCATAGGTAATGGTAAATCAGGCATTCGACCCGGATATAGTACTTTCCTAAATGACTCTTAAGAGAGCAAAGAGTTTAAAAATAAAAGTTATAATGTATTATAATCAGTTTCTGCAAGGGCAGAGAAAACTTGATGTCTTTCTCTGCTCTTTTGTTTGCATTTTCTTTTAATAATTTTGTATCCTATTTATCCTTACAATGTGTGGGAATATTCTATTTCCCTGATATGTATGATTACAAAATGTAAAGTGTTTTAAAGTTTAACAATATATTTAAGCAATACTTTTATTCCTCTACATAGTCATATACCTTTTGAAAAATTGAATGCCTCACAGTATTTCATATAAAAATGATTTATTACAATTCCCACCATTAAAATTTAAGTTATTTTTGCTGCCTGAAACAATGTGACAATGAGATCTCCTGGAGTATTGTATACATGTAGCTATTCATATAGAGTAGACTTCTAAATAATGAAGTGTCTGAAACAATGGTAATGTATATATTAAATTCTGCAAATATTACTTTCTCTCCAAAAGACCTGTGACAATTTATATAAGCATAGACCATTGAAAGAAGACGGATTTTTCCTCACATTCTGTCAATATTCTCAATCATCTTTAAAATATTTCTTAATGTGGTGGTATATCTTTTTAAATTATTGCATTCCTTTTACTTGACATTTTTACACTTAGCATTGTATGATACTAAATAAAGAATTTTTTTTCTAGAAAAGTTTCTAGAAAGGTTTCTTTTTAAATATGTTTCTTTCTAGATAAACAGTTTCTGAAAGGGAATGAGAATTGCTTTGGAATTCCCCTGGAAGCTAAGTTTGTGGTTTTTCAAAGAAAATTCAGTTATGACAGACAAACATTGTTATAATAAATAAAAAGTAATTTGTTAAAAGGTGTGATAGCTATTGATCATATTTTGATATGAATGCTGTGAAACATTGTATATGAGACATTAATAGTTCTGCAATTTAACTTGTCACTCAAGAATCAGAGCTTAAAGTCCATTAACGTTGGTTGAAGAAAATATAGATAATCCTCACATTTATTAACTAAGTGTAGGAAAATAAAATTTTGTCATTCATTACATTAACAATTAAAAATTGACCTTATTTTTATACTTATACCTTTATATGTACATAATTTCCTTTTCAATTTCCTTAGTAAAAATAATGAAACAATATTTAAATAAAAAGAGGGAGGAGAAGAAGATTTTTCTTCAGTAGTCTAGAATAATTTTTAAGCCCAGGGTAGTTTCTGGCCTGGCAAAATTGAGGCATTTATGCAAGGAAAGGTTAGTTAGCCTTGGTACTTGACTGATGTTGTAATTACTAAAGACCAGTTGACACTGCAACTGCATAGTGAATGCATGTGACAGTGGCTTACTAAATATGTTTCTAATTTCCATTGAAAACCACTTTACATTTTGGGAACATCAGCTATGAATAAATGTTTCTATAATAAACTTTTACTTTCAGGTTTTTAGAATTATTCATAACAACTTGCTGCATTGGAAGTTGTCAAATTGCAAGTTGCTTAACATGATACAAGTTGTTAAATAATTTTATGCAGTATTAGTTCTACTAAAAAAAGTTTTCAATATGTTTGAACTAAAAATGGAATATATTGAGTGAATATATTTCATAAAACATTATAAAATTTTATTTTAGAAAGTATAACATTAAATAATAACACCAAAATAATATAATACAAAAACACCATTCACCCTCAAAAACAACAAAAAAAACTATTGTGACTATTTGACAAGATGTAAATTAAGTATTTTATTTTAGAAAAATAAAACCATATTTACATAAAGGATTAAGTTATCAACATGGGCTCATATGAACAGTATTTAAAAGAAGAAACTCCCCTTAACTGCTGGGGCTTAGTCTACATAGGACCTGTGACTGAAAGTAACGAGCCATCATTCTGTGAATTCTGGAATTCATCCACATTTCTATTTCTTCTTACATCAGTTTTTATAAGTTGGATATTTCCAGGAATTTGTTCATTTTACTAATGCACATTTTCACATTTCTTGATATAATGTTCTTCGAAAATGGTATTTTGATATATTAGCAATATTAAAGGACTGGACTAATACACCCTTTTTCTGAAATTGTTTTATGGTGTCTTCTTTCTCTTTCAAGTTTTATTAAAGTTGTGTAAATTTTATTTATATTTTCAAAAGATCCATTTTATGCATTTCAGATCCATCATTCTATATTTTTTTCTATTTCATTAGTTTCTAATTTCATCTTTATTGTGTTCCTTCTGCTTTGTTTGGCTATTTTTCATTTCTTAAGTATTGAGATGAATGCATCATTAATTTAATAATTTTTATTTTTTAAACAGGTGTATAGCTAAACAAATATCCTTTAAAGTACTATTTTAGTTATTCCCTTTGAATTTTCTTTTTTTTCTTTTTTCTTTTTTTTAATTTTTTATTTAATTTTTTGATTCATTGAACACAAATGGAGTACAGCAATTGTTTTTCAAACAAAGTAGAGTCATCCCATCTGTGCATTGAATTTTCATATGTAATATTTTGATTATGGTTCCATTTAAAATATTTGCTAAAATTCCCACTATGCTCCATTTGTTATTTGTTTGTATCTTATACATACAAACATAGGATTTCTTATTTCTATTTTCTATCTTAACTTCGTTATTTTTGAAGAAACTTCAGTTAATAGTATTCCACCAAATAAGTATACAAATCTATATATTTTTAATTGGTGACATTTTGATACAGATTTGTAAGTGTCTATGTGTTTACTTTCCAGCAGTAGTTTTGGTTTTTAGATTTACATAACTATAGCCTTGTAGACATTTTATGATTTATACAAATTTGTACATAGAACATACAAATGTATGTGTAACTTACATACTATATCTTTAGCCTTATTCTATGTAAAGTTTTGTTTATTTATTTTGAAACTGTTTTATCCTGTGCATGTAAATTCAAGTGTTAAGTGTTTCCAATAAACTAAAGTTTTATTTTTTATTGTAATTAGTGCCATCTTAAATTTCTAGTCCTGCTTTTTTGGTTTGAAGTGTGTACATTTTCCTTAACTGATGTAGCCATAAAAGCTTTCATCTGGGTGGTATTTATGTACTATTTTCTGTTTTTCCATTAAACATCTCTGTCAATATGTTCAGCTATACTTCTCCCACAGAACATGTGATTATATTTATAGATGAAATATATCCTGCTGTGCTTTTTAGCTGGGTAAGCCATGCTGCTCACTTGTGAATAGTATAATTACAGATATATTTCTCTTTGGGTCATCCATCTTATTTTGTGCTCCCTGTTTGTGCATTAAGATTTGTTTGTTGTCTTTTAACTGTTTCTTTAAATTGATTAATGATTTAAAGATTTTTGTTCTCTTATCATTGAGTGTTACAGTTTCTCTACCATTTTAGCTTTTATTGTAGAAATTAAAACATGCATACTACTCAATATTATCTCACTGTGTCAACATTTCTAACTCTTCTCTAATGATACAAGTATCTCTGAATACTCTAATGATATTTACTCCCTTCCCAGAATTCTAAAGAGTTTCTTCCCCTGGTTATTCCATCAAATACTACTCTTAAGTACTGCCTTGGGAAGATTTTTTTCATATATAATTTAAACCCAAAGTAATCTGACCTTCGTGAATTGAGATAATGTGAGTGGGCCTAAACTAGTCATTAAGCAGTTTAAAATTGAGAATTTTCCTTAGCTGGTGGCAGACAGAGAAGGCAATGAGATTTTCAAAAAGAATTAACATTTTATAGCTAAACTAAGATGGAGTGGATTTTAATGACAAGGAATGATAATGCCCTCAATAATGGAAGAGCTGATTGCGAGGAAGAAAACAGGAATCTCATTCGTACACCTGCAAGTAACCTGATTCTGCCAACAATCTGAATAGCTTGTAGTGAATTCTTTCCTACTTGCTTATGCTTTGGGTGTTCTTACGCAATTATTTGTTGTGTGTTGCATCTGTAAAACAATATGTAGTAGTTTCTTGAAGTCCCTACCTTGGTGATTGGGAAGGGTAAACATATCCTAGGCTTGGGACTTCAGCTTTTGTTACCCTTGACCTTTGAGCTCATCGTGCCAGGGCTCTGATTTTATATCTCAGTTCCAGCAGTGTTGATTTGCTAAAATTTTTCATTTGGTCTTTTTCAAAGAATCTGATATCAACTTCTTGTGACTCAATTTTCTGAAAGTGGGTTTATATCACTCATTCTGGATATTAGTTTAGCTTGACATAGAATTTCAGTTTAGAAAAATTTTCTCTCAGCATTTGAAAATTTTTTCTTAGATGTAAACTATTAATGAAGTTGTTTCTCTTCTAAATAATCTGTCTCTCTGAAAAGCTTTTGTATTTTCTTTTTACACATTATTTTCTTCAGTTTCACAATGATGTCCTAAATTTAAATGTTTGTACTTAGCTCTTGATGGATCATTTCAATATAATTATTAATATTCTCAGTATGGTTAAAACTATCAGTAAATATCTTTTCAAATATTCTTTTTGTGCCATAATATTTTTATTTTAATCTAAAATTCATTGTAGAAGATTTAAATTTGTGGATGTCTACTTTTTTGTCTTTTAACTTATACCTTTTCCATTTTTTCTTTTGTAATGCATTCTCAGGGTCTTCTATAATGTTTTAAAATAGAAAAATCTCATTTAGTGGGATTTGGTATATTATTTATAATATTTATGGATATTGTTTTGTCTTTTGCTGATTTATAAATAAATAAAATTTCTAATATATTTATATAGTACATTCACAATGCCTATTCTTGTTTCTCTAGATTATTAAAACTTCTACTCATTTTAAGAAAACATTCCTGTCATTTGACGTTTTGGCCTTAAACTCATTGGCACAGCTCCTTTTGATAGGTATAGTATCATTTACAGGGATTAGAATGTGCACATATTAGAGGTGTATTATTAATTGTAGGAAAGTTTATGTTTCATTAATCTGTGTCCCTAACATAATCTTATTTATTATAATTCTGTAATCGATCTCAATATCCAATAGCATAATGGTAAGAATTGTTCTTCATCAGGACTGTTATTCTTTGTACTTTTTATTGACATGTAATTATGAATATTAAGTTGCCCACCTCTACACATACACACCCCTACTAAGATTTTTTAAATTGTAAAATATTTATATATTAATCTGGTGATCTTTAACACCCTTATTTTTTGTCTTTAATGTTAGCTAGGATTTAGAAGATTTTAAATAATTGCATCTATTTTTAAAAAACATTTCCTTTAAAGTAGGCCAAACTTGGGTAGGTCAGAATCATTCAGTGCATGCACAATTTGTTTTGGAACATTAAATATATTTGACTCCAGTTATACATGCACTTACTGATTCAAGATTAACTTGAAATAGTTCCTGCTGTAAACTTGCATCATCATCTTTCTATTCACCAACTTGCTGAGGTCAACTTTCTTCCTTGGATTTTGGTTCTCTCACTGTATTCTTTTCATTTATATTTATTCCTAGCTTTTTTCATATGTGCTCCTGATGAGTATAAAGAAACCTAAAGGCTCTCAGTATAGTTGCAAAACAAGAAAAGACTGATTTGTAAAGAGATGATGCAGACATATTTTCCAGAATGTAAATTCAGAATCTTTGTAGCTCTAACACCTATATTAACTGTGTCTAGGAATGCCAGGGATTTTAAAACATACTTAAATAATTTATGTATGGAGTCAGGTTCCCTAAATCAGAGACTAAAATAAAGATTTGTGTGCCTGAAAGAGATATACTAAGGGGTGATCTTAGATCAAAGCTCTAAGGCAGTGAGGGAACCAAGGGTGAGTTTCTGGAGCAGTTCAAGAGAAGTCATAGGCATGAACCTTGAGCAACACTTGTGGCCACTGAGGGGTTGGCTCACAGAGCAAGTGCAATTCTCAGTCCACATCACATCTTATGTGTATTGTACCCTTGAAAGCTGTTTTTTTATATGAATCAATACTTTCAGCAAATACCTATTTCACTATTTATCTTTATTTCTTATACTAAACCATAGTATTCTTTCATTGTGAGAGTTAATTTATGAGAAATTCACTATTACGCAGGCATTCATAATTTTATAAAGTTGTGCTTTGACTTTTTTTACATGGGCTAAATAAAGTATTATATCTAAGGGGCAAAAATAAAAAAAAAACACATTTATTTATTTTACTTACTTTTTCACATACAGAGTTTGCCATTTTTCATACTTGATTAAAGAAAATACATCTTTCATAAACAAACCCAGCATAAGGCCAGGAAAGAAAAAGGGAAATAAAAACAGGCAAAGTCTGGGGTTGCTGCTTGTTGGGCATCAGCATCAGGCTTGCTCCTTTCCTCAAAGGAAGCAGGGTTTTTCCTGCCCTTGGGCATCAGCGTGGGTCCCCGTTCCTTAGCATCAGAATTGGATATGAGCACACAAATCATCTCTGAAATGTTTAAGCATTTGTGCATATCCCATTGTCCCATTGGCTCATAGATACCACGTGCATGGGACTCCTTGCAAGTGCCATTTGCACAGGCCCAAGCAGATTTATGGGAAGGAACTTCCCCCTCTTCCCAGGAACTGGCTTATAATAACAGAGAATGTCAATGCATCCATCCTACTGGGGTTTTGAAGTTGGTTTCCTGAGGAACACATGCTCTAGATCCTTCCAGCAGTCATTGGGCTTTCCATGTACTATGTCTTCAGACACACTGGTACCACAGGAGAAGAAAGTGAGGAAGCATCTCTGGTGAGCCTTGACCAGCAGAACCTGGATCAGGTCTTTACAGGAAGGGGAAAATAAGCTCCAACCCACCTTTTTTTCTCTCTTTCTCTCTCTCTGAAACAACACAGGCCTTCAACATCATGCCCTAAGTGCTCAGAACTCCTAACTTCCTTCCCCAGGCACAGACAATGTTGGGTGGTTTTTATAACAGTTCACATATCTGTCCTACTGCATTGGCAAATCTGAAGGAGAAACCCAATGAGAGGTTTGGGGAGGTAGCCAGGGCAAACCCACTATTGATGCCACAGCACATCATAGAGAGTTAGAGGGCTGAAGAGAGAGAAGTTGGATGGACAGCACTCTGAGCTTCCATGGGCTTCCATGAAATTTCTTCTGGTACCACCAGCAGAAATTCACAATTCTTTGCTTGCAAGTTATGTTTTAGAAATTTCCTGAGTTTGCTCCTGCCTCCAATCCATTCGTGCATCTTGAGTTTGAAGTTGAGGTTGTAGCAGGTGTCTCCTGTCTCTTGAATACAGATCCAGTGCTGCCTTTTGAGAGGCAACTTGAGTGGACTCCAGCACAGTCTGGAACGCAGATTCCTGATGAAGCCCAAGATGTTAGTGAAAGCAATGACACTGACAACCCTACATTTTCCCCACCAAACAGCTTCATAGCTTTGGTTTGAAGTGCAGCCATAATGACGTTGACATCGTAGTTCCCACTTCCCAGCATGCTCTTCTTGTGGGGTGTCACCATGGTGTTTGAAGGCAACCTCTGAAAAATCTCTTGCAGCATTTCCTGAAGAAACACAAATTATAATGGTTTTAATGAAATTTTCGTTTATTTAAGAGGATAAAAATATACTGGTTAACTATTTGTAAAAGATGTTTTCCTATTCTTTCTTTTCTTCTTAGACTACTTCCCAGCGTCTCTGTTGGGAGGTTATTTGACTGAGTGACAGTCAATAGAATGTGCATGGAAAGGATGTGACTGCCAAGCCTGCCTTTGAAAATCTCTCAGCTGATCTCAGGCTCTTTCCTTCTCTGTGTGTTGGTTGGATGTCAATGCCGAGGTTCACTTTGGAACATATATATTTAAGAAGGCAGAGCCTGCAACAATTTGAGTTCTGAATCAATAGATAGAACTTGTCCCCTCCCTTGACTCTAACTAGATTTTAAATGAACAAGAAATACACTTCAATAATTTTAAGTGATTCTGAAGAGATTTCAGAATTTCATACAGAAATTAATAACGCCTTACTCAGCATAGAAACCTAAATATATATACAAACTTAACAGAAACACAAGAATGTATATACAGCCATATTTTGGGGAACATATTGATCCTAAATATTGGTGGACATACTTAGTTGTAAGAATTGAAATGGTATATAAGTGCAATAGTAAAAACTAATATTAAAATACTTTCTATTCTGTATTTATAAGAAATGTCTTTTAGATTTTTTGACAGTAAATAGTAAGTTTAAAGTCCTGAATCCAAAATTACATTAGCCTTATACATTCTGCCTAATGCTTAAAATAATTATTGCTGTGTACAGTGATGCATGCCTGTACTCTCAGCAGCTGGGAGGCTGGGCAGGAGGATCATGAGTTCAAAGCCAGCCTCAACAATAACGAGGCACTAAGCAACTCAGTGAGATCCTGTCTTTAAATAAAATACAAAATAGGACTGGGGATGTGGCTCAGTGGTCAAGTGCCTGTGAGTTCAATCCGCAGTATCACCACCCCCCAAAAAAAGAAAAAAAAAATTATTGAAGGTCAAGAAAACAAGGAATGATTTTAAAAGGTGCTGAATAGAGAAAAATTTAAGTTGGCTAAAGGTGAGATGCAAAAATTTCCAAGAAGTTTGTTTTGTTTTGTAAATTTATCTATGCTTCAATTTTATTTTCTGGTATGGATGGTTGTAATAGTAATGACTCACCACAAAATGTATTTGACCTTTGACTTTTTTGCTCTCAGCTGATGTAGACAAGCTTCAAACCAAATCCTTAAGGAAAATATCTCTTCTTCCAGTTACCAATTTAGTTATTATGAACTCACGTGGCACCTTGCAGCTAGCATGATTAAAGTGAAGAAAGTCCACTCAGACAAAACATTTCATACTCTTAATAATCCTATAACTCTCACAATTTTCAAGAAGGTAGGATCTCCAGAAATATCATATCTTAAAATAAAGTTTATTTGGTAATTTTATAACATTCGTTGACACAAAACTTGGTTTACAAGGCAAATTAGCATTAAAGAACAGGCTATGAGATAAAATTCAAAGAACTTTTGAGAAAGAGAAGATAAAAGTACAGATTTATATTTGGAATCCTTTTCTTGGTATTCTGGGAATTAACATGCCGCTTGTGTCTTAAAGTCCTAGTACTATGGAGAACAGGACAAGATCAAAACTTTCTGCTACAGTCATAAAAAAAAATGAAACCCTGTCATTTGTGACACTGGAGGTCATGCTGTTAAGTGAAAGCAGCCAGGCACAGATGAACAGAGATTTTGTGGTCTCATTCATATGCAGAATCTAAAGAAGTTGGTGACATAGAATTTGGGGTTAGCTTGGTGGTTACTAGGTCTGGAGGTGGTGGGATAGGTTGGGGAGAGTTTGATGAATGAGTTCTAGGTTATAGGTTAAATCAGAGAAGGAAGTTCTGCAATGCTATTGCACAATGGAATAGCTAGTTAACAATAATGAACATTTCAAAAATCTAGAAGAATGTATGTTAAAACTTTTCAACATTAAAGAAATGACAGATGTTTATGGAGAGATATACTTAACCTAATGTAAACATTGCACAATGTACGTATGTATGAAGACATCATGTTACTCCATTAATAGGTACAATTTTAGGATTCAATGTATCAGTAAAAAAAATTTAAAAACTTTTTTTGTTACAGAATTGTAGTGAGAGTCAATCACTTTTCAAAAGAAATTTGTTCACTACATTTTTTCTAAGACATCTTTTTCCACACGATCATATTCAGAAATTGACTTTATTTTTCAATTCAAACAGACTTAATGAGATAAAAGGTGTTCTACTACTACCTGGGTCATTGTACCTTTGAAAAGAGTGTTATTTTAGTAGCAACTAAAACTGTCCTTCCTTCTTTTCTAGGTCATCGTATCCCTAGAAACATAATTATATTCATGCATATGTTGCTCTGGAAAGTAAATTATGTTTTATTTTGAAAGGTCAAAATATTTATATCCAACATTTATATTTTTTCATTATAGAGGGTCAAACTCAGGGACTCCTGCTTACTGGAATGCACCACTGAGCTACGCTCCCAGTCCTAAAGATTTATTAAGTTTCTCAGACATGGTAGAAATCTAAATGTGTTTAATTTTATTTCTCATATTTAAATATGAATGTGGTGATTTAGATTATTTCTTCGAAGGCCATTATAGTTATTCTTCTTTCAATAAAATAGTTCTAAAGATCTAAATTATGGAGATTTTATTTTATCTTTTATAAAGAAATAATTGGCTTTATTGCTCTTGCCAGTGAATTAAGTAAGAATACTTTGTGCACAGTTTTCAGAGACCTAGAGACAATCAGACACCAATTTACATGCCCTTTTTTAACAAAATTATTTGAGATTGTATAAAATAAAACAGAAGTCTACCTATAATTATTTTTGTTTCATTGGTGATGGGTGTCACAGAGTGTATTCCTGATAATTTAAGTTTTTAAAATTTCAAGGTCATCAAAATTACTTAGAAAATTGCTAAATTGAGAATTGGAAAATCTTAGATTGTTATTCAAGTTCAAATTGTACCTTTTTTTTAAAGTAAAATGATACCATTTTCAATAATATAGAGAGATTGCTCAAGTATCTATTGATTGTTAAATCCAAGGCATTATTTTGAAGGTGTATATGTGATATGGCATACTATATATATTAAACTAAAGACTAGATCCTACATAAATAGATAACTTGAGAGAGTACCATGAAGATTCGCTTACTCTTCTAATCCCATGAATTTATTTAGGTAAAGATTGGATGTAGGGAAGTAATTCAAAAGAAGTGAAGGAGAAACTTGCATACATTTGTCCAGGCTTTGAAGTACATGTTTTATGCACTATATTCTACTGAATCTTCACAATAGCCCTGGGAATTAAGTTTTATTTTCCCTATTAGACAACAGATGATTTTTCTAGAGTTTCCAGTAAAAGAAACATATAGAAATGAATTCTAAGGGGCTGTTTTAATGGGATCCACAACTGTTTCCTCACTCAGCACCTACGAAGAATATTAACTCCACTGGTTCTCCTAAAGGAAGAACACATCTCCCTGGAGCTCCCCACCCCTGTACTATTCTTGCTTTGTGCAAGGTGCTGCAGCGAGGAATTTGGAAATCATTGGAGAAAATGCTTACAGCAACAGTGTCACAGGCCAAGGCCCCCATGTTTCCTTGTAAAGTTATGTAACTACTGTGATTTCTGAATCACATAATCACAGAAAAACAAATCTGTTTGTGGGCTATATAACCTAGGCAGTTTCCCTCAGGTGCCCAAGCCAGGAGGTACAACACCTTTGATATACAAATTCCCTTAGTGACTGGTATTCCAGAACATGCTTAAATGTAGAGCTCCAGTTCTTCCAACTCAGTTGGTTTCCCCTTGCTTAACCCAACTCTTTACAAACATAAGAGGCAGTGGCGTTTGAGATTACTCACAGTGAGTTCTGTCTCAGCCAGTGCTACACCTTTCTGTTTTATACTAGAACCTGAAGAACTTTGTCATCCTGCCAGCCCTATGTCTGTGAACATCTGTTTTGTGATTACTATGTCTTTCAAAATAGCTCAATGGAAATTATTTTCCCCACTAAAAAAAAAAAAAACATAATTATGATTTGGGGCAGCAATGATTTGGGCAAATTTGAGAGACAAAGCTCAATATTAATCATCATCTTTGCAAAAGAGAGAAAATATCCCACTATATTATTTGCTTTACCATTACTTAACTTAACACTTCGTATTTTAAATGCAAATAATTCAAAATGAATGAAATACATGAAAGCAGTTGCCACATTATGTAATAAGAAGCAAAGCTATCAGCAGAAAGGTGGGATTGATATCTCTGCAGAGTGTGCCATCATGAGCATGACAAGAGATGAGAAAGGGAAAGAAACTTCAATTACACAGGAGTAATTTTACAATTTTAATTAAGAGAAAACCTGGCTAAAGAGTTAAAGGGAAAACTCTTGTTTTGATAATACCAAAACAATTGACTAGGGCTGGGGTTGTGACTCGGTTGTAGAGTGCCTTGCATGAGGCACTAGGTTCAATTCTCAGCACTACATATAAATATAAATAAACAAAAAAAACGGTCCATTGACAATTAAAAAATATTTTTAAAAAACATTGACTAGAATAGAAAGTAATCTGCATATGCCCTGTTAATGTTTTTGTACTCTATGTATATTTATATTACAGCTGTCAGAATAGGTACAGGTTGTCACGAGTAAGTCCAGGCAATGCATTCACTCTTGTACTGTCTCTCCATTTACCTGTTTCTCAAATGCAGGGCTATAACTTGCCCTCAGACTTGCATCCCACCTTTTTGTAACAAACCATGTTATTTTTAACTGGTTCTGTCTACTTTAAAGCTATTTCCATTTCTTCAGCAGACTAATTGTCTCCTTCAACCCAACATCCACTTGCAGAAATTTTTAAATTAAGCCCCAGAAGATTAAACAAGTTTTATAGTTATTAACAAAAATAGACAGTACCAGAATGTATCAAGAATTTAGCAAAGTGCAAATGCTTTACCAAGATAAAGTATGATAAAGTAAGTATTGCAAATAGCAAAGGCCTAACATAAATTTGCATGTTTACTTCATGGTGTAGAGGCCGATATAACACTTACTATTATATATGAGTGATGATTTGGGATTTTTTCCTGAAGCAGAAAATGATCATTATCTGTAGATGTCTCCATTATTTCCAAATTGACTGGCAATATGATATTTAACTAAGCTAGCTTAAACTGAAATTATTTCAATTGCACAGTTTCCTTTGTGAGTTCAAGCAGATTGCACTTTTAAAATCCAGTAGGCTGTAGTATATCAGATATTACCATGCCACGGGAGGAAGATTGACATCTTAATCAATTGTCACTTAAGAACGAGAAAGCATAACTGAAGAAATAACCTTGATCTTACAAACTGTGGAAGCAGAATATTTGTTCCAAAGAATCCCTAATAACGGGAAAAACCTACACAATTAGAAAACTGAACAATGAGTTATGAGAAAATTTGTTGAAATCTATCTAAACAAGCTGTTAGGCTTTGTTGAAAACGTCTTACAGAATACCTGAGGTTAAAATAATATTGTGTCTATGAAAAATGGTGGAGGCTTGTTATTTACAGTTATTTACATATATAATCATTCATATATTCTAATATTTATTTATTAATATAACTTGTTAAGCATTTATTCCACAACAGATTTAAAAGGCAAAAGGATACTAATGACAATAAATTGTATCAAATTGCTAGTACCTAAATTGATAGGAATCTAGAATAATCAAATAATATAGTAAGTTTTTCAAAGTTTTCCAGTATATGTGAATTGTTTTTCATTAAATATAGGTTTGTCAAACAGTGTCTATGAAGTTTTTCATTAAATATAGATGTGTAGACATTTTCATAACGATATTTATGGAGATAAGACAGAACTTGATGAATTTTGTCAAGCATTAAAAGTTTGCATTTTATTTAGACAAATTATTTCTAAGATACTAGTACAGTTTCAATATTAAATATCCCCCAAAAGTCCTATGTTAAATGCTTGGTCCCCAGGGTGGCACTACTGGGAAGTGATAGAGTCTTCAAGAGCTGAGGCCTAAAGGGAGCTCTTTAGAACATTTTGGGTGTGTTCTTGAAAGGTATAACTCTGGACCCTTCTCACTCTCTTTTGCTTTCTGGAGATCAAGTGCACACTCCTTCTGTCATATATGTTGCTTTCCTATGCATCCAAAGCAAAGGAGCAAACCATCCTGGACTAGACCATGCAAAACTCTGAAAAAAATAAGCCTTTTTTCTTTCTAATTTGATTAACTCAGAGATTTTGGTATAACGATAGAAAGCTGCCTAACACTCTAGGAACCAAATGGCATTGCCTACATTCTAGAATTGTAGATTTGAAACACTAAGTAGAAAAATATGGTGGATATTTGTTTTTCTTTCCCTGATATCATTGCCATCTTAACACTCATTGAATTGAATAGTATTATATTTAGATGACTGTACATGTGTACCTCTTCAAAATTTCTTCACCTTTCAATGCATATTTACCATAACAATATTAATATAGCATTCTGACATGTTTTTCATGTCAGAATATTGCTTTTTTAATACTTCATAATATTCCCAGAGTCTTGTCAAATTTCCCCACTACGACCAACTCACTCCATATTCATGTGAGTAGGTGTGAGATCTTTGCTGCCCAGATTCAGCACAAATAAGTAGCTCTCATTAAGGGCTTCACTGCTACTCACTTGTTCATATGAGTTGAAGAAGAAGAAGAAGAAGAAGGAGAAGAAGAAGAAGAAGAAGAAGAAGAAGAAGAAGAAGAAGAAGAAGTAGAAGAAGAAGAAGAAGAAGAGGAGGAGGAGAGGGAAGGGGAAGGAAGGGGAGGGGGAGGGGGAGGAGGAGGAAGGGGAAGGGGAAGAAGAAACTCTGTCTCCTAAAATGATTCCACAGACAGCTCTATGGAAATTAGAAAACACTAGCAAGAATAAATGTAGGAAGGAGAGAAACTGTAAATTATATGCATTTCCTTCTTTATTTCTATGTAAACATGTCATAGATCCATGTAAAATGTCAAATTGATATTTGATTTTTACTGCATAAGAACCTGCAATAATTATTTTCACCAACAATTTTTTTCTTTCCAGTACATTCTAGTTGAAAATTGAAAATATTTCATCAAATTTTAAATTGGTTTTCAGACTCAGTAAGACAAAAATTTGGTAACTTGTATCTTTTCTTTCCCTCCTCTCTTTATCTAAGGAAAGTTAGTTTTTTATTTATAAGTAATTTATTTTCAAGTTTTGAGGTGCTCAAGTACATACCCAGGAGCAATTATGTAACCATAGGCATTCATTCTTGTATCCATAAGCAACATCATGCTACAATAAGCATTCAATATATCAGAATAATTCACTGAAAAATAAATCACAAAGTACTTGACTTCAATGGCAATGAAATATTCAATTCTTTAGCATCTTGCTTTTGTTCCCCTGAGTTTATATTTTTGCCCAGGTCTTAGTATTGTGACTTCAAGCTGGCTCTTGACTGCGATAACAAATTAAAGCTCTGTATGTCGTCAATTTGAATAACGTAAAATAATGAACACCATCCTCTTTTTAGGGAAAAATCAACTTTTGAATATTTACATATACAACATGGCTTTAAAGAAAACATAATATTGAGAACTTTAAAATAGTCAAGTAATATAACAAGCTGGTTATGTTGTTATGTTATCTGAGGCAACATGTCTGAAAAGGAAAAGCATCTAATCGAAATAATCTAATCTGAATCTAATTGTAACTATTGTGTTAGCTGAGGGAGAAAAGATTCATTTTTGGCTCATGCTTTTAGAGGTTACAGTCCATGGTCAGCTGGCTCCATTGTTTCTGGGCTGGTGTTGCAGGATATCACGGAAGAAGGGTATAGAGGAACAAATCTTGCCTCATGGTGACTAGGAGACAGAAGGAAGGGGACAAGGACAAGATGCATCTCTCTAGAGCATGACCCCAGTGATCTATTTCCTCCAACATGGTCCCACCTCTGATGGTTTCTGCCACTTTCCTATAGTCCATTTAATCATTAACTCCTCAATGGGTTACGCCATTCATAAGATCAGAGCCCTTAAGATTCAATCACTTCCCCAAAGCTCCACCTCTGGACATTGACGCATGGGGTGGGGGGCCTTCAATATAAGAGCCTTTAGGGGACATTTCATATTCAGACTGAACTGCTATCATGTTATAACCATTTTATTTTTAAAAACCTTAAGCTTGATGTAATCCTACTGTGTTTTTCAGTAAGATCTAGGACTTGCTTTACCTGTTTCAAATAATTGCAGGATCTGAATGGATTGGGAGACAAAAACTCGTACTTGCTTGATTTTCCTGTTAGAAATTCTTACTTCCAATAAAAACATTACTTGAAAAGATGGTCATTATTCAAATCACATTTATGTGATAACTAATTTCTTGAAGGAGACTTGTGACAACCACTGATAGAAATAAATAATAAAAAGAAAAAAAAGAAAAGGAAAAGAAAAATGTGGGTTAAACCCAATACTTTAGAAAAGAAACAAAACTGATGATTATAATAAAACATAAGAATTGTTTCTAAGAAAAAAGGGCTCATTCCATGTTTAATGTGACTCTTCTCCTCTGTGAAAGCATTTATAAGTTTAATACTTTAATTTTAATTTTTTTATTCTACTTGTATTATTCCCAAATTAAAAACCTAAAGAATGTCTTTTAAGATCAAGTGTACGTGTGGCATTTACTTTAAAGATACCTATTGCAGCTAAGAAACAATAGCTGGCAATTTTTGAAAATTTTCCATTGTCTTATCCTCAGACTATAAAAATATGACAGAATCAGGTAACTAATATTTTTAATTACCTTAAAAGATTTCACTCTATTTTATAGGGAAAAATTTCTCAGCCTAGTACCCTTCATACCTGCTGTGACCAATGTTTCTAATTCAGGAGGCTGTTTGGACAGGCCAGTTTTATAAATGGTTTTTCTCAATTTTTATGTGCATAATTTGTCTTGCAATTAACATTAGAAAGCTGAAGACCAATCCTCAGATTTATTTTCCAAAAATATTTGAAAGATATCCATTTATCCTCTTATTCATCTAGCAAATATTTATTGAACCCAACTATGTTTACTGTTCTATTCTGGAGATACAGTAGTAAATAAGAAAGGAAAACCCATCTCTCCTTAAAGAATTTCCATTCCAATCAGGGAAATAGTAAAATAAGCATATAAATGAATTAATAATAAAAATAATAACTTCACACATAAAAATATCCTGGATGCTAGGGTGATCTGAAAAGTCCTTTTCAAGAGGGATGAATTTCACTGAGTTATGAGTTAGAAAATGAGCTACCTGAGTAGAGGTGAGGTAAGAAGTCTCTAGGCAGAGGAAATTACTAGAACTAAACATCTGAGTTTAGTGAAAGCTAGAGACAAAGATTGCCTCACTGGATAGATTGAAGAGGGTCTTGCATGACATGAAATCAGGGAGGTTTTTGTTTTTGTTTTTTGTTTGTTTTCTTATCTAAGGTACAAATTTTCAGCACAGGAAAGATAGGATCTGATTTTACTTTTAGGAAATTGTGAATGAAAAGTGGACTAGCTCTAGTCAGGTAGAGATTCACCAGTGTGAACCCATTTTAGCACTGTGTGCCAATGCGGTGGTGCAGGCCTATAATCCCAGCAAGTCAAGGTCAAGGCAGGAGGATTGCAAGTTCCAGGCCAGCCTTAGCAATTTTGTAACGCCTTCCCCAAGCAACTTAGCAATACTCAGTCTAAAAAGAAAAAAAAAAAAAAAATTAAAAGGGCTGGGGTTGTAGCTCAGTGATAAAGTGACTCTGGATTAAATCCCTAGTATACATAAATAATAAATAAGCAAACAAACAAATAAATAAATAAAAGACAATGCTTGGTGGTAGTATGATTATTGGCAGAATCTTTCATATTATAGAGAAAATAATCATTAGAAAGCCTGTAAGATTTTACCTTAACCCTATACTTTAATATGTCATTGTTTTGCTTTCTCTATGTCCTTTCATGAGAAGCAGCTTCTAACTAGTGATATAGAAAACAGTTGGCCCATGTAAAGAACTGAGAACAAGAAACTCTTGGAATTTAGGACAGAAGCTACAGGTTAGGAGCTCATTACCATGAGGAATGGTACTTCAGGAACTAGCTTGCTTTTGTTTTCAATAGAACCAAAGTATGTCATGGCAAAATCTTTTAATAACCAAATGATCATCCTCCTTACAGAGTGACCACCCTTTTTAAGTCTCTAGGAAGCCATAGAATAACTACTTTAAATATATTAGTATTTGATATACTGCCATCCAAGAACCATCTGATTAATTTCTATAATTGATAAGCAAATGTGGTACTGTGACACCAGTCAGAAAATGGGTATTACAGTGATTATTACAAATATCATCTCTTCATATGGAAATGTAGCATTTAAGTAATCAGGGATATCCAGTTTTGACAAATGTAGAAACAGAAGAAAATTCTGATCAAATCCGGTGATAGTCTAATGAGTATTTCAAATTTTCTGTTTATATATTTTCTGAAATTCAATAGAGATTGGGTCTCCAATGTCTTGAGCTTTTAAAACAGTAAGAGAACATTATTTGAAATTTTTAATGATAAAATAGTAGAATTAAACAATTCCCATTTTCTTCTACTTTTTAAAAAATCTTCAGTTTTTCCAGTTATCATATCTGACTATCTTTCTTGTCTGAATGCCAAAAATATTTTATGTTAACTTGATAGGGTCTCAAAAATGATTTAAATTATTGAAATGTAGCTCCTGCAGGTATAGAGAGTTCTTCTGTGCTGTTTTGCTCTTCATTATTTCAGAATGACTTCCTGTCTTCCGATCTACAGTGTGGCTTTCTCTACTTGTCTGAACACAGGAAACATCTTTTATGTGTAAAGACTACAGTGAAGTGCCATGAATCATTTTTTTTAATGTCTCCTACTAAGCATTTCCTCTCCCTGTGAAATAAGAATCCACATTATTCTTTTCTATATTAAAACTTTAATATAACTTCTTGCTTGGACTAATTTTTTTAAATTTTACTTTGTTTCTGCATTGCATCCTAAACCAGATTTCTTTGCTCCATGACTTGGTATGCCCACATCATGTGCAACCTGGTCTGTTCAGTGGAACAGATCTTTCAAAAGCCCTAAATATCTAAAAACATGAGTATAATATTATGGTATAGAGAGCCCCCCAAAACCCCACGTTTGTGAGTTACAAGTTTTATAAAATAATAAATGTAGTTTGCAAAGTAATCATTATAACTACCAAGAACAAAGCAAAAGTCTCATTTCTTTGTTAAACATATGTGTGGTATAGTAGAAAAAATATTGACCCCAGAAATTGAATATGTCACTAACAAGCCTTATGAACATACACAAGCCACTCTCTCAGGCTGGTTCTCTGTGTAACATTTATGTTTGTAAATATATGAATCTTGAGCTAGATGATCACAACTCCTTCCAGGTCAAACAATCTCTGATTACTAATAAATAGGTTTCTTTTTTAGGTCATTTTACCTTTATATTATGGGGTAGTGACCTTTTAATGTTCTTATATGGAAACAACTTCTAAGTAATAATTCATAAATATGGTACAGAAAAATCTTATCATAGGTGCAGATTTTTGTGAGATTTTCTGTAATGAGTCAGAACTTTTCTCTGAGGAGCTTAAGGCAGGGGCAGTTAGGTATGATGTTGCTTTATTAAACAATATTATATACATTTTGAAGAAATGAAAGCTATTGGAAAAGGCAGTTCCCTACTCTTTCACTCAATTTTTTGTAAGTCTTTTTATTATTATTATTATTTTTTATTTTTACAGACTTCATTTTGATTCATTGTACACATATGGGTACACATTTTCATTTCTATGTTGTGCATGATGTACATTCATATCATTATTGTTAATCACACATGTACATAGGGTAATGATGTCTGTCTCATCCCACCATTTTTCATATTCCCCACCCCCTCTCCTTTTCAATTCCCTCTACATAATCTAAAGTTCCTCCATTCTTCTCTTACCCTCCACGCCCCCAAATATGTTCTATATCATCATCCACTTATCAGGGAAAACATTGGCCTTTGTTTTGGGGGGGATTTTACTCTGCAATTACTGCCTGATTCTTAAAAACAAATTTTGCTTCTCATGCAGAAAATCTATTTGGTGACTGTCCATTTACTACCCAGTCTCAGTAATTTTGCAGGACAAGTTCATTCTCCATTATGTATATACCTGTCTATCCAAATAGATCTTAATCTGAGTAACGAACATACATGTAGATAAACAATTTGGACAGAAATGTATATCACTAAGTCTATTTTTGGACGTTGTGTAGTGAGATTTCAGACAGCAAGAATTTGGACATGAATGAAGGGGAGGACTATGTTCATGGGAAAGCAGAATGCCTCAGTGAAACAGGTATGTGAACTCATGTAAGAAGATGTGGGTTCATCCCAGTCCTTTTTCTGCCATTGACTACTTAAATCTAAGGACTTACCAAGGTATAAATGTTAGGATTTACAGCTACATGTAATAGAAGTGAACTTTGGATAATTAAATGAAAGTTGATTTATTGGAAGGATTTATATAAGACTAGGAGATAAAGGAGAGGAGTGGACTAGAACCAGTGGATGTTCTGAAAGGCTAAAAAGCAAGAACAGCAAACTGTTTCAAAGCTGGGACAACTACAGGTACAAGACACAATGACCTGCTGCAGTCATGGCAAGGGGATAATTCACCTCTAAAGACTCTTCCCCTAGCCTCAGGTAGCCAAGAGTCAATGTTCTTGAAGGGAGAACTGGCAGAATGATAACATTTCTATTGTAACATCTTGAGAGAGTAGTAATAGTGTATTGTAAATAACATGTAGTTTTGGAAGGTGATGTTATACTAATGCTATTTGGCATTTAGTGCTAATACTCTGTTAAAATAGCTACTTAGTAAGCACATAAAGAGGTTAAATTGGTCATTAGCTAATGAAGGATGAGAAATTCTATCCAAAATGTTTAAGTTTGACGTGTTCTTCAAAATGTGAATTTGTAATTCATAGTTCTCAGGTGAGAAAACAATCTTGGAATCTTGGAATCTTCATGTAGTACAAAATAAATCAAGTCTAATTTAAGGAATACAGGTGTTCAGAGAGTCTCATAATAACATTACCCTACCCTTATGGTTAAGAAAAATTTCACCAAATTTTTATTGGTTTCTTTGTTTTACTTTTTCCTCAAGTATTTTTTTTTTAATTTATTACCAATCTCTAATTATCACCTATCTACGCACAACCATCTTCAGATCAGTTTTGACTACATATATTTACTCAAATTTCCATAAGAAAATTAGCTTGTATAATACATGGTTGATTTCTCTTTATGTGACTTGACAAATAGAAAGTATTAGGCACTCGTTAATCCACAATTAAACGATATGGTTTAATCATAGCCATGTTAATCACACTGTCAGAATGTTTTGGCTAGTCCTCTGATAAACCAGTCACAAAAATTACCCCACCTCCTCTTTGCTATGAAGGGAGGCAAAGATAATTTGTTAAAATGATTGCTCTCACTTGAAGAATGTAGAGGTTTACTCATCATGATTTCAAAAATGTTTGTAATAATTACTTTACATCATTCAACAACTAATCATCACATTGATTTAAATTCATTGAATTCTAACATCTTAAATACAAGAATAAAAGAGAATAAGCTTAGGTTGTGTGGTTAGGGTTTCAGAATTTTTAAAATTTTCAATGGAAAAGAAACAGTCACTACACAATTATGTTGTTATGCCAATTTACTTGGTAGTAAAGAGCATCAAACAGTCTTTCTTTACATCAAGCTGGTGTATATTGCTGATGTTGTAACTAGAGTGATTGGTGCTCAACTTTGATATTAATATGACTGATCTCCTTGCTAAAAATGCAGATTTCTGGGTGCCGCTTTTAGAGATTCTGATTCAATAGATTTCCAAAACCACGCTTAGAAAATTCTGGTGCATTAACACAATGTTTCAAGGTTCATCCAAATTGTAACATATATCAGTATTTCATTCCTTTTGATGACTGGATAATATTCAATTGTATGAATATCTCAAAGTTTATTTATGCATTCCTCAGTTGGTAGGGCATTTTGGTTGTTTTCTTATGAATATGTGTGAACAAGTATTTATTTGAGTATCTATTTTCTTTTTTTTTACTTTTAAAGATTCCTTTTTGATTCATTGTACACAAATGGGGTACAACTTTTCGTTTCTATGGTACATATTGTATTATTTCATTTATTTGAAATTTCCAGAATAGGTAAATCCAGAGCAGATTTGTGGTTGCCAGGAGCTGGAGAGAAAAAAAAATGTGGATTTTATTTTAGAGCAATAGAAATGTTTTGGAAGTAGATAAAAGTGATGGTTATACAACATTGTGAATGTAACAAATGTCACTGAATTGTTCGCTTTTAAATGGTTCATTTTATGTCATGTAAATTTCATTTCAATAAATGTTTGAAAATTAAAAAAAATAAAATAAAATTCTGGTGCAGAAGCTCAAGGAACACATTGCAAAAGAATGCCCTAGGATAAAGGGTGTATGCATTAGACATTTTCTTGATTTGTTTGCAACCCTATCAGTTATTTTAAGTGGGTGGGCAGCTCATTACCTGAGATGTAGTTTTCCACCAGCCTCCCTCTTGGCAGAAATCCATCTTGTTAACTGGGTTTGACTGTAATAGCAGGTAGCATTCTCCTGCTGCATCTTTGTCCACACAATGGCAGCAAGTACATTAAGGGGTGATTCCTTGCCTTACCCTGATCCATGAAACTGCTATTACTGTCAGTGAAAGGAAGGAGAACATCAACTAAATCTAGAAAAGAGTAACCACTAACTCTGAGCCACCAGGCATCTTCTTGTGATGAGATGATGACAGTGGCTGCACTTACTATAAATGACAATGTCCTCCTTGACTCTCACTTCAATTTGCACATTTGGAAGGCCACTAGCTAGCATTTCTCTTTATCCCAACCACAAAAGAGGGATGCACTGATTCTATTTCTTGTATGACTAATTGCCTAGACAATTTAATAGTGATGTGTGTTTTCCACCTTCATCTATGTTTCTGTCTTTATTTCTGCTGGCATGGACTCAGTTAAGTCACCTTTTTCTTCACGTGCCTCAGCTTTGCTATTGAAATCAGCCACCTAGCTGACTTAATTTCTATTTCCATGGAAAGTAGACATGTGCAAGTTTAATGATCCTTTATGACATGGCAAAAGGAAAAAAAAATGCCCTGTAGAGACTCATAAACTATTCTTTAAAAGCACATAAGAATGAAATGTCACATTACATGACAAGAACAGTTAATGATGTGACACAATTAATGGTCTTTTCCAGAACTGCCATAGTGAGGCTTTTTATATGTCTATAGTCACCAGGCATTGAATATGCATTAATATACCTGATTAGTCAGAGTTCTCCAGAGAAACAGATTTAATAGGATATAGGGAGGGAGGAAGGGAGAAGGAAAAGGAAAGAGAGGGAGAGAGAGAGGTGCAATTTATAAAATGTTTGTAATAATTTTTCATTATTCCACAATTAATCATATTGATGTAAATCTTGGCATTCTTATAATTTAAACATAAGAATAAAATATAATTCGCTTAGGTTCAGAATTTTTTCAAAGTTTTAACAAAAGCTTTCAATGAAAAAGAGAGAGAGAGAGACAATGAGGAATTGCTCCACAAAACACTGGAGACTGAGAAGTCCCACACTGCTGTCTGTGGGCTGGAGGCACAGGAAGGCCTATGGTGTAGTTTCAGTTCATATAGGAAGGTTTGATAACCAGGGGAGCCAATAATTGAACTGCTTTTCCAAAGCCAAAGATTTGAGAATGGGCACACTGCTAGTGTAAGTCCTGAATCTGAAGGGCCAAACCCCATGGGTTGGCATCTTTGAGCAGGAGAAGGTGGGTGCCCCAAATTAAGCAGAGGGAGCATGTGTCCTTCCTCTGCCTTTTTTTCTAATCAAGCCCTCAATGAATAAGATGGTGCCCACTCACTTTTGTGAGGGTAATCTTTACTCAGTCTACTGGATCAAATGCTAATCTCCTCTGGAAACATCCTTATAGACACTCTAAATAATGTTTTTTTTTCAGCTATCTGGGTATTTCCTTGCCTAGCCAAGTTGACATGAAATTAGCCATCACAACATCACATCCTTTTTCTGCTTTACTGTTAACATTATAGCCTCAAGGTAAAAGTGATGATATTTTGGTAGAAAGAATATCTTAAGTTTTGACAGACCTCTGTTTGAAAACCCCACCATCACTGGCAAGTGGACTTAGCTTGTCTGGAAGGGAATTATTGTGAGGATGCAGTTAATTGATAAGCTTTAAGTGGTAATAAATTGTGTCAGGTTCTTCTTAGGAGTATAGAAATGGAAAGTGAGCTGCTTCTTGATGTTCTGATGCAGATATATTTGTATTATAGACTCCCTGTAGATTGTAAATCATCATGGCATGAAAAGGAAGTGATGGAAAGACAAATCAATGATTTTGATACCCCAGGGTCAGTCAGTATAAATAGGATAAATTACTTCATCCTATGTATATCCATGGGATATATACTTTGAATGCTCCTATTTTGTAATACATATACTAATACATATACTTTGAATGCTCCTATTTTGTAATTCTTTTAAAAATATATTACTTCAAAAATTATTTTCATTTCATAATTTAGACTTCTTTTTCTTTTTTTTAGCCCATATGCTAAATTTTACAATGATGATAACAAAAAGAAAAAATGATAAGAAAACCACAACCAAGAAAAGCAAGAAATGGCCAGTATGATAAATGTAATAATGATAATAATAATAATAATAATAATAACAAAAGCTTATGTCCATTTCCAATCCTTTAAAAGTCAGGATAATAGTGGTAAGCTGAGTTAAAATATTTTATCAAAAAGGAGGATGCATATAATTTCTTCAGTTGAAATAAGAAAACATCATATGGACATTTAAAATAGACACTGGATAATATAATTGGCAATATCATGAATGAAAGATTCATGAAAAAATATAAGGAAACAATATTACTATTTTAGATGTTTAATAAAATCTTAATATACATCAAACACTCATAATTTGGTGAAAATTATCCAAAGTAACATTATACATAAGAACTGAATCAGAATAAGAAAATATTGAGGGTAGTGGATGAGGATGGGAAGGTTTCCTTTCAATGACTTAACTTAAATATACCTTCCAAATGCTGAGATTTTGAAGACTGGGTGATTCGATGTGGGTTAATGCTCTATGGTGTTGAGGAAAAAAATCAGACTCTTTAGAGACCAGCCAGTCTATTTTGACTCTTAACTACTCTCTATTTCAACACATGTAGTCTAAGACACTACCAAAATTATGTTTGGAAATTAAAAGATTTACAGATTGCTTTTCTGCACACTTACATCTTTCCCCATTGTGTGCTATTAAATAAAATGTCCTTGAGGGCTGGCAATGTTGCTCAGCCATAGAGCCTTTACCTAGCACACAAGAGGCCCTGGGTTCAGTCTTCAGAACTGCCAAAAATAAATAAAATAAAAAATAAAAAAGCATCCTTGATTGTCTCTTTTCCAAGTACCAAGCATCTCTCACTGAATCCTCTCTTCTCTGACTCTCAGTGAACACCAAGATGAATCCTGTGTTCTTTAATTCATCAATAGCTTACACTCCTAAATACATACATATCTATTTCCCCACATTCCCCTCTCCTTGCTTCTAATCACAAATGATGCAGGGATTTCTCTTTTCTCATGTCAAACTAGGTCAACCTCTAGTGCCCCTGACTTCCCTCTCTTCATCTTCGAGCTCCTTGCAAGTAGATATTGCGTCCTCACCACTTTGCGTCCTCTAGCAGGTGGATGGTTGCCTGCCCATATTCCCTAGGCCTTCCCAACTTGGTGAACAAAAGCTTACCTCTCTGTGTCTGGGCTTCATCTAGCAGCAGTGCTGCTCTGCTTACATGCACTGTATGGAAAGGTCCTAGAGAATCGCCTACTGACTCCACCTCAGGTTCAATACTCAACAATGGACTTATCAAAAAATGACATATAAATCTTCCAGCCATCATTCTCCTTAGGTGGGTTAACCATGAGACATGTATTCTACATTGCCTCCCAAAATTCACTAGTCCAATTAAACTCTAGTGACCCACAATAGTAACTGGCTAAATAATGCACTTTGTATTGGCTGTCATCCCTCCCTGTCTCAATTCTCTTTTCCCCTAGCCTTGGTTCTTCCTATGATCACATTCCAAGGAAACAATTAACTTGCAATCAAATCGTTATTTGGGGTTTACTTTGGGAAAAATATGTTTTTAAATGTTCCCTATGCCTAACTCTGAGTCTTTTACACAGACAGATTTTTGTGTTTGTTGAATGAACAAATGAAAATGAGTAACCATGTATCGTGCCATGTTACTTGAATTTATATGAGCTTAGCTTGTATTTTAAGGTTTTAAATGACTCAGGCACTTTTCTAGCTATATTTTTGTACTGCACTTAATTCAAAATTATGTCTACATTGTGCTAAACTTAGATTATGTTTGCTATAAATTGTTTTACCATGTCAATGCATATTCTTCCATGTTTATGTTTTCTAGACTGTGAAAAGTCTCTGAATGAAAAAGCATGGAAGATCTGCACACCAGGAATGGTGCACAAATAGCAGATATTTGAGAAAATAATGCCAGCTCTATATACTGTATGTGCTGTTGATGCGAAAAATACATCTTCCTTGTGCCTTCTAGAGAAGAAGTAAAACTGAGTCACACAACTCACCTCTGTGCTAGGAAAAGTTCTTGCCAGAATCCCTTATTATTTCTCAGTTATTGGCCACTGTGCCCTTGAATTTTTGGTGATTGGTATTCATCTATCTTAATTTCTCAATAATTTTGAAGGAAGTTAGGCTATGTGTCAAACTAGGATTTGAGGTTGCTTTCCCCTCTGTCTTCCAAAGTCCAGCAGAGGGAGCAGTGAGTCACCCAGGGAAGCCTCAGTCACCTCTATACCTGAGCACAGGACTGAATAGATTTTTAAATTTCAGAGCAAGGTTATCTCTGACAGAAGCAAAGAATAGAGGCTCAAAAAACACCCTAGTGAAAATAGAAAGCAGAGCTACTTACAGAATTTGAGAGATTGTGTCAAAATTTCTCAATTTGAAATCTGCTTTCATCATCACTTTTTCTATTGATGCATTAAAGATTCCTCTGAAGAAATGAAATTATTTTTAAAAGAGAAAGACATGGCAGGGCCTTACAGTGGGTAGATGACTTCACATGGATTAGTCATGGCAAGCAGTGTGAAGGCTGAGAGCATGAACCTTGTGTCACAGGTGGGATCAACTCTAGACTCACATGTGAGCTGTGTAACTTGGTACAAGTGATATAACGCCTTAAATACGTAGTTGCCTTACCTTAAAAATGGGAATAAAAGCATCGACTCCATAGTAAAATTGTAGGGCTTAAATGAGACAATGCCTATAAAGGGATTGATTAAAGTTATTTGCCAGGACCCTAAAGAAAATCAGTAGGTTAGTGTGAACTTCAATGTAAATAAAGTAAAATGGAAATTACACAGCAAGGAAAATATAGGGAGGAGATGACATGGTAGGTATTGAATTCTGGAGGCCAGGGAATGTGTCAGTGAGGATTAGGTGCCTGGGAAGTGAGGTATGGAGTTAGAAGAAACCAAGAGATGTGGGGAAGTCTTGATTTATGTTTAGAGCATACAGGACATTAAAATGTTGTCCAAGACATGTGTGCACTTGCAATCAGAGGTAGGGAGGTAGCTTGGAGGCTAGGTGCACCTACCTCCCTCTGATGTGTATGCTCTCACCTTCACCCTACCTGGTTATGGGCCAGCCCTTGCTGCATGACACATCCCATGCTCCTTCTTCAGCTATCATGTCAGTGCCCGTTCTCTTTGCCTGTCTCTCATGAGCAACATCCCTCTGCTTTTTCTGGAGGTCTGTTGAGAGCAGAAGTGACCAATGCTTAAATAATCTGTACATTCTGCAGTTGATCCTGTCCCTTTTCTTCATCTCTTCAGATTTCTTATTTTTCCCTTGAAAGTCATCTATATTTCATTCCATAGTCCACTGCATTTCACCTGCATTTTTCCCCTCGATTGCATGCATGTATATCGAAGGGTTGTTGCTGTGGCAACCTTCTGTGAGGAAGCTTTTGAGCTGTTCTATTACTATATATTAAGGTAGATTATAGCAGGGGGAATCATTTTTAAAATAGGAAGAAATTTAACCAAATTTATATCTAAAAATTTTCAAGCACCAGGACTCTGAGTACAAAAATACTCTGTAATTGAGTTCATCATTTACAAATATTATTAGTGTTATCACTCTTTGTGTTCATTTTTACCTTGGGTTTGGAAAACCATTTCCATTTTTTCTTTCCTTTTTACCCTACAGCACATTTTAAATTGACAACTGGTGCAATTTTTCAATGTGTGCTATAATGAGTGTCTCTCAATTTTCTTTTATTTCCTATAAATATTAGCTTATAATTTCCCTTTTCCTCTTCTGATTTCCTCTTTGATGCAGAGAAGCACCCATCCATTGAAAGTGAACTGTACCCTCTGTTAGGTGAATCTGTCATGTCCCAGAGCATCATGAACTCTGCCTCATGGAAAAGCTGTGATTAATAAATGTGACTCTCAGGTGAGTATCAAGAAATAAATACTGGAAATCAAATCTAGCCTCTGTTTTGTATTACTGTTCTTTATTTCTACAGCATCTATTTTTGAATAGGTATTCCTTGTTCCCCCACCAAGTGTGACTGTGGCCACACGGCATGCATGTGTGTGCACATGTGGCGCGTGCACACACACACACACACACTAACAACACTTTCCTCTTTCAGATAATTGTGGAGCACAAGAAGGAACTCACATATTGCTTTCATAGGAGAAGATTTTAAGTGTCTATTACCTTTTTTGTTTGTTTGGTTTTTTGTTTGTTTGTTTTGTTTTGGTACCAGGGATTGAATCCAGGGGTGCTTAGCCACTGAGTCACATCCCCAGCCTTTTTTTCTACTTTATTGAGAAACAACATCTTGCAAAGTTGCTTAGGTCCTCACCAAGTTGCTGATGCTGGCTTTGAACTTGTAATCCTCCAGCCTCAGCCTCCCAAGCCACTGAAATTACAGTAGTGTGCCTGCACACCCAGCTACAGTCCATAATTTTAATTGTCGCGTTTGTGTCTTTTGGTCTCATAATTTGAAGTTGCACTGGACTTGGAACTTCTGAGAGGAAGAGTTACAGCTTCACAATCTTATGTCCTCAGCACAGAATCTGGCACATTAATGGCCCCCGATAAATGTTTTTGTGTGTGTGTTCCAAAATGCCATGTAGTTACTATGTCCCAAATTACATAGATACATTATTCTTGAGACTCATGAGCATTATAGACAGCCATAGGAATTGACAATTTATAGCGCATAGTTTCTCATTTAGCAATGACATCAAATATATTAAAGTTAACTTAATTCATCCTAAAACTTGTTCCACATTTGGGATTGATATCTTAAATATCTTTTTCTGTGCAATTCACTAGCAACTTTATACAGCTTCCTGTCACTCCTAAATGTGTTGAAGCAGTCTGGATCATCAGAAATATTCCATGAATTCTAAGGAGTAAAGCCATATCCCACCAGATATATTTGGTAAAACAGATTTTTAAATCTTCACTGGATTTAGTTTATTGTTAATAATAAGTTTTTGATTTAATATACAGTTATTTTAGAAACTTCACTTTCTCAGTTCTTAAAGTTTTATATAGAATACAACTTCGCAAATATCCCAAATACTTTGAAAAAAATAAAAAAAACTTTTATGTTGGTATTCTAGTTTTAATTAACCATTTTTATTCAGGACTCAAACGTTTCTGAAGGGAATTCATCAATATTAGAATCATAAAGTTGTTATTTTTGGAAAATGTGTATTGGGTGCACTTTGGAAGCATCTTCTGCTATAATGTTCTTGGTGTACTTGACATCTACTCAATAGTATTGTCCAATGTGCAAGCTGTATGCACTACTGTGAAATGCTTTAAAATTCTATGATTTGAATTTTTTATTTCTGCTGAATTTACTCCATTTGTTTTTTAATAGTTGAATACATAATTTTAGATTGTGATTATTATTTATTTTCGCATTACATATTTTTTCTAGAAAATTATACAAAAATCATCTTTATCTTTGACAGTAAATTTTCAAATATTTCAGAATGACAGGTTACATAGCACATATCCATTACAAAGTAGACAATCTGGCAACATGGTGCAAGAAGCTTGCAAATATATGTACATAAGTATGCATATTTTGTGTAATTCTTTAAAAATGTATACTGTAATCCTGACTTCTCTTAACCTCACCTGCCAAAATAAGGGATTTGACTGAATGGATTCTCACATTTGCTTTTTCACTTTAAAGTATAAATTCATCTCAAACTCATGGCCTCTTGAAGCTCTTTCATTGTTTTCTATTTCACTGGTTCTATCATTCATACAGTCTCATGAGTCAGCAAAGAGTATTTCTTGAAATGTTCCTCTCTTTCAGCCTCTCTGTTACATCCTCAACTCCTGTTTGAATATATTCCTCAATTCTTCACAAGCATTCTATATATGATAGCCTAGTGTATACTCATATTTTACTTGAAAAATTGCAGCAGTATTTTAAGAAGTCTCCCATAATCTCCTCTCACTCTGTTCTAACCTCTTTACTGAGCTCTCAGAGTGACTCTTTAAAATCTCAAATATACTTGTCATTTCCTGCTTTAAAATTCCATTAGGAACAAAAAACCCTCAGTTTGATTAAGTACTCACGCAAGTCCCTGATTAATCCAACTCCCACCGGTTTCGCCATTTCCATCTTTTTACATTAACCTCAGTTTTTCACACCAGTATTCCACACACTAGATGTCTTTCATTTCTTCAAACATTCCTTTTATCTCAAGTCTCTTCCCACTGGCTACACTGCATGACCCCATGCCATCCCATGTCTTCTAGTTCACTTCTATTCACTTTCTGATGTCAACTCCAGGAACCCTTAACTAGGCAAGACCACCTGAGGTTCTGTATTAGACCAAGATGATATTATACATTCTGTCCATTTTGCATGATATTTAAATCTGTTAGCACTTATCAAAGTTCTACATACACTATAATTTAAATTTCTACTATATGAAAAGTTATATGAAGGAAGATCTACTTCTGCTTCAATTCCCCATCATAACTCCAACTATTGAATATAAATGACAATATTTTTATTATTTTATTCTTATTTTATGATAGTTCATGAACAGAAATGGAAAATTGCAGCCCAAGAAGGACCACATATAATCTTTTCATTCTATTCCGTGGAAATAATAATTGATCTCATCTTGGTTAAAGGTGGAGGAAGTCACTTGGGGTATTACGTTGGACTAGAAAATCCTTTGATGTTTTTTCTTTCAGACTATTTCACTGTCCAAACATTCCTTTCTCTCTTTTATAGAAGAATGAAACTTAAAAAACGAATAAACAATGGTATTCATCAGCAATACATTTTACATCAGAATCAAACTTACTTTCATTTTGTTTTGTCATGTATAGTAAATGTCAACAATTTCATACTTTAAACATTGTAAATTTCAAAAAAAAATTTTAAATCTAGAAGTAAGGTAACATAATATTTTAATTCATTATTAAGTTTCATTTTTAAAAGTTTATTGACCTTAACTAGGGGTATTTTCTTTTTGTCGCATTCATTTTTTCTCTTCCAGAATAAAATATATCAATACAACAGAGTTTAAAACCTTCTGTCAGGACATTCTTTCTCACTAAATCAGCATACATCTTCCTAGGAGAACTAATTCTTATAAGTTTTCTACATCTCATTAAATATTTCTAAAAATGAATATTCAAATCATTTTTCCAAAATTAATTCCATTGCTCACAATGAAAAAAATTTAAAAAAAACTTTTGATGCAACATGTATTTGATGAATAATGATGAAGTAGACTCTAATGCATAAAGATTTTGATGAGAATGAAAACTCTTCAGAGTTCTTTGATGTCAAGTTCATTATAAAAATCTCAGGTCAATATAAGGATATTTAAAACTTAAGATTTTATGTACTGAGATTTCCTACATTATCTTCTACTGGAGATTTATTTATGCATTGAATTTGTGCTATTAGTCAAAACTCTATATTCTCAATTGAAATTATGTTTCTAAAATGGACATATAAATTTATATTTATATAAAAATTGCTAGCCTCACATTTTTTAACCTTTGCAATTGATAAGTAACTCAAAGACAAATATTTCTAAATATAAGTAAGTACAACATCCATATGGGTTTGAACTAGTTTCTTAGAATATATTATTCTCTGGGGGATGAATCAAAACATAGAGAAAAAGTATAAATGCAAGGACATTTAAAAATATGAATTTTAGTTAATTCTTACTATAGGCTATGAAACCACACAATGAAATCTAATTGCTTGAAGGAGACAAGAGTAGTCATTAACCCAGTTCACATTGACTAAATTTTTTAGGTTTCACTAATATGAAAGTCCCACATGTGGCAGTCTATGCTCAAGAGATGTTGCTCTCAGAAAAAAATTAACTCTCCCACATGAAATCAAAACAATGATAAAATGAATATGCTTTGATATCTCTTGGGATTCCATCTCAGTATATCAGAAGTATACAGAAAGTCAAGTTTAAGAAAAGAATTTTAGAGCAAATTTTTAGATGTGCTTGTCATCACTGGATCAAAGGATCCTTCCAATTAAGTTTTTGATTTATTTCATTAAATTGTGTACATGGAAGAGAGTACAATTTTGCACTTCCAACAAAAATTAATATAAATTTCTATTTTCCATTCCATACAACTATAGACAGGTTTTATTTTAAAAAATTGTGTGTGTTTTTGTGTGTGTGTGTGTTCATATAAAAAACAATCTCCTATTAATGAAAGGCAAGCTAAGGATAAAAAATATGAAGAATGTCAATCAACCAATGCAATTTAGTAACCATAGAAAGAGTAATGACCTTTATCTTGGTTATAATGGACTTATGTAAGCCCCAAGTCCTTTTCTCAACAATTACCTTCACAATCTATACCACCTATAAGGCTGTTAAAATTAGTAGCAAAGTCTTGTTATTAGATTAATTTATTATGGAAAGAAGAATAAATTATTCTTTTTACATAAAGACAGCTAGTCAGTTCCACAGTAACCATGCCCAATGGGCTCCACAAAGGTGGAGATCAAACTACATCTCCTTTTGCTCCACACTGTGCACCCAGAGTCTAGTCTATGTGGCATGAAGTATGCACTTGATACTGCAATGGATCCTAGATAAATGTGGGAATTCGTGTATGGGTTGAAGGATAGATGTACTTAAGGATGTTATGTTGAGTTTAAAAACTCTAGAATCTCGAGGATATAATGAAGGAAATTTTAAAAACTATAGAAATTTTAAAGACTATATGTGTGTATATATGTGTATACGCATATATATATAGTCAGATTCTTTTATTTGTTAATGACTTCTCAACATTTGAGTGCACAAAAATAAATTTTAGTAGATTTTTTCTAAATAAGTTTATGATATAAATCTAAAATATAATAGATACAGAACAGACACTTCACAGAAGAAATACAATCGATCAACAAATATATGAAAAAATGTTAAACAACTCTAACAATTAGATAAATGCAAATCAAAACTACTCCAAGATTTCATCTCACTCCAATCAGAATGCCAATTATCAAGAATAAAAACAGTAATAAATGTTGGCAAGGATGTGGGTAAACTTCTACATTGATGGTGGGACTGCAAATCGGTACAACCATTATGGAAAGCGGTATAGAGATTTCTCAGAAAACTTGGAATGGAACCACCATTTGACTCAGCTATCCCACTCCTCGGTTTATATGCAAAGGACTTAAAATCAGCATACTACAGTGACACAAACATATCAATGTTTATCACAGCTAAACCCACAATATATAAATTATGTGTTTCCATTTCTTTCCTTCTAAAAAAGCCCAAATTCCCTTCTTTGGTGGTTGAGCCAAATCAAAGGAGAGGGATTACAGTATATTAACAGATCTGAAATTTGTCTGTGTTTCCCTTAATCTTCTTTGAATCTAGTTCAGTTTCTGTGACAAAGTTCCTTCTCCTTTTAGTGACTATGTGGAAATCCCAATCCTCTCATCCCTTCTTTTTCTTTTCTGTTTTGGCATTGAGCTTTCTACTGTATAAACATTTCATTCTCTTCCTTAACATTACTCATATAAAGAGCTTTTCCCTACATACTATATTAATGGAAGGTGGAGTGGACTTGATAAATTATGGAAGGACAGCACTAAGGATTTCTGAACTTGTTTTTACTGACAAATGAGATTTTCCAGTTTTAACAGTGTGTTTTCTATCTTAAGTTCTCAGCAGTTCTACTATTTAGCTTTTAAGATTGATTGAGGGTATGCACTTTTTATTTCCTAACAAAGATTAATTTTGTTGCTCTGAGGTCAATTTCATTCTGTTTCATGAACATATTTTACTTCTTAGCTTCAAAAGAAAGTTGTAAACTGGATGGCACTCCCTCTCATGGTGAACTGGCAAAGACCTGCTAACTTGATATGGAGAGATTTTAGCAGTGAAAGCAAAATATTCTAATTCATATATCCTAAGATGAATTTATTTAAAAATTATTGAACTCAGAGCTTCACAAATGCTAGGCAAGTGTTCTACCAACTGTGATCTCTCCCAAGGCCTTAATCTGAAATTTTCTGCCTTTCTTGTATTATCTTTTCATGGCTTATGTAAGTAGAAGCAAGATAGTCTTGAAATCCATTAATTATTAGATGATTCAATTACATATAAGCTGTTACTGACTACCTTTTTGGGTGACTGTATATCCTACTCCCCTGTCCTCTGGTAATTGCTCCTTGTAGATTCTTCTGTACCATGTAATACTGGCTATCTGACTGTGGCTTAATTTTGGTTGCCCTTGGATTTCAAAATCACCTTGAATAACTTGCTTTTTTAATTTTTCTTAGGAAGTGTTCAAATTAGCTGCTTGAAATATCCAGGTCTTTGTTTGCTTTTGTGTGCTTTTTGAATTAGTTTCAAATACACAATTCAATGATTAGATCTTATTAAGTTAATATAAAATTGGTGGAGATAATTTGCATGTAAATGACTCCTGAATATTTAAGACTTGGTTACGCACAAGTGCAAATGATATGATTAAAAGATAAAACAAATTTTATAATTGGACACTGTATCTTGACCTCAGAAATGTGTAGTAAATATTTTCACTTTTCTCAGAAAGTCAACAGCTCTCCTGGGATAATATTGAAATAGAGGCAATTTGCATAAGTAGTAAAATCTGAAGACTGTGAAGCCAGAGTGAATTCTATTACTAGTTGTGCTACATCCTATTCTATTACTAGGTGTAACCTGGACAGGTTATTTTTATACCCCATAATTTGCTTTCTCTAAAATGAGCGTGATAACAGTGTCTGACTTCATAAGATTCTTGTGACATTTAAATGTGTGAATACATGCAAAGTGTTCAAAAGCATCACATAGCAAATACTCAAGGAATTGTCCCTATTCTTATTATTATTAGTCCAGAACTATTTAGACTTCCCCAATTGCATTTCTTCCTAAAAGAGTTTAGAATTGTGCTATGATACACAAATATGTCCCATATACACTATAGAGTTTTATAGCTTTATCCCAGCATGGAATCATGAGAAAACATGTGTTTATTCAGAATTGTCTCAGGATAACAACTTGGATTCCATTTCCATTTAGTTAATTTCATCATTTTCATTAATGTGCCAGGCCTACATGTAACTCAAAAATCACATTCTCATAAACTACACAAAGCTTCCTGATCCATGTGCCAAGACCTTCATGCAAGAAAGGGCAAAGCAACACTTTAAAAGAATTTAGCACCATTACAAAGGTACTTAGAAGAGCAGCAAGCAATATTTGGCTGTGCACCATCATCTCTGTTAGGAAGTTTGGAAGCAGAATATCACTGTGTCCTACAAAGTGTTAGACACATATGGTGAACTGTTCTGTAAGAAGACTCCTGAGAGATGATCAGTGTTTGGGTCAAGATAAGTTTGACTCAGCATCCTCTGCTCTGCTCTTCCAAAAGATTCCCCCACCTGCCTTAAAATGATTTTATTCTGGAGTAAAAACATCTCAATACAGCTAGAACAGAGGGACATTAAAAGCATTATATCAATTTATTTTTCTCTATTGATTTCACTTCAACCCTCATGACATTTCATAGATGTGCATGCCAAGAATTTTTCACCTCTAACAGCCTTGGAATGTGATAGGTTGTTTATTAGAAATGAATTAATAATAATCTTTATTTCCCCATTTAGATCTGGAAGATTGCTATATACTTTTTCAGCTATTGACTGCAAGAAGAGTTTCCAAGTCACTTACCCTTGAGGACAACCATACATAAGAGTGTCATGGGAAGAATGCTATAAAAGATGTTATTAGAACATGGGATTTGAACATAGGGCAAGGAGGGATTAATTCTGCCTGAGAGTCGGAGTTCCTGTAATAGAGTTTTTTAGAAGAGTTACTAAGCTGGATGTTGGAGAATAAATATTAGATTTCTCAGGCAGTGAGATCGGATCAGGATATTTGAGGCACAGAAACAAACATGAATAATTACATGGAGTCAAGAGGAGCATGCATGCTTGAAAAAAATGAGGCAAAGTGTTTCAAACCTAGAAATGTTAAAGAATTATAGCAGAAGAAAATAAGCTCAATGAGGTAGATTGGAGCCTGTTCATGAAGAGTTCTGGAAGACATGCTGAGGAGTTTGATTATGCTGTAGGAAAAAATTGACTTTTTAAAATTTGTTCTAATTAGTTATACATGACAGCATAATGCACTATGATACAGAACACATAAATGTAGAATAGCTTCTCATTCTTCTGGTTGCACATGACGTAGAATCATACCAGTCATGTGCTCATATATGCACATACGGTCATAATGTTTATTTATCCCTATCTTACCTACTCCCATCCCCCCTCCCCTCCCATGACTGCCTTCTGCCTAATCCAAAATAACTTTATTTTTTCCTACCCTCCCCACATTGTGAATTACCATCTGCATATTAAAGAAAACCTTGGACCTTTGGTTTTTTGGAATTGACTTAGTTAGCTTACCATGATATTCTCCAGCTCCATCCATTTACCTGCAAATGCCATCATTTTGTTCTTCTTTAAGACTAATATTCCATTGTGTATACATACCACATTTTCTTTATCCATTCATCTGTTGAAGGATATCTAGGTTGGTTCAATAACTTAGCTATTGTAAATTGAACTGTTATAAATACTGATGTGGCTGCATCACTATAATATACTGATTTTAAATACTTTTGGGTATGAACTGAGGAGTAGGATAGCTGCCTCAAATAGTGGTTACATTACAAGTTTTCTGAGGAATGTCCATATTGCTTTCCATAATGGTTGTACCAATCTGCAGTCCCAAGAGCAATGTATGAGTGTACCTTTTCCCCACATCCTTGCCAAAATTTATTGATGCCTGTATTCTTTTTTTTTATTTAATTTGTTTATTATTTGGATAAGTAGAAAATTCTAAATTGACAGGATTTTTATTTTTCTTTTAGATCTTTAAAGTTGTTTTACTGTTCTGTTTCTAGGAGAAAAATTGCTGTTACATTTTATTCTTTTTTTTGCCATTAAAATGTGCACTGTATTTTTTTTTATTTTTATTTTTTTGGAGTACAGCTATTGTTTCAATGGTTGTACACAAAGTAGAGTCACACCATCTGTGCATTCATACATGTACACAGGGCAATGGTATCTGTCACACATTCTGTTATTATTTTTACCCCCCACCCGCCCCCCCCCCCCCCAACCCCCCAAGCCAACCAACCCTCCTCCATTCTTGCCACCCTTCCCCACCCATTATGCATCATCATTCATTTATCAGTGAGACCATCTGGCCTTTGGATTTTTGGGATTAGCTGATCTCACTTAGCATAACAGTCTCCAACATCATCCATTTTCCTACAAATGCCATAATTTTATTCTTCTTTATGGCTGAGTAATATTCCATTGTGTATATATACCACAGTTTCTTTATCCATTCATCTGCTGAAGGGCATCTAGGTTGGTTCCACAATCTAGCTATTGTGAATTGAGCAGCTTTGAACATTGATGTGGCTGCATCACTGCAGCAATCTGATTTTAAGTCCTTTGGGTATAGGCCAAGGAGTGGGATAGCAGGGTCAAATGATGGATCCATTCCAAGTTTTCTAAGGAATCTCCACACTGCTTTCCAGAGTGGCTGCACCAACTTGCACTCCCACCAGCAATGTAGGAGTATACCCTTTTCCCCACATCCTCGCCAACACCTGTTGTTGCCTGTGTTCTTAAAAATAGACATTCTAATTGGGGTAAGACGAAATCTTAAGGTGGTTTTGATGTGCATTTCTCTTATAATGAGGGATGTTGAACATTTTTTCATAAATCTGTTGATTGCTTGTAGA